>JASVEL010001973.1:0-520498 GCA_032618575.1 Nicotiana noctiflora | reverse complement strand
ATCCTGGACTAACTCAGTCCCTATCAATCTAACCTCACCAGGCTCAAACCATCCCACGGGGGATCTACACCGCCTGCCATACAATGCCTCATACGGGGCCATCTGAATACTCGATTGATAACTGTTGTTGTAGGCAAACTCAGCAAGTGGTAGGAACTCATCCCACGAACCACCAAAATCAATCACACAAGCTCGCAACATATCCTCCAAGATTTGAATAGTGCGCTCAGACTGTCCGTCTGTCTGGGGGTGAAATGTTGTACTCAACTCAACCCGTGTACCCATCTCTCGCTGAAATGCTCTCCAAAACTGAGAAGTGAACTGAGTACCCCTGTCGGATATGATAGACACCGGAACTCTATGCAACCGAACAATCTCTTAAATAAAGATCGCTGCCAACCGCTACGATGAGTAGGTAGTACTAACTGGAATGAAGTGAGCTGACTTGGTCAGTCTATCCACAATCACCCATACAGAATCAAACTTCCTCGCCGTCCGAGGGAGTCCAGTAACAAAGTCCATAGTGACCCTCTCCCATTTCCACTCAGGAATAACAATGCGCTGAAATACACCACCGGGCCTCTGATGCTCGTACTTAACCTGCTGACAGTTGAGGCACCGTGCTACATGTCTGACAATGTCCATTTTCATCTTTCTCCACCAATAGTGCTGTTTCAAATCTTGATACATCTTTGCGGCTCCTGGATGGATAGAATACCGCGAGCTATGGGCCTCCTCCAGAATCAACTCACGAAGGCCATCAACATTGGGCACACATATCCGGCCCTGCATCCTCAATACGCCGTCACTATCAATGGTGACATCTCTAGCATTATCATGTTGAACTCTGTCCCTAAGGACAGCCAAATGTGGATCATCATACTGACGCTCACGAATACGATCATATAGAGATGACCGAGATACAACACAAGCCAATACTCTGCTGGGCTTCGAAATATCTAACCTCACTAGCCGATTGGCTAGCACCTGAACATCATAAGCAAATGGCCTCTCCTCAGCTGGAATATATGCCAAGCTCCCCATACTGAC
Source organism: Nicotiana noctiflora (assembly GCA_032618575.1). NCBI lineage: Eukaryota > Viridiplantae > Streptophyta > Magnoliopsida > Solanales > Solanaceae > Nicotiana > Nicotiana noctiflora. Next base: position 519,448 of record JASVEL010001973.1, on the reverse strand, counting down.
CGCCTTCCGGCTCAAAGCATCGGCCACCACATTGGCCTTCCCGGATGATATAATATAGTAATGTCATAATCCTTCAGCAACTCTAGCCATCTCCGCTGTCTCAAATTAAGGTCTTTCTGTTTGAACAAGTGTTGGAGACTACGATGGTCGGTATACACCTCACAAGACACACCGTACAAATAGTGCCTCCAAATCTTCAATGCATAAACAATGGCGGCTAGCTCCAGGTCATGAACAGGATAGTTCTTCTCATGTGGCTTCAACTGCCGAGAAGCATAAGCAATTACCTTACCTTCCTGCATCAACACACAACCTATCCCCACTCTCGAGGCATCACAATAAACGGTATATGAACCTGAAGCTGATGGCAATACTAACACTGGAGCTATGGTCAAAGCTGTCTTGAGCTTCTGAAAGCTCTCCTCGCACTCATCCGACCACACGAATGGTGCACCCTTCTAGGTCAATTTAGTCAATGAAGAAGTAATGGATGAAAATCCCTGAACAAACCGGCGATAATATCCCGCCAAACCAAGAAAACTCCTGATCTCTGTAGCTGAGGTCGGTCTAGGCCAACTCTGCACCGCCTCTATCTTTTTTTGATCAACCTGAATACCATCGCGAGACACCACATGTCCCAGAAATGCTACGGACTCGAGCCAAAACTCGCACTTGGAGAATTTAGCATATAGCTTCTCCTCTCTCAATCTCTGCAACACAATACTCAAATGCTGAGCATGCTCCTGCTGACTACGGGAGTAGACTAGAATGTCATCAATGAACACAATCACAAATGAATCCAAATAAGGCCTGAACACACTGTTCATCAGATGCATAAATGCTGCCGGGGCGTTGGTCAGCCCAAACGACATCACAAGAAACTCATAATGACCATATCGGGTCCTGAATGCAGTCTTCATAATATCCGAGTCCCTGATCTTCAGCTGGTGATAGCCCGAACGAAGATCGATCTTAGAAAACACCCTCGCACCTTGTAACTGGTCAAACAAATTATCTATGCGCGGTAGAGGGTACTTGTTCTTCACTGTCACTTTGTTCAATTGCCTATAATCAATACACATTCGCATGGAATCATCTTTCTTTTTAACAAATAATACCGGCGCACCCCACGGAGACACACTAGGACGGATGAAACCCTTATCCAGAAGTTCTTGAAGCTGCTCTTTTAGTTCTTTCAACTCGGCTGGTGCCATTCGATAAGGAGGAATGGATATGGGCTGAGTGCCCGGCACCAAGTCAATACCAAAATCAATATCCCTGTCCGGCGGCATGCCCGGCAGGTCTGAGGGGAATACATCTGGGAAGTCCCTCACAACAGGTACAGTATCAATTCTAGGAGACTCAGCTCCCACCTCTCTTACAAAAGCCAAGTTTGATAAACACCCTTTTTCAACTATCTTCTGAGCTTTTAAGAACGAAATGACACGGCTAGGGACAAAATCAGTCGAACCCCGCCAATCAATCTGAGAAATACCAGGAATGGCCAATGTAACTGTCTTAGCATGACAGTCTAATATAGCGTGGTACGGAGACAACCGATCCATACCCAATATAACATCAAAGTCCACCATCTCCAACAATAATAAATCTGCCTGGGTCTCCAGACCCCCAATAGATATAACACAGGATCTATAGATATGATCCACAACAATCGTATCACCCACGGGGGTGGATACATGAACAGGTAAGTCAAGACTACCACGAGTCGCACCCAAATGATGTGCAAAATAAGAGGACATGTAAGAATATGTGGACCCTGGATCAAATAGAACAGAGGCATCTCTGTGACAGACATAAGACTGACCTCCACCTATACTAGTTTGAGATGGTGCTGAAGAGGAGGGCTGATCCCTCTGCTGAGTCCTGTCCCTACGGAGTCGAGGGCACTGTCTCCTCATGTGGCCAAACTCGCCACAGTCATAACATGCACCTGGTGCTGGAGAAGGGGACTGAAGGGAACCCCTCGCCGCAGAAGAACCCTGGGCTAAAGAAGTAGGTGCTGCACTCTGGGCTGGGAGGGCACTAAGTGATGACTGACCCTGCTGAAATCCTTGCCGACCACGACCATAAGAACCTCCACTCTGCTGTGGGCGGCCTGAATGAGAAGGTCTAGATGAGCAACCTCTGCTCTGCTGGGAATGCCCTCTAGATGGAGCACCACTGAAATTGTCAGAACCACGAGGCCTCTCGGCCTCCCGCTCCTCTCTCTCTCGGCGACGATCCGCCTCAATGGAGCGTGCCATATCAGCAACCTGCTCAAACGATGATGACAAAACTCGCTCGCTGGTCATAAGAATACGGATAGAGTAGTTGAGGCCATCAATGAACCTCCCGATCCTCTCCCTATCAGTGGGGATCATCCATGTGGCATGCCTAGCCAACTGAGTGAATCTAAGCTCATACTGGGTCACGGACATGTCGCCCTGAATCAACCACTCGAACTGGCGACGTAGCTCCTCGCGACGAGACTGAGGTACATATTTCTCTAGAAAGAGAGTAGAGAACTGCTGCCATGTGAGAGGTGCTGCTCTTGCAAGCCTACGCCTCTCAAACTCCTCCCACCAATCAAATGCGGGACCGGTGAACTGAAATGTAGTAAATGAAACTCCGCTGGACTCGAGAATACCGGCCGTACGCACATCTTCCGACACTTATCCAAGAAACCCCGGGCATCCTCGCCCTCAACGCCACCGAAACGGGGTGGTCGAAGTCTACCAAATCTCTCGAGACGACGCCGCTCGTCCTCGGGCATAACCCCGAACCATATGCTCCGGAGCTGGAGCCGGTGCGGCTGGAGGAATAACCGGTGCAACCACCGAGCGGGGACCGCCTCGGCGTCTGAAGTCCCCGAACAACCGGGTCGGGTGTGCGAGCTGCAGGGGTCCGTTGACCACCCCCTGACTGAGATGTCGCTACGATAGCGGTAGCCTGAAACTACCCGAGCCAAACCGGAACACACCGATAATATCCGAGCAAGAGTCTCCTAGAGACCGGGGATAGCAATAGATATAGTCCGGCCCTCTGAACCGGGGCTGCCGGAGCATCAACCACCGGGGCCTGCTCCTGAACTGGTACAACGAGCGGGTCGGTCGGCACCGCCTCGGCCGCCCTACCTCTAACTCTAGCACGACCGCGCCCACGGCCTCTAACAGGTGGCAATGGAGGTCGTCCACCTCGTCCCGATGCTCGCGTTCTCGCCATCTGCGAGAGAATAGAATATAGAAGTTCAGTTCTCAGAACAACAAGATCGCACGACCGAGTTCAAGAAAAGTGAAGTTTTCCTAAAGGTTCGCAGCCTCCCGAGGATAAGTACAGGCGTCCCCGTACCGATCCACAAGACTCTACTAACCGGCTCAAGACTCATGAGGCCTAGTAAACCTAGGCTCTGATACCAACTTGTCACGACCCCAAATCCGGTCGTGATGGCGCCCAGCACATTGCTAAGCCAGCCTGACCAATCAATATCAACAACGGAGCTTGAAGCTCTCTTTAACCCATTTAAGCATTTCAAAATATGAAACAATAGTAATACTTATACCAACAGAGCGGAGAAACCAAGTCCCAAAATAAGTTAACTCCCATAGAACGAAGGGTCAGGAGTCATGAGCCTCTAAAGAACATAAGTATAATAAAGTTTATACAACTCAGTGCGGAAAGGAAAGACAACAAGATAAGAAATGACAGCTAGAAGGGGAGTCAGGTCCTGCGGATGTTGCAGCTACCTCGACTATCCCGCACAATGCCTCCAAGTAGCTACCGAATCAAGTCTGCTGAGAGGTACCTGGATCTGCACACAAGGTGTAGGGAGTAAAATGAGTACTGCCAGACTCAGTGGTAATAAACAAGAGTAAGACAGCGCAGATAAGAAATCCGCAATAAAGCACTATGTAAAGCTATAATCAGCTACCCTGTCATAGAATCAATCTTCACTGTACCTGTTCCAACAAATACCAACAAATAGCACAACAGCTAGCAGGTGTAGCTAAATGCAATGCAATGCATGGTATGACCGCTACAACGCGTAGCCCGACTCCAATTTTGGGTACCCGTGCTCACTGTGGGGGTTCAGACTCCGGAGGGGCTCCTACAGCCCAAGCACATCTCATAGAGATATTCCTGCGGCGTGCAGTCCGATCCAACATATATCTCGCTGCGGCGCGCGGCCCGATCCACTACTAGTCAGCTAATATGCAGATACAGCCTCGCAGGCTCAAAAGTAGTTTTTGAAAACTCTTTTATCATTTTTCAATTGGAAAACAGTAATATCAAGTTCCAGAGATTGGAATTAGCATAATAACAAAAATAGTTGCGGACTAGTAGTAAACTAGCATGTCTATATGATAAGACCATGATAACGATCCTCGCGGGATCCAATAACTGGCTCACGGCCCACAAGTATACTCAACCGCCCAAGAAGGGGGTTCAACGGCTCGAGAATAGCCAATAATACAGTATCAACAGGTCGGACTAATATATAGTCTCCAGTTCATGATCGACCCCGCACTCTCGAGAGTGTGCGTGTCTCGCCGCTATACAGCCGTCACAAAGTGGTATACCGGGGTTTCGAACCCGCTGGTTATCACCCACATCTATTACTCACCTCAATACGGTGCGACGACTACTCCGCAATGCCCTTGCCACGAGAATCAAGCTCCGTACGTGTATAATCTGATCAAGTACAGTAGAAATACAACAAATTAGGCCAATGGGACGACACCCAATCAATACAACTCGATTTACATCAAAATTCCCAAAGTTGTCAAAACCCGACTTTCGGTATGCTTGACGAAAAATTACAAAAGTTACATATTCGGAATCCTCATCTCAATACGAGTCTAGGCATATAAAATTTACCAAAATCGGACTCCATTTGCCCACTCAAATCAGTGTTTTTCTTTAATTTAGGCCTATGGCTCAAACCCACCTTTAATCTTCCATTTACAGAAATTTAACCCATGATTTCATGTTAAAATGATGTAATTAAGCCACAAAACTTACCTCCAACGAATCCCCGATGAATTACCAGCAATTCCCGTGAGTTTCTCTCTCTAGAACTCAAAAATGGCATTTTTGGGTATTAAACCCGCGACTGGTTCTGTTCTGAACTTATCTTCACTGCCAGCCTCTTTTGTTCATCGCGTTCGCGACGCCTCTCACGCGAACGCGATGCCTTTTTCCCCTTCTTCATCGCGAACGCGACACTCTCTCACGCGTCCGCGAAGATCAACTCCTCAGCCTCCTGACTTTTACTCTACGCGAACGCGACGTGAAGTCACGCGTCCGCGATGCCTTACCTTTTCCTCTTACGCGAACGCGACCCACCCATCGCGAACGCGATGGCCAACTGGCCTCAACCTTCGCGAACGCGGCATTGCCCTCGCGAACGCGATGCCTTACTGAACCTGGCCTTCGCGAACGCGGAACCTTCCTTCGCGAACGCGAAGGCTTATTTTATGCCCAGTGATCTGCAGATTTCAGCAGACCATTTCTTGCTTCCAAATGCCGGATGATGGTCCGGATTCACCCCGAGGCCCCCGGACCCCAACGAAAACCACCAACATACCCCAAAACACGATATGAACTTGTTCCAATCATAAAAACACCATCCTAAATATCAAAATCACCAATTACACACGGATTCAAGCCTAAATTTCTTAAAACATTCCGAATTACACATTCTATCAAAAACCCGACCAAACGACGTCCGAATGACCTGAAATTTTGCAGGCACACCCAAAATCACCTAACGGAGCTACTGCAACTGTCGAAATTCCATTCCGACTCCCGGATCAAAACCTCACCTACCGTTCGGATTTCGCCAAAATTCAACCTTAGCCTATTCAAGCCTATTTCTACACCGGGCCTCCAATCAATTCCGATCGCTCCCCTAAGTCACAAATCACCTTCCGGAACTAACCGAATCATCAGAATCCGATTCCGAGCCCTCGAGCTAAATAGTCAACTCTGGGTTGAGTTTCCTTATTCAAGTTCCTTCACAAAGGCTATATGCCTCATTTCCAATCCCAATCACTCCTAACTCACCCGATAGACTCTAACACTGATATAAAATTATAAAACATGTATTTACAACATAACGGGATGGTAATTCCCATGACGACGGGCCGGGTCGTCACATAATCTGGGCTAATTTCCATGTTTGGACTTCGTGCCAACTATGTGAAACCTTTATGATTGATATCACTGTTTTCATATTATTTGTGCATACTATTTGATCTCGGTCTAGGAATTTAATACTAATTCATAAAATCAGCCATTTTTCTAAGATTAGAGGACTTAAATAACGTGTTCTTGACGTTTTGAACAGTGAATTGTTATTTTGATATTGCCCAAGTGGCTTATGTGCATTTCTAGACTGAGCGTAGATCGGGCTGCGAACCACAACAATGTCACATATGCATTTCTGGACTAAGGATGGATCGGGATGCATGCCACAACGGTGTGATATTGATATTGTTCTTGGGCTATAGGAGACCCTCCGGAGTCTGAACCCCTATAGTGAGCGCGGGTACCCAAATGAATCGGGCTGCACACCGCAACGGTCATGTGCATTGCATTGCATTCACGCATTGGTTCCTGTTTGTACTACGTGGTATGACATTCAACACTCTCATATCATTGGCATCCATATTATTTCTTGCACTATGTACCAGATACCCTGGTGTTATTTGTTAATAGAGTGTTGTGCCCGAGGGGCTGATTTGTGCGCGGACTTGCACTGCCTGATATTGCATTTATATGCTTAATTGTTGGAAAAAATATATTTTCAAAAGAGGTTTTAAACTGAGCTAGTTATTTCTAAACGATTTTCATGGTTTTACTATTTTTCTCAAAAGGTTGTACTGTCCTATATAGCATGATGGAGTGTTCTTACGTGATTTCTTACTGCTCAGTTATTATTTACTCTTATTACTCACCGAGTTGGAGTACTCACTTTACTCCTTGCATCTCGCGTGCAGTGGCAGGTATTGTTCAACCGGTAGCAGGTTATTAGCGGACTTAAGGTATTACTATGGTAGCTAAGCAAGGTGACCGCCAGCGTTCGCAGCACTGCACTTCATCTTTGAATTCCAGATTTTATTTTATATATATATATATATATTATTCGCCCTATAGTAGTGTTCCTACTTCTTAGATGCTCGTGACTTGTGACACTCCGGTCGGGTTGCGTTGGGTTGTAGTTAACAGTTTTCAATGCCATTAAGATGTAATCTTCTATTCATTTATGTTTAATACTTGTTAAAGAAATTAATTGGGATAACTGGCTGGTCTTGTCATCACGAGAGACGCCATCACGACTGGGTTAGAGAATTAGGTCATGACACACATACTCTTAGAATCTAGGTTCTGCCCCATTTGTGCGATCCTTGAATTGGGACCCTTGAGCTCCATCTGAACTTGGACACATAAGAGCTGGCCCTTTCACACTGCACCCATTCAGTTTGGTTATGAAAATTTGGGTGTGAGCACTACTCGGATCCTTTGAGGTCCTTAGGGAACTCTGACACACACATATATGAGAAAGGGTTTGGAATAATATTGGCATTGAAATGATTAATTACATAACTCAGACAGAAAGTCAAGATCAAGCTTCCTATGGTTTTAGATTCTTGTTTTCCTTCCAATTCTGCTTATGCAATTAAATCACATGGTTTGTAATAAGTTGTAAACATTATGAGGTTGGCTAGTGAAAAGGGATGGGAAATATGCATGCTATCAAAATGGGTAGAAAGCATGTTATTAGGTTTACATTCCTACTTGCGTAATAGAATCCATGCTTAGGACTCATTTCATGGATCATGTTCTTTAGGATTTACACTTACCCATTTTTCAGCATGTCCGTTTCACTATCATATCACTTAGCAAATCCTGCATTAAATATGTTCATAATCAGTGTTTATGCAATCTTGTTCCTACTGCCATGCACACTTAGGGATCCTGTTTTAGGCTAAAATAACACTAACAAGCATATCATCTCTGCATATTCTGGTAATCATGTTCTAAACGCTGTAATATTCATGCATATAGAAATTCTGTTTAGGATTTTGCATATACATTGTTCTACATATCTGCCCATTAGATATTATGTCTTTAGGATTTCATTCACTTAAAGAACACTTATGCTAATTATGAATGCATAAAAAGAAATAAAAAAATTTCGTATAGTCTATACAATTAACTAACAACAATTCTATGTGCTAAACACGTAGAACAACAAGTTTAGGTGATAAGATTAATTTTCAAGATGTCTTAATAATCTTGAACAACTACTGAATCCTGCTCATGCCTAGGTAATCCTTAGGTAATTAGTTAAATAAAACTGGAACTGTCTTTGTTTAATTATCAACTACTACAACCAACAGACATGCCTGATTCAGACTTCTTTTCTAAGTTATATAGTGAATCTGGTTCTGAATCAAACACATTGCTTTAGGAATTTTAAAACTCAAACCTTAAATGTGTTTAAGTCATGTTGTTTATATGCATATTTTGCGGAGGTATACATAAGCCTTCTAACTGCTTACAAGTTTCCCTTCTAAATATAGTCCTACTTGTTTTTGTATGTCTCCTTAGCATTTTACCTTTAAACCTAAGAGTCAGCCTAAAACATCCCTCTTATAGGAATATTAGTCCTAAATTCCTCCGGGACTAATATAAATAAGACAGGTAACAACATGCAATAGTGGTCGAGACCAATACTCGCTTTAACATCTTCACGGGGGTGGGAATGGTAGATATGGACATTATGACCGGTGCGCTTATACCACATGTATCCCATATTCTGAGGAGTGCCATACAAGGTATTTCATTGATGTGATCCATATTACAAACAAACCTAGGACCATCTTTTACACTCACAAGCATGCTTAGATTATAACTCTTTTCAAAACCTTGTATTTATTAGTTTTCAAAAACTTGTGTATTTAAATTAAAAATCCCCTATTACTTAAGCCTTACTTGTTTACATGCTAATTGCACAAATTTACAAAAACTATCTGGCCAGAAACCACACAAGTGGATCCTAAGGGGTGCCTGATACCTTCCCCATGGGATAATTTCAATCCCTTATTCTGTTTCTAGTTACTAACATAGTTGTAGTTGAACCCCATAAGTACCCCAATGCACCTTAAAATCATTAGATGTCGACTCTTAAAAATTGCAAAACCCCTTTCCCAAAAGTAAAAGATTTGTCCCAACCAAAAAGTCTGACCCTGATGGCCTGAATACCCACTAGAGGAACCCTAAATAGCTGGGGGATGGTAGGAACTCTCTAGAATGGCGATGAAACAGGGTCGCATTGGAGCACTTTGAGAAAGCGGTGGTGCTGGATATGTGGTCCTACTAGTCCGACCTCTGACCCTAGGAGGATCACCACAAAACCCTCTAAAATATCAAAATCGCTTGTCCTGCAACATTTGCTCTCAGTTCCGCCGATGAACACCCTCGATCCTCCGAGCTATATCCACAACCAAATCGTAAGAGGTTCCCATCTCAACCTCTCGGTCTATAGTGGTCTGGACACCATAATTCAAACCCACAACAAACATTCGCACTCTCTTTGCATGGATGGTGAGTGTCGTAAGTGTATGGCGAGAAAACTCAGAGAATCTCGCCTCATAGTCGGTCACTGACATCTGACCCTGCTAGAGATTCTCGAACTGAAATCACAATTGTTCCATCTAAGATGGTGGAATATATTTATCCAGAAAGATACGTGTAAAATGGTCCCAAGTCAAGCAAGGAGAACCTGCTTTCCTACCAAGAAGATAAGACTACCACCATCTACGGCCCTACCCTCAGCTGGAAGTGGTAAAGTCCACCCCGTAGGACTCCAATATCCACATGTTTGTGCAGTCTGTCCCTGCAACAATCAATAAAGTCTTAGGGGTCCTCATGTAGCACACCTCCGAAGACAGAAGGATGTAGCCTGGTCCATCTATCCAATAGCTTCTATGGCTCGCTGACCGTAGCTGTTATGGGCTCAGGTATAGCTGCTAAAACTAGCTAGGCTCCGCCCACGGGTAGTTCACCCAGGTTCTCAAATATGGCAGCTGCATGCCTTAGATCCTCATCGGTAGGGGTCTATGCTCCCCCTCGCATGAGATATAGCTGCATCTGCTAGAAATAAACTAGTCTGAGTCCTAAAATCCATGAACCAAAGCATACGGGCCATGGCCTCCTGGAATCCTGGCGCGGACATGAGATCCATTAGGGCTGGTGCCACTGCAAGCACCTCGCCATGCTCTTCAATGAAAGGATCCTCCACTAGATCTACTAGTGACACAACTGGAGCAACTCTAGGACGCCCTCGTCCTCTGCCACGAGCTGGATCCCTCTTTCGGACTCTGCCTCGGCCGTTAACGTTAAGGGAATAAGCTTCTCCATTGTTAGGTACATTTGCCGCGCACGTTCTCACCATCTGTGAGAGAATAAGAGAAAGATACTTAGCACAACATCAACTACACGATAGGAGATGAAGAAGGAGTAGTTTCCTAACACCTTTTAGCCTCTCGAAGATAAGTTTAGACATCTTCGCAAGATTCTATTAGGCCTGCTCATAACTTGTGAGACCTACGTGAACCTACTGCTCTGATTCTATATTGTCACGATCTAATTTTTCCTACAGGTCGTGATGGCACCCAATGTCGCCACTAGGCAAGCCAACAGTGAACTAACCATGTAATTATTCTTTTTAATAATTTAAAAGTAGTTAGAAGTTTATTTATTAAGAAATAAGACGTGGAAAATTTTAATAAAGTAAAGCGAAAACTAATAAAAGAGCAAATGCAGTGAAATAAGTGCTCAAAATTCATAAAGTCTACTAGCATGATTCCAAGACCTGCTGTCACAAGCGTATAAGCAACTAGTAGAATATATAAAACATCAAGCTACTGTATGAAATAGAGTATACATAAAGTAAATACAAAGATAGAATGCGGTGCTACACAACACACAGAAAGTAGCTCACCACTGAGCCTCGGGGTAACAGGGGTGCGCGCCGGAATGACTGCTAGATGCGTCTACCTCAGATCCTGCATGATTAGTGCAGAAGTGTAGCGTGAGTACATAAACAACATGTACCCAGTAAGTATTTAGTCTAACCTCAAAGAAGTAACAAATCGACATTGACACTTACTATGTGCCAACTAATAAAATACAGAAATTTTAAATAAGCATGCGATATGTAAATAATAATAATAATAATAATAATAATAATAATAATAATAATAACACAATAGCAAGCAATGAATAAATAATCTTTTAACTAACAGTAAATGCCAAAATCTCTAACCAACACCAACTAACTCCAAATTAATCAATTTATGTTATTTAATGAAGTATAACCTCTCAGGCCATAAAATAATATAAAGTGTAATGAGGATCGAAGTATTATCACGCACGATTTATGCCGAGATCGTACGACCTGATCTAAAAATATACTGTGTGCACTCCCGAGGGTCAAACGACATGAACTATAGATACATTTATTATACTGATGAGGCGAACGACCCGCTCCCATGAGAGTAAAGAAGTTTACCTCACTCGCGGAAGTACTTGTGACGCAAGAGGAAATATATTTCTCAGAGTTATTAAGTATTTTTCAATTCTTCCCCAAGAACAAGAAATCTAAATTGGAAGTTTTCAACTTAAAAATCTCTAGTCTCAGCTATATTTAAGATAATTAATATGCATGACAAACTTGACAACACAATCAAAGCATGATATGAATCTAAGACTAACGAGACATCTCAAGGAATATAGCTTCGCACGGACTCTCGTCACCTAGTGCATACGTAGCTCCCCACACTTGATACATAACAAAAATACACATAAGGGATGAGTTACCTCTTACAAGGTTAGGCAAGAAACTTACCTCGTTCTCAAGCTCACTTCCGGTCCAAAAATCCGCTCTAAATCCTCAACTTTGTGTCAAATAACCCGAAAATAGCCAAATATTATATAAATTAATCAGTACGTGCTCAAAAGTTCATAATCTAACTATTAGAGTGATTACTCAACCCAAATTGGATGATTTCTAAAATTCACCCTCGGGTCCAGGTGCCTAAATTCTGAAAATTTTGAAGATAATTGTTACCCATAACCTCAGAAACTCAAATATATAATTTTCATCCAATTTCATAATCATTTTCGTGATTGAATCCCATTTTATCAAAACCTAGGGTTTTCAACTAAATCCATAATTTCTACAATTTTACATGTTAACATCTACCCACAACCTACGTATTTAGCTTACATTGGATAGAAATGACTTACCTTCAACAGATACGTAAAAATCTCTCTTCAAAAAGCTCCAAAATCTCCCAAGAGATGAAAGAAATGAGCCAAAATTGCCAAAGTCCTCGACTTATATGAGCCTTACTGCCTAGCGGTTTTCGCACTTGCGATGCCACTGTCGCAATTACGACTTCGCTTCTGCGGAAAAAACATCTCAGGTGCGGACCATGCATAGTTCTGCCTCCATAACTTCTGCGGGCAAAGCCTCGTTTCTGCAATCCCGCTCTTGCATCACACGCCTCGCACCTGCGAACCTCCCTGCTTCTGCGATTGACAACCTCGCACCTACGCCTTGGTAGGTGCAGTTCCCGCCTCGCTTCTGTGACAACTAGGTAGTCCACGCTAGGACACTTCTGTGGTCAAAAGCTCGCACCTGTGAGCTCGTACATATGGCAAAATCTCGTAGGTGCGGGCGCATCAAAACTGGTGCTCTAGTAGTTCTTTCAAGTCCAAGCTTGATCCGTGCACCCGAGGCTCTTGGGGCCTCGCCCAAACATACCAACAAGCTCGTAAACATAAAACGGAAATCGCTCGAACCCTCTGAGATATAAAACAATATCAAAAAGAAGAATCACACCCCAAAACTAATTGAATCAGCTCATGAATTTCATGTTATTCCAATTTACGCCGTATGCACCGAATCATACTTAGACTACTCAGAATGACACAAAATTTTACGTGCAAGTCGAAAATAACCTTGCAGAACTATTTCCAGGCGAGGAATCCCAAACGGACCGCAATATCATCAAAACCTACTCCAAACCAAATTTAAAGAACTTTAAAGATTTCAATGCGCCAACTTTCAGCTTTATACGCCAAAATATTTCCTGGTTATCCAAAATGCGACCCGAACAAACGCCAAGTCCAAAATCTTCATACGAACCTATTGGGGCTATCGAACCTAGTTCTGAGTCCGTTTACTACGAATGATCCACATCAAACTTAACCCCTTGTAAGCCAATAATAAGGAACTAAGTATTCCGATTTCAATCCAAACCCTTCCAACCTGAACTAATTATCCCCGCAAGTCATAAAAATTAAAAAAACTTACAGTGAGTCTTATTTTGGGGAACTGGAATCTAGAAAGCAAAACAATCGGTTGGTTACATTTTTAAATTTCAAACTGAATATTTTGAGTATATCATTGTGTATTTTTTCACTTAGATTGTAAAGTGTCTATCACATCTGATATAAGTCGTAGTCCTAATGGTAATGATTATTTAACTGTTACATTTCATTGGGTTGATCATCATTAGAATATGCAAAAACGTTTATTGGTTATATATTTGTTGATTCAAAACATATTGTGGCATATATTGCAACTACCGCTCAATAAATAGTTGATTTTTATGGGCTGATTGATAAAGTTTCAACTATCACATTAGATTCTGCTAACATAATTTGCAGCAAATAACTTAAGAGCTAGACTTTGTCCAATTACTCCAATAATTTTTCATGTTAGATGTGCATGCCATATTTTTAACTTGGTTGTAAAAGATTATGTCATTTATTTTCTATGGCTTGTAGTAAAGTATAACATGCTTGCGACTATATTTTTTGTGCTAATAAAACAAGTAGAATTCGTGAGTTTAAACAACAATGTGCAAGTGTTGGACTTTCATATAAAAAAATTTAAAGTTATTTATGATTATCGGGTGCCTATATAAAAGATATTTAATATGCGTAATGATATCTCCGCTAAACCAACTGTTGAATCTGAATGTATTTTTCAAAAAAATAATTTTTAAAATAAGCTCAGCTAAGCAAACTATTAGTCCGGTCCCAAAAAAAATAAAAATAAATAAATAAATGAATAATAGTGGAGTGAATGAACTTTTTTTGAAAATGTAGTGCTTATAGTGAGGAGAAAAAAAAAGGTGTAGCATAGGCACGCGCCCGTCATCATCCTCTCTCATCCTTTTCCCAGCAATAAACCATTCAGCAAACTAAACTCATCTTCCCATTTATCTCACTCTGTTCATTCCTCCCCTTAAACCTCTGCACAGCAATAAACCATTTAATACCTCTTGAATTCAAAGTTCTTGTTGCACCTTGTTGTTAGCTAAATATCCATTACTCTTCCTTTAATTGAATTACTTACATACTGGGGTAATTTATATATATGGCCTCTCTCAGTGCTATTTCACTCTGTCCCTACAAACTATGTGGTCAAACTAAACCTAACAATCGATACATTTCTTGCTCTATGCCCTCCTCTACTAATATAGGTATGTTACATTCTCATTGGGACTTTCTTTTCTTATTTTGAAGTATAAGTTTTAAGTAATGAGAATTGATGCACAGCAGCACAGGGAACTTGGCCAGTTTCCGCGACGGAAGGAAAGCTGTTTACTTTGCTTTTACCTATTAATTCTCTCATTAATGGAACTCGCAATTTAGTACTACTACTTCTAAGATATACTAGTCGTACAAGTGTTTTTCTATTTAAACTTTCCGACTAGTATTTTGGTTGTGTTTTTGATAATACTTTCTTTTTTCTTTGAAGTATGGCAGAAAGGGATTTTGGGATCCTAAGCCTGTAAGCTCTCCTTATGAAGTGGGCTATGACTATGAGGAAACATATAGTAAACTTGTTGGGAGATAATTGAAATAACACGAAACTATTGTTAGTAATGGAAATACAGATGGTCGGACGTGAGACTGTTAAAGAACAGATGGTTGGAGCTGGAGGAAGTTGCTATGAACTGTTAGAAGAACAGGCTCATGAATCTTAGACACTTTGGCGCTGGAAAATGCTGTTTAAATCTAAAGCTTCAACCAAAGTAGCATGCTTTGGGTGCAGTAGCGAGACAATAATTTCATTAAGGGGTTGTCAAACTGTAAAGAAGTAAACACACAAAGAAGTTAAGGGGGTTCAACGTAAAGTATATATCATGAAGATAAAGTTGTGACTCGGCTTCACAGTGTAATTTCTCTGGGCGAAGGAGTGTCAATTGACACCCCTTAGCCTAAGGTGGCTCCGCCACTGTTTGGGTGGTTCTACTGAAACTGTTAACCATTTACTGTGGCACTATAAACAAACATGGTTTATCTGGTCCATATTCCTGAAAATTTCTGGTGTTCATTTGGTGATGCCATAGAGCTTTAAAGATTTACTGCACTGCTGGCAAGGACAAAACATAGAAAGAAGAATGAAGAAGATTTGGAAATTAATCCCCGTATGCATCATGTGGACATTATGGCATGAGAGAAACAGAACATGCTTTGAAGGATAGAAGGGGGTGATTGCCTTTGTAAAGTTCAGATGTTTTCAGCTACGTTACTCGGACTCGGACTCTTCAAAAATGCAATTGATTGTATGTCGGATCCTCCAAAAGTAGTGCATTTTGGAGGATCCGACACGGGTGCGGAAACATTTTTGGAGAGTCCGAGCAACATAGGTTTTCAGAACTTTTTTTGTTGGCGTAGAGAAAATACTGTTATTAGGATATCTGACTTTATGAGCTTGCTAGATTCTGTTTTTCTGTCGTACCTGTTGTAGTCCTGAACTATCAGCAGTACCTTCTTGGTACTGCTTTGTCAATGAAATACTTTACCTTATCAATGAAAAAGATATAGTTATCTTCTGCTGTTAAGATCTGTGGGTTTCTTGTTTCCATAAGAACACACTGACACACATGAATAAATTTTATGTCTTTTTTAGCATTGTCTGGCAATATGTTCTTGCATATATGCAACACCCATATGCTCACTCGTTTATACAAAAACCAGTTGCTTTCTTTCTTGTTCTTTTTTTTTTCTTTTTGTGCATCATTCAGGATTTGATTACTGAATTTGTTTTTACCATTTATTGTTCACATCTGCTGTCCTTTTAGGCGTGCGTGGATCTAAAGGTCCTCATAAAATACCTGCAAAAACTGAGGGGGCAGGAAGAAGTATTGACGACTCTGTCCAACGAAGGATGGAACAATTTTATGAGGGCTCTGATGGCCCGCCTTTACGTGTTCTTCCTATTGGTGGTCTGGGAGAAATTGGGATGAATTGCATGCTTGTTGGTAATTATGATCGATATATTCTTATCGATGCTGGAGTAATGTTCCCAGGGTAAGTGTTGGATAGTGGTCTGTGGTGCAACTTTCAACAATTCAATACTCAGATATTGCCACTTGCATAATCCTGCTGAATCTTTTTTCATGACTCGTCCCGTCCTGGTGTAGCGGCTTATTTTATGAGGGAGGATCTTTCATAGTAATTCCCACTTAAAGCTCCTTTTGCTCTTTTTTTGATAACAATCAAACTCCTCTACTCTTTTACCTAACTTTCATTGTAATTCCTACTTAAAGCTCCTGTCCGCTTTTACATATGAATTGAGAGCTTTTACTGAAAAAAATCTGTTTAAAACATTTCTTTCTCATTGATCTTATAGCTGCATGTGTTTTTGTAATTCAGTTACTTGTCCATATTTGTTCCGCATTGATAAACCTGGGATTTTTTCTGACATGCTATTCAGCGATGATGATCTTGGTGTCCAGAAGATTATTCCTGATACAACTTTTATTAAAAAATGGAACCACAAGATTGAAGCAGTTATCATAACCCATGGACATGAAGATCACATTGGCGCGTTGCCTTGGGTAAAGTCTCACTCTGATTCTATAGATATTGTTATGCTATACTGATAGACTGCACATATGGGTCCACAAGAATCCAATTAGGAATGCTTTTTTATAATCTTACTAAGAGAACTGAAGACAAGAATGTCATCTATATGTTTTGAGTAAGGCTTGATGTCGAATAATGGGTACAGTACAGCTTGATGTCGGTTTTGCTGCTATCTACATGTTATACAGTCAATTCTAGAAGCTTGCATCTAACAGCAGAGTGCACTTTTTCTAGTTACTCGAGTTCTTTCTTTTCTGGCTATCCTGCCTTTATAACTGCAGGGGTGCAGCCAGCTAAATAAATTGTGGTCCTCATAAGCTGCGAGGACTGGTCACATAGATATGATATTGATATTCAAGTAGTCCTGGGGACAGTAGGATGAAGTAGTGATAATTTGCTTATGCGCTATATCAAAGGTTAAAGAAGTAGATCATAATAGTAATGCTTTCTGAATATCAATGTCCACATTATATAGGATGTTCAAAAGGTTTTGTAATTGTCTCGGATGTCCCTATCCTTTCTTTAAGTCATTAGATTGGACACTGAGTTTTTCACATGGTGTTAGAATGAACCTTTGGGTCTATTAAAGTTGTTAAAGTATGCATGCGAACCCAACACTGGAAATACGTGCAGGAAGGTGTCCGAGATATATAATATCCCACATCAGGTATATAAAGGCATTGAAAGAGCTATATTGATCTCTGGTTGTTTCACCCATCATCTAAAGGTTTTAAATTGGATACTCAGATTCTTTAAGAGCTCTCCTTTTGTTATATTTGTCTAGAGCTCTAGTTTCTCTAAGAAAGTCCTTTCTTGATAGTTTAGCTCACCATATATTTTGCTGCCTCACCTCCCTGTTGGTGATCTTGCTTCTTTGGCAGTTTGCCTTTTTGGTGTTTTGTTGTGTTCCAGTTCTTTTTGTATAATTTTTGAGTACTCCTATATGGTTTTCTTTGCACATCTTGTTCTCACTGAGCCTTTTGCTATCTCAACAGGTAATCCCTGCACTGGATTCACAGACACCGATTTTTGCATCATCATTCACAATGCAGGTTTGTTATAATAATGTTATGATTTACTTGGTATCATAGCCTTTGCATGCAAGTGTGATGTGGTATTCAGCAGCCAAAAGCCCAAAAGCCAACCTGTAAACTTATCTTCTACTTTGAAGGGAAAATGAGAAGATCTCTGGACAAAGTGCAACTCTGTGTTTTCTCCTTTCTAACCAAACAACGTAAACCAAATTATTCGTTTTGCTTGTCCCTCGAACCAAGCAAAGGGAAATTTCAATTACTGGATTTTCTTGTCTTATTTGCTGTACACTCTTGTTCTGCTTGTTTTAGTTCTTCCATACTTCCCCTGTTTTCTCCCTCTCTATGACTCTGTTTCCTTCTTCTTCCTTCCCTTTTATGTGTAGTATTGCTCTTCTTTTTTGTTTCTCGTTGCCCCTTTCCAACTAAGCCTTGGACTTGCTTGTTCATTTCATCGTTATTATCATCAAATACAGTCGATCTGTGGGTAAAAGCTGTCACCTTAGCTGCAAAGGTCATTTGGCTTTGTCGAGTATTAAGACTCTTGTACCTACTGTTGCATACTTATCCCAATGGAGCATTGATATTCATTTTTGTCTGTCAACAACTGATTGACATCATTGCATTTCGATATCTGCTCACCTTATTCGAGGACTAATATCTCTTTTGACAGCTAATTAAAAAAAGACTGAAGGAGTTTGGAATCTTTGTTCCATCTAGGCTCAAGGAATTTAAAACAAGACGGAAATTTAGTGCTGGGCCCTTTGAGGTAGAATCTATCAGGGTTACACATTCTATTCCTGATTGTAGTGGACTAGTTCTACGCTGTGCTAACGGTACCATTCTCCACACAGGCGACTGGAAGGTATTTGGTCATGTTCCTGTCACAGGTCATCCTTAGACAGGTGGCTTTTAAATCTTCATCTTAGCTTGATGTATTTTTTTTGGTGTCTGATAGATAGATGAGTCACCACTGGATGGGAAAGTTTTTGATCGTGAGGCCCTCGAGGAACTCTCGAAAGAAGGAGTTACTTTGGTAAGCACAAGGATTTTACCTTTCCAATTAGACATACTACTTCTAGAATGACTCTCTTCAACTTACTGAAATAATAGGTGTAATGGCAAGACATACATTCTACTCTGATTAACTTTTGGTGAACAATTCTTTTGCTTATGAATTTTATCTATCAGCAACTCCGCCCTTTCCCCAAAAGACGAAAGAGAAGGGGAATTACGGAAGGAGTTGACAATTCCTAAATATTATGTGAATTTCCTGCGTTATTTTTGAGGGGTAAGGTTTATGTACACTCTACCCTCCCCAGATCTCACTTGTGGGATTATACTGGGTTTCTTGTTGTTCTTGTTGTTGTTGTTGTTGTATTTTTGAGGGTCTTTAAAAGTAAAAGAGTCAGACAAGAAATGGACTACTATTTTACTGTATCTAAATGTAGAAATGTCTGATCACCTTAAATTTAAAGTTATTAGAGACGGTGCACTTTTATTTACTTAATTATGTCGTCAAGCTGCTCCTTCATGTGTGAGTCTAATTCTTTTCATGAGCAAAGCACGTAGAATTTGTTATGAACGGTGGCAGTGACACCTGAATCCAGAAAACCACTTTCTTTGGCTTTAAACTTTTCGGCCGTCAACTCCGCTGTGTTCCTTTTTATATACTCAGGCGCAACTATCGCATAATTGTGTTCTCATTGTTGTTATATCTTTTATTAAGAGTATTCATTCACATTTGCTTAAAAGATTTGTTGAAATCCTCTTCTGTATTACTGATGCTACAGATTTGATGAAATAGTTTAGATTCTGAGTAGTGTCGTGCACACAGACATCTTTGATGTCTTTGCTATTGACTTTACTTTAAACATGAGCACATATAGTACTCCACATTCACTTGATTATGCAGGCTCTCTAGTTGAAAGCCACTCGCTACTTGCTTCAAAGGTAGTAAGTATCATATAAGCCTCCGGTTACATTTATTGGAGCACAAAATCTTTCTCTCATGCATCCTCTCTTATTTCATATAACTATGAACTTTGTGAGTAAAAATTTTCTAGTTCTTATCAGAAGTGCTTGCAGAGGTATGTGTTTTATGTTTGCATTTAATGGTAACATTTGTTCTGTGAACTGTGCATGCATCAACTAGTTTGCATTTGCAATCTCTTAAGGTTTCATGTGCTCAATATATTTTTGATGGATACTCCTTTTCAGATGATGAGCGATTCGACCAATGTCCTTTCCCCTGGAAGAACACTCAGTGAGACTGTAGTTGCAGATTCGTTGCTGAGACACATTTCAGCTGCCAAAGGAAGGGTTATTACTACTCAGTTTGCATCAAATATTCATCGTCTTGGAAGTGTTAAAGCTGCAGCTGATTTGACTGGCAGAAAGCTGGTATATGCTTTCTCATCTTACCTATTAAATTTCTTGTTCATTGTGTTTTCACCATCTTCTAAAGTTGTTTACCATATTTTCGTTCGTGCTTTTAGATTCAGACCATAATGCCATCTTTTAATAGGTATTTGTCGGCATGTCATTGAGAACATATCTTGATGCTGCATGGAAAGATGGGAACGCACCAATTGATCCATCAACTCTGGTAATGGACGTTGATACTGTTTCTATTTTTCATCTCTCCTTTAACTGTAGACATATCTTTGATCCATCAACTCTGATGATGGAATTAACTAAGTTTTCTATTTATCCATCTCTCCTTGGGTAGGAGTACATTTCTTGTCTGCTTGCTTATGACACTAACATGCGTTTGATACGCTAGTTATACCAAATTGCCAATTGACATGCCTAATTATGGAAAGCAACTGCTAGGCTAATTAGTCCATTTGTGTCTTCTACACCATAGATGTTAGTGTTCACTTATGCGATACGAAATACTCCATGAAGAGAAGATAGTACAAGAATGTTATGAGTGTTAAGAAAATGGACCTAATTCAACGTCAAAAGTTACATATGAGACGAGGATTACCCAAGACCATGTAAGGAGACAAAAACTCGTTCCCTCAACCAATATAGAACTCTTAACATCCCTTGTTATACCCAAGCGTGGACATTTGGAGCGTGGACAACAAATATGGATAGCAGATAGGGATGGGTCAGGTTCTGATACCATGTTAAGAAATGGACCTTTGCTAAACTCGACTCGACCTCAAAAGCTAGCTCATGAGATAAACTCTTTTAAGCAATTCATCAAACACCTTGTATGCATGCTTTTGTGAGTTAAACCACTTTAGTAAATGATTATATCAACTCACCTCAAAACTCCTTTAGCCAATATGTTGACCCCAGTCCAATCAACATCAGTCAAACAATCGATTCTACAACAACCAGTGCATTTTAATCAATTTTTAAAGTACTACACCTAAATATGAAATTTGTTGTTGATATGGAGGAAGAAGGGCATACTATTTCATTCTTACCTATTACCACTATAGGATAATTGATAATAGGGAATTTACTTACCTGAGCTCAAGAATTAGTGATTGGTAAAGAACCCTAGAATTTTTCGTGCGTGAGCAATTCCTCGCTGCCTCTGATCGTTATCTATGTCTGGCGACAATAAGCAGAACTTTTGTTCTGTATTGTTTTAAGGCTTTATGCCTTTGCACGTCTCTTATCCTTTCCAAGGCTTTAAGCCTTTTTCTTTTTCTTTTTCCTTTTGTTTTGTTTTGCCTTAACTAATAAATTTTATACCCACTTTTAAATATTACAAAATATCATTGATATTAAAATTTATAAATATTTTCTTAATTGTATATCCAATTATTTAAGTGTCTATATATATATATATATATATATATATATATATATATATATATATATATATATATATATATATATATATACACTATAGGCAAGATAAAAATAGTAGTAATAATAATAATTCAGTTCTACAATTATCGTATCTTGAAACTTTTATAAATTTGAGGAGTGTTACAATGCAAATGTATTCAAGTGTTTGATTGATTGTATTGTGATAATTGCTTCCATTTAAAAGCTTAAGTTGTTAAAGAAATGACACTTATTTCTAATTAGTTGTGTGACTACTGGTACACATACATGAACCCAGTAAAGCTTCTATGAACATGGATTTCTTCCTAGCATTACGCTCATAATTTAATCATTCATACTATGTGCACACGGTACCTTGTTTGAAGACCTGATATAATAATATGGGTATGAGGTATTTTTGCAAAATCAGAATGTTATGCTAAACAGCGAACGCAACCAAATCACCCACTTTTGCCTATCGGACTACTTAGCAATTCCTAATTAAGAAATCGCACGTCGCTTTTGTTGAGGTTCGTTCGTCTTGTCGCGTTTCCTTGTTATCCGCTTATAGTGTGTTTGGTACGACAAAATGCATTTTTTCAGAAAAGCTTTCCTTGATGAAATCATTTTCTGATGTTTGGTTATCATAACTTCTGTAAAAAAAATAATAACTAGTACTCCATCCTTCTCATTCTCATGTTACGTGATGGTGTTTGATTGGGCACGAAGTTTAAGAAAGAATTTTGTTTTTGAAACGTGTGGTCTAGAACAAGCCATATACATTTGTGTGGCCATAAATCATCTCATTATAAAATTGATAGGTTGAAGTTAAATAATTTCTAAATATAGAAAGGTGTCATTTGAAATATCCCGATTCTTACTCTATATCACTTGCGTCAACTAACATTTAAACATTTTTGTCTACCTTTAATACTCAGAAATATCACCAATACACTCTGTAAAACCATATCCTCCACCTTATATGCTTACCAACCTACTTTTATATCCAACCACATGCTAGAAGATGATCCAAACAAATAGTTCTACAAGTAAAATATTTTTTGTGAGAAATATTTTCCTACATACCAAATGCAGTCAACTTAGTTATAAAAAAATGCAGTCAACTTTTCTCCAAGTGAGGTTTGAATAAACTGGCCATATTGTTTTGTGCAACTATTGTCTGATGAGAGAGGGAGGACAAAGGTAACTTTCAATGCAAATTATATTTTTGCGATTACTGTCTAATCTGTGGAGCACATCAAAGTGTTTGTGGACATTAGGTTTTGATTCCGTAACAGTTCTAGCCTTCCTGCTACCTTGATCATTTTAGTTGCTACTGATTCTCACTCTCAGGGGAGATGATATGTATGCGATTACTGTCTAATATGTGGAGTGTATGAAGTTCGAAATGACATTTGGTTTAGTAACCAGTTCTTACCTTCCATCCCTGATCTCCACCTTAAATCTGATTCTAATTTCTTCCCACTCATAAGCATACACATCTAATTACAGGTGAAAGTGGAGGATATTGATGCTTATGCCCCAAAGGATTTGCTGATAGTGACAACAGGCTCTCAAGTAAGTGGCATTGCTGTTTCTGGTGGCTTTGCAAGCTTCAGTCACTAATTAAATAGGCCTAAGTATGCTTCTTGTGTCAGGCTGAACCACGTGCTGCATTAAATCTTGCATCCTATGGCAGTAGTCATTCGCTCAAGTTGAACAAAGATGATGTAATTTTGTATTCAGCCAAGGTAATTATTGTAGAACTCAAGATAACATGTATCCATCTATGTGCTGTTAAAGAATCCGGTTGATAAAACATGTGGTTTTTTCATTGGTCTGAAGACACGGAATCTGAGTTTGAGAGATCCTGTGAACACTGTCTGATTGTATTTAATAACAATTTATCACTCTTCTGGTTGTCCTTCCAAAACCAAACAAAAATTGGAAAGTCAAATAAACATAAAGAAAAGATGCAAATCAGGTCCCGTTTGTGATAAGGCACCACAAGGGGAAGTTGACAGGAAAAGATCTTGATTTGTATTCTTGCACTGTTTCCTTTGCTTGAATGACAAACAAGTCAGGTGAACAATATTTGGTAACTTAGGGGCACCCAAGGGTGTGGTCTACCACTCAATTAGGTGGGTGAAAACCATGGTAGACCAAGGTTGAAATCCTAGCAAAGACAAATACCGCTAAATGATTTCTTCCAAATCTGCCCGAGCCTTGGTGGATAGAGTAAGCCGATATCTATGCTGGTGGGAGGTAGCATATATCTGAAATAGTCGAGGTGTGGAGAAGGTGGCCCCAAACCATTGTTATAGAGAAAAAAAATACTCCCTCCATTTCAATTTGTGTCTTTCTTTCCTTTTTATTGTTCAAAAAAGAATGTCTTTTTCCACATGGCAAGTTTTCAATTTCAACATTTCCATTTTACCCATAATGACACTTCATTTTTTTGAACCGGAAAAAAATGAAGTGTCACAAAATGGGAATGCTATATGAATGACATGACACATTTAAGACCATAAGATTCAAGCAGCGTTTTGGTATTGCTATACACATTTAATTTAAGACCACAAGATTCAAAAGTCTTCTTTATATTCTTAAACTTTGTGCTCAGTCAAAGTAAGACGCATAAAATGAAACAGAGGGAGTATTTGGTAACTTAGGTTCCTTCTTTTTCTTAAAAAATATCCTTTTTGTGTTTATCTGGTGGTCCTCGGAACATATTTTCTGCATGTTCATAATGCCTTCTCAGACTCTTTCTGGAGTCATTCAAGAGAGAGATCCATCGATGTTTGGAGAAAGTTAGTGCAAATGTTGTGAGATTTCCATATAAGCTATGCTTTTTATAGGTGATTCCTGGTAATGGTTCTCGGGTGATGAAAATGCTAAACCGTATATCAGATATAGGATCAACAATTGTGATGGGAAAGAATGAGCTGCTGCATACATCTGGCCATGCTCATCGGGAGGAGCTGGTGAGTCCTTTTTCTTTAACTGTTACTCAGTTTCGATTTTTGGATTCATGGTTTTAGTTTGTGGTTCTGAATGTGAGAGGCATTTTGTATGCGAGACTGTAGGACATTTGTTTCTATTCGCTGAGTTTACTGCTCTAGGATGACTCATATGATGATGGTTTTTTTCTTTTGCTCTATAATATATGATATATGTGACTTAGGTTCTGAAGTTATGTTGCTAATACGAGCAAGCAAATTTTCAGTAGTCTGATCTAGCTGGTGTTATTTATCAGCCCGCTGTCATTCCCTCAACTTAAAAACAGTGATATAAGCACCGTAGCTATGAGATGATAAAAGCAACAAAACTTGCCTTCTTCTGCTTATAGACATCATTTGTATATCCTCTCTTCAAATCCTGACAAGAGAGGGAGAATGATTGAGGGAAGGAAGAGAACTGTGGATGTGTAAGGGAAACTGCAAAGGCGGTGACTGTTCATTAAAGGTGACATGAGTAGCAAGTTCTTATGCTGTTTCAGACTGACATATTAAAGTGGGAAAGTTTAATCAATATGTCTGGTGCATCTTTTACTTTATAAAGAAACAAACGAAAAGACATCAAACTTCTGAAGGCTTGGTGGGCAAGAGTTACCCGGAACTTGTGCTGGTGCGAGGTAAAAGTTACCCACTAGAATAGTCGAAGTGCGTGCAAGCTAGCCTAGACACCACCATTATAAAAGCAAAAACCTTCTTAAGGCGATTAAGTGTACCTTTCACTTTTAAAGAAACAAGGGAAAAGACATAGTATCAAACTTCTTAAAGCCATTACTAGCTTGAATACCAGTTTTTCACATTACATAGACATAATTCTATCTTGCACCACCGATTATAATATTACTCACCTTTACAGTGTCATGCTCAATTTTTTGTGCTACAATTCTAATGTTGGATTTCTTGTTTGAAGGAAGAAGTGCTGAAAATTGTGAAACCACAACACTTTCTTCCTATTCATGGTGAACTCTTGTTCCTGAAAGAGCATGAATTACTCGGGAGATCAACTGGAATTCATCACACAGCTGTAAGTAATGTGGTACTAGTTCAATATTTGATTGTTACTTCTGTTTACTTGAGTCCTTCAAATAGTGCAGAGACCATTGTCTTTAAAAGGTGTTTTCAAGATAATCATGCCGAGGTGATGGGGGAAACATTACTTATTCTAGAATACTCGCTACTGAAGCCACATGCATCATGTTTGAATGAAGCATATCTCCCTTTGGGTTTGCTTTTGGCACTTTCTTTGTTGGATTTTCAAGAATTGCATTTCTCCTGTTTTTTCAAAATACAGTTTGATTGTTATATTGTAATTATTTCCACAAGAGCCTGAAAAATTATGATGACTGTCTCTAAACAAGTTAAACCAATTGGTATCTTGATCTAAATAAATCTCGTAATCACGCCTAAAGCCCAAGGGAGGGAAACAATAACATGAAAAACATAACCGTGCCATATGAAACTGAAGAAAATGGCTCCTGCAGAGTTTAGAGGTTGGCGTGAACCATGGATGACATTAGTCTTGCATCTTTATAGTGAAAACAGGTTTTGGAAGTCAACCCCAACCGGAATGAATGTAGCATAAGGTCATGTATCTTAGCTAACTATATTGTTGGAGACAAAGCATGTCTAACAGTGTATATGCAATTTTCTTCTTCAAATGTGTTTTGCTTATTTAAGATCCCAAACAAAATGGCAACTTTAGTCCCTAAGAAGAGCATGTCCAGTAGGGTGCATACAATTTCCCTGATTCTGAATACTAATCTGCTCAAATAGCATTATTATAACACGATAATTGCAACATACACACACACACACTCTCACATTAGGTATGTGTGTGTGTGTAGTGTATGTATGTTACCTAAAGATAATATGTTAACTGAGTTAATGACCCTGTTTTCTATGTGCCCAAAATAAAACCAAGCTGACCAACCAAAATTGTGTCTCTCATTTAAGATACTACAGAATCCATTTTCCACAGTGATGCAAGTAGGTTAAGCCCATTCTTTTATTCTTTTAAAGTAAATGTTTTTAACAGCCTGAGGTATCTGGTTAAAATGCCCTATGTTGTAATTGTGTGTAAATAGGTCATCAAGAATGGAGAGATGCTTGGAATCTCACATTTGAGGAATAGAAAAGTTCTATCCAATGGATTCATTTCCCTAGGGAAGGAGAATTTGCAGGTTTTGTTCTCTCTCTCTCTCTCTCTCTCTCACACACACACACACACACACGCGCGCGCACGCACACACACACACATACAAACACCCACGCACAAGTTTATACAGACAGAAACATTCATCTTTGCCTACTAGTTTTCTATTTCTGATAATTAAGGAGATGCCAGTAATCCAGTTAGCGAATTGCAGTTGATGTATAGTGATGGTGACAAAGCATTTGGTACAGCTGCTGAACTTTGTGTTGATGAGAGGCTAAGAATTGCATCTGATGGTCTTATCGTGGTCAGGTAAACTTCATCACCTTGGCTCTCATTGAATCACAGATTTCTCCACATTGTGACACTGATTCTTGTAAGACATCTGGACTGCAGTATGGAAGTTTTACGTCCTCAATTTGCAGAGAGTATAGCAGAGAAAACCTTGAACGGAAAAATAAGAATTACTACACGCTGCTTGTGGCTCGACAAGGGGAAACTTTTGGATGCACTCCATAAAGCTGCACATGCTGCATTGTCAAGCTGTCCTGTGAATTGCCCTCTCTCCCACATGGAAAGAACTGTGTCTGAAGTTCTAAGAAAAATGGTCAGGAAGTACAGTTGTAAAAAGCCTGAAGTTATTGCCATTGCTTTAGAAAAAACTGCAGGAGCCCCGGTAGACGAGATCAATGGAAAACTTTCTAGAAAGGCAGATGTTTGTTCTGGTATTTCTGCCTTAAGAAAAGTGTTGGATGGAGATCCGAGGAAAAGACCGCCAAGTCCAACAAACACAGAAGAACGCAATGCCCATGCTTATCCAACTAATGATGCAAAACAGCAAGTCAAAGGTTCTGTTGCCATTGTTTTCTTTACACGATAATAAATTTAAAATTAATCTGTCTCAGTTTCTAGACAGTAAGTCCCAGCGGAGGACAAAAAACACTAGGTGATTTCTTCCCATATGTCCAAAGCCTTGATGGGTAGAGTTACCTGTGATGGTGGGAGACCGGACACGACGTTTATCAAACAAAAAGAAGCTGCTAAGTTTTGAGGCCAAAAGTCCTATTTTTTTTAGTACTTCGTAGCGGGTCCTAATTACTTTTTAACTCTATGATTTATTCTAGTTCTATCCTCTGACCATCTTATTAGAAACTCAGAATAGTTTATGATTGAAAATGATAACAGCTGAACTTTTCATAGTGATAGCAATAATTGTAACAATGAACGTAATAATAGTAATCCCTTTTGAATGGTTTCACAGCTGTAATTAGGTATTCATGTTTTATTTTACTTTTTCTTCTTTTCCTTTTATTATGTTAGACTATTACCCCACCTGGTGGAAATATACTGGGTTGTTGTTGTTGTTGTTGTTGTATGTTAGACTATTGTAAATTTAATACCCTTCATCATCAATAAATAATTTAGATATAGCTACTCAATTGGATTTGTTTTTTTATCCATTTTGGATTATTATTATTATTATTATTATTATTATTATTATTATTATTATTATTATTATTATTATTATTATATTACTAGTGTTGTTATCATCATCATCATCATTGTCGCGTCGTCACTAATTTTTTTTAAGGGTTGGTATGTTTGTTATGCTCTTGATGTAATTGTTTTTGAGATTTGTGTGGTAGACTGGACAAACAATCAGGGGTACTCATAGTATGGTAGAGAAATTTCGAGGAGTAGAATTGGAGGATTACGCAACGTAATATGGATGATAGCGTAATATTTGTACTGCAATTATGAAAGGTTGGTAAACCACATATCACGTAACCATAGGCTCAAATGGGAGGATCTGTTGCAAATTTTGATGTGCATATTGACGTAGTGAGAAGGGCTTTAATGATAAGTCCCGTAGTGTGTGAAACTAAAGGAAGATGATCCTTCCACGGACCCCCTCTTTTGTTTCATGTGAAAGTTCTTTATTTTGACTTGGCCAGTAAACAGATTCAAGTTCTAAATGCATTCTCGGTCTGTAATATATTTATGCTTCATCAATCTTAGTATATGTTATCTTCTAGAGAAGATATTTTCTTTAGGGGTAGATAACTAGATATTATATAGTAGTAGATTCGATGTTTCTATTCTCATCTTGTAATAATGATTAGGTCTTATGAATCCAATGCGTTCTGTAGTGAGTGTTATTCATGACTTTTCCTTCACGCAGGTGATGATATGCGTTCTGAGAGATCTATGCATGAGGAAGCAATTACTTCAAGTTCAAACTCACAGGATTTCTCCTCCGGTGAGAGTATGTCAGATATAACATCATCACCAGTAGATCAGTTACAACAAGGCAGGCCTGCTGATTTGTCACAAGCAGGATCTGAAGAAATGTTCAGAAAAGTGAGCATCGGCCTTGATTCAAACTTGCTAGAGCCTAAGTTGCAATCTTCAAATCCTTTGAAGAGGAACAGATGGAAACCTGAAGAGGTTAAGAAATTGATTAAAATCCGGGGGGAACTCCATGGCAGGTTTCAGGTTGTCCGCGGACAGATGGCACTTTGGGAAGAGATATCTTCAAGATTAGTGTCTGGTGGAATCAATCGGACTCCTGCACAGTGTAAATCTCAGTGGGCTTCTCAAGTTAAAAAATATGAGGTGTGTTATTCTCCTTATCCTTCTATGTTGAGTTCATTTGTAGTTCCATCAGTGGCGGAGCCAGAATTTTCGTTAAGGGATGTAAAATATATAAATTAAGGGGAGTCAATACATAGTATATATACATATAATTTTTTTTTACCTATCTACACAGTGTATTTTTCCCACGAACCTTCCTATGAGGTGGCTCTGCCACTGATTACACTGTTCCATTACTTGGTCGATAGCATTCTTAAGCTTCATTGAAATGATCCTTTTTGGAACAAGTTCTGGGGATTAGCTATAGATGTCTGCTCTGTTCGGGCTTAAATAAGAGTGAAAATAGAGACCATCCCTTATTTTTGCTGTGTTATAAGCAAAAAGGGTAGAAAACCTAAGTTAGAACCAAAGAAAAAAAAAACTTAAGTTAGAACCAAATATTAGTTCAAATATCTTGCTCTCTTAAGCTATATGTAGGTAATTATAACAGCTTTTGCTACTCTGTAATAGGCAAGCAAGAATGATAAGAAGAGCCAGGAAAAAGTTGCTTATTTTGCGGACATGAGTAACATCTTGTCTCTGAAATGAATGACATTGTACTTTGGAGACAATTCTTCAATAACGGGATGTCAGCAATGAGGTTCTTCCAAACGAGTCCAACTCGCCTTAAACATAGAATGTGGGCTAGGGCTGCATCATTGTGCTGGCACCTCTCTTCATTCCCATGCTAGTAATCTGCAGCCTGGTGTTTGAAGCAAGAATGTTAGAGATGGAATTAGGGTAGAAAATGAATTGTGAACTTGTTGAGGGTTTGAAGGTAGATTTTGTGTTTTCTTTATTTTGGGGCCTGTAATGGTTATACATGCAGTAATGATACGAGTGATTCACTACACTGTTTATGTATGGCAGCTCTCCCCCCCCCCCCCCCCCACACCAAATTATAAGTAGTCAGAGCTATTCAAACATCGCTAAAGAAATTAAGACAGAACTATGAACACAAACATTAGTTATATGAATAAAGTGTGATGACTAATACTAATTCCAAAAGTTTGAGGCAAAATTACTTGTTCCTTTTTGTATATCATGCAGCATCAGCGGAGTAGGCTTCTTTTCTTCTAGTTAAGCAAATTTGTTTATCTTGTTCTTGTGCCATACCAAGTTGTTTGAGTTTGTGTTTACTAAATATGTTCTTGAGGGGATATATGATACTCTATGTGTGATTAATAAACACGTTCACGTCAAGCACTTTGAAACTAGGATACTTTCTGCAATTGGTAATTGAACGGTTCTCTCAAATATAAATGCACGTGTCCCTTTCCCTTTTTGAATTAATCTTGCGCTCGCTGTGTAACGACCCAAAGGGGTTATCACTTGTTTTCTTACCCGCTCTATACTTTTAAGGCCTTGAAAATCTCATCCAGGCTTGCCTCGATTTGCGTGTGCCGTTTGGAGACGTAGCCTGAAAGCTTAGATATGAGTTCTGTGAGAAAAATGCTAAATTTTGATATTAAGTTAAATAAATTTGACTCCGGTCAACTTTTTGGGTAAACGAACCCAGACCTGTGATTTGACAGTCCCGGAGGGTCTGTAGGAAAATATGGGACTTGGGCGTATGCCCGAAATCAAATTCTGAGGTCCTAAGTTTGAGAAATGAATTTTTGTGTGAAATTGTTTTTTGGAAATAATTAAGGAAATTGGAAATAAATTTGATAAAAAGACTATGGTATCGGGCCCGTATTTTGGTTTCGGCGCCCGGTACAAGTCTTATGTATGGTTTAAGCGCTTTTTGTAAAGTTTGGTTGAAAACGGACGTCTTTTGACGTGTTTTGGACTTAAAATAGAAATTTGATATTTTATAAAAATTTGGAAGAAATCATGTGTTTTGAGGCTTGATTCGATGTATATGATGTTATTTTGGTGATTTGATCGCACAGATAAGTCCGTAGGATATTTTTGAGGTTGTGTGCGTATTTGGTTTGGAGCCTCGAGGGCTTGGGTGAGTTTTGGATAGGTGCCAGATTGCATTTTTGAACTTTTAAAAATCTGGTATAATTCCTTTTGTGATTTTCGCATTTGCGAAGATGAGCCTCGCAATTGCGAACTCTGCATCGCAATTGCGAAGCCTTGGGCCTGGGCAAATGATCGCAAATGCGATCCAATTCCTCGCAAATGCGAACGAGGGATTTCTCGGCACTGATCGCAAATGCGATCCTTGTGCTCGCAAAAGCGAAACTAGACTGATCGCAAATGCGAACTATATGTTCGCAAATGCCTAATCTGGCAGAATAGTAAGGTTCGCAAATAAGAACCCAGCTTCGCAATTATCATATTTAGTCGGGGTTCGCAATTGTGACCCAGTACGCAATTGCGACATCAGAGACCCAACAATTTTTGTACTTAGTCGATTTTCCACCATTTTTCACCATTCTTTCAAGACCCAAAACCCATAGGCGATTTTTCAAGGACGAAACTTCTTCCAAATCATTTGCAAGTCGATTTTTACTTAATTCCTTCAATCATTTACTTCGTTTAACACGTTTTCCACTTAAATCAATGAAATGTACGGGTGAAATTGGGAGTTCGGGGTAGAACCTAGGTTTTTTTAAAATTGGGGATTTGGACCTCGATTTGAGGTCCGATTTCGAAATAAATCATATATTTGGGTTCGTGGGGAATGGATAACCGGATTTGGGTTCAAACCTTGAGTTTTGACCACGTTGGCCTGAGGGGCATTTAAGTTATTTTACCTAAATTTGCGTCTTAGATATAAATTAAATAGTAGAATTAGTTGCTTGAGATGTTATTTACGAGATATAATTGAAATGAACAGATTTGGGCCATTTGGAGTCAAATACTCGTGGCAAAAGAGTGATTTCAAGTTGATTTTTGGAGCAGGTTGATGTAAGTGGCTTGTCTAACCTTGTGTGGGGGACCTTTCCCTTAGGATATGATATTTGGTGATTGAATGCCTTGTACATGAGGTGACGAGCACGTACTTGAGCTAATTGTTGAAAAACCCTATTTTTACTTAAGATATTGAGACTGAGTTTCTTTCGAATTTGCTTTATTCTACTTCCAATTATAACCTGTGTTAGATTAGAAAGGCATGTTTGGTTGATTTAAATTGTCTATTTGCTTATTTGCCTTAACTGTACTACGTGAAGCATGTTAGGCTAGTACTACCTGTTGTTTGTATTCTCGTACTTCATTCCTGAATATCTTTTGGTTGTGATTGCGCATTTACATTGGGACTACAGATGTGGGATTCCGGTAGCTCCCCTTTATTTGTTTACTTTTGGACTACGTGTTAGATTTTCGGTAGATCCCCTACACATTTACTTTGGAACTACGGGTTAGATTCCCTGTAGATCCTCCCACACACTGATAGTTGGACTACGGGATGGTATCCTGGGAGATCCTTCGGATATTCTCATATGACGGACTACGGGACGGTATCCCGCAAGCTCCTCGGACAGTTGATGAAATGGACTACAGGACGGTATCTTAGGAGATCCTCGTCGTTGGTACTACTATTGAGCTGCTTCACTGTGTGTTACCTTATTCTCTACGTGTTATTGTTTCTTCGTATATCTTGTCTTACTTCATAATTTATTAGTTATTTATGTTATTTTTATGTTGTTGTAAGGATTATTATTATATTTTATCTCAGTAGGGCACTGACCTTCCTCGTCACTATCCAACCGAGGTTAGGCTTGACACTTACTGAGTACCGCTGTGGTATACTCATGCCTTTTATGCACATGTTTTTCATATGCAGATCCAGGTACCCTCACTCAGGCACACTATCCTTGAGGCAGGGAGAGCTACAGAGACTTCGAGGTACATCTCCAACGTCCACAGACCGAAGATTTTCCTTCTTACTCTATCTTATAGGGTTTAGACTTCTTTCGTACCTTGATGTAGAGTTTTCTGGAGTTTGGAGCAGTGTAGTACATTTCTATTAGCATGTGTTTCCCGTGAGTTTTCGGGTTTTGGGATGATATTGTAGACTTCCGCGTTTGAGTTGTATATGCCTAGTGTCACTTATATATAGTTTTCCTCCTATTTTGCTTAGTTTCATTAATTGTTTCCGCAAGTTATATTATTTTCGCATTGTTAGGCTTACCTAGTCGTAGGAACTAGGTGCTATCACGACATGTTCACGGAGGGCGAACTGAGGTCGTGACAAGTTGATATCGCCCTAGGTTCATAGGAGTCATGGAACACAGGCCGGTTTATTAGAGTTTCACTGATCGGTACAGAGACGTCTGTACTTATCTACGAGAGGCTATGTAACTGTTTAGGAAACATCTTCATTTCATTTGATTTCCTTGTCGTGCGGTATTTTTTACATCAATTCTAAACTTCTTTCTTCTATTCTCTCACAAATGGTGAGGAACGTGCTACTAGAAATGACCAGGCACCCGCGCCCCTTATTACAGCCGTCAGAGGTCGGGGCCGGGGTAGAGGTCAAGGACACGCACGTGGTGCAGCTAGAGCACCTGTGCGAGCTGCCTCCGAGGCACCACCAGCAGATCCAGCCGGAGCCCAGACATCTGGCACGCCTACTACTGCCACCACTACTCCAGCTCTCCAAGAGACTTTGGCTCAGTTCATAAGTATGTACACTACCTTGGCGCAGGGTTTCTTCCCCTTCCTGCAGCCACATCCCGGGCCGGGGGAGGAGCACAGACTCCCGCCGCCCGCACTCATGAGCAGCGAGTGCAGGTTGAGCAGGTTCCGAAGATTATTCCCGCACCGCCTGCAGTGCTAGTTCAGCTCGAGGACGTGCCAGCTGCTTCAGAGGTAGAGCAGCGAAGACTCGAGAGGTTCAAGAAGTATGATCCCCTAGTGTTCAGTGGATTAGCATCAGACGACACCTTGGGATTTCTAGAGGAGTTCCACCGTATTCTTTGTACTATAGGCATAATAGAGTCTAGCAGGGTCTCCTTTACCGCTTTTCAGCTTCAGGGAGCCGCCTATGATTGGTGGCGCACTTATGAGATAGACAGTCTAAGTTGAGGTTGCTTCACTAACTTGGACCCATTTCTCGGATATGTTTATGAGAGAGTTTGTCCCTCAGCGTCTCATGGACGCATGGCACATAGAGTTTGAGAATTTGCGCTAGGGTGCTATGACCGTTTCGGAGTATATTGTCCGTTATACCAGGTTGGCTAGACATGCACCAGCTTTGGTTGCTACAGTCCGTGAGAGAGTTCGTAGGTTCATTGAGGGTCTTATCCCACACATTAGATCTAGCATGGCTCGAGAGTTGGAGATGGACACTCCTTATCAGCATGTAGTGTGCATTGCTAATAGGATCAATGGTATGCTCGCCAGGGAGCGAGTGGAGAGAGAGCCAAGAGGTCTCGAGAGTCGGGCCACTACTTTGGTGCCCATACCCTAGCAGCAGGTCGACATGGTAGGGGTTTTGCGGGTCGCCCCGTTCATTCAGCTTTTCCAGCAACCAGCAGTGCTCCAGCCCCAGCTATACCTCAGGAGCCTTACTATGCACCTCCAGTTTCTAGCGCGCCTCGCGAGGTGCTTCTAGAGGTCAATCCAACAGACCTGGACCTAGTCAGTCACAGCCACCGCGTCCTCCCAGAGTTTGTTTCGAGTGTGGTGATACACGCCATATAGTTAGGGACTGCCCCAGACTTGGTAAGGGTGCATCTTCACAGACTGCTCAGCCACATCGTGTTCCTCAGAGTTCTCTCGCCATGATCATAGCTCTAGCTGCTACCCCACTTGCCCAGCCGGCTAGGGGTAGAGGTCGGAGAGATAGAGGTCGTCCTCGAGAGAGGGGCCGAGCCAGATATTATGTTATTCCTGCTCGTACTGAGGTTGTTGCCTTCGACTCCATCATTAAATGTATTATACTGATTTGTCACAGAGAGGCATCAGTTCTATTCGATCCGGGCTCTACTTATTCTTATATGTCTTCTTACTTTGCCCCGTATTTGGGTATGCCTCGGGATTCTTTGAGTGCCCCCGTGTATGTTTCTACTCTTATGGGGGATTCTCTTGTTGTGGACCGCATGTATTGGTCAT
This sequence comes from Nicotiana noctiflora, assembly GCA_032618575.1. Taxonomy (NCBI): domain Eukaryota; kingdom Viridiplantae; phylum Streptophyta; class Magnoliopsida; order Solanales; family Solanaceae; genus Nicotiana; species Nicotiana noctiflora. The sequence goes on along the minus strand of JASVEL010001973.1, from coordinate 483,851 downwards.
GTTTGGTTACTATTCGTGGTTTTGAGACCAGAGCGAATTTATTATTACTAGGTATGGTTGATTTTGACATTATTTTGGGCATGGACTGGTTGTCGCCCCATTTTTCTATTCTTGATTGTCACACCAAGACCGTGACGCTGGCCATGCTAGGTATTCCGCGTGTTCAGTGGAGTGTTACCTTAGATCACACTCCCAATAGAGTTACCTCTTTTCTTAAAGCTCAGTGTATGGTTCAGAAGGGGTGTGCAGCGTATTTAGCTTATGTGAGAGATGTCAGTGCTGGTACCCCTTTCGTTGAATCAGTTCCAGTGGTACTGGATTATCTCGATGTGTTTCCAGCTGATCTTCCGGGCATGCCGCCCGATAGAGACATTGATTTTGGCATTGATCTGTTGCCGGGCACTCGGCCCATTTCCATTCCTCCGTATCACATGGCTCCTCCTAAGTCGAAGAAATTGAAGGATCAGTTGCAGGAATTGCTTGATAAGGGTTTTATTTGCCCCAGAGTTTCACCTTGGGATGTTCCTGTCTTGTTTGTGAAGAAAAAAAAAAGTTTATGCGTACGTGTATCGATTATCGTCAGTTGAACAAGGCTACAGTGAAGAACCGTTATCCTTTAAATAACTTTTGAAAATTTCTTGACATTTTACTGTCCCAAAAAAGGAGTAAAAATTGTGTGTGGCAATGGAAAAACTAAATCCTTTTTCCCAAATACCATTTCTTTTTTCTTTGTTCAAATCAAATTAAAAACGATATTTAAGTGAAAAAGTGTTCGTAAACAACACGTTGTCACATAAGAATTCCTTTTTATAACTTACTAGTCTTATGCGCGATGCGCGTGTACGTTGTTCGATGCATATAAAATTATAAAATTATAAGCTCTTAAAAATAAAAAAAATTCAGATATTAGCTCTTGAAAATAACAAATATTGAGCCTATTTAGTAAAAAAAAAAAGTAAAGGCTAAGCATGAAACGACCGAGATGATTTTGAAAGTGTAGTGCTCTTTTATATTAGATTCGTATCAAAATAATCGTTTAAATACCATGAATCCTAGTTAAGTCAACTACATAAAGAAATAAATTAGCGATGAAAAAATGATGTAGTTAAATAATAAAAAATTATCGCTAGTGACAGATCAATAAAAAAAACTTAACCAGCTACAACATGAATTTCGTAATTAATTCCTATTTTTAAAGTTAAATTATGCAACAAAATTTCTTAGTAATAATATTAATTTTTGTAACCCAAATTTTATTGAGGTACTTTAGGTATTTTTATAAATTAAATTACGCCAATTAATTTTTATCACAAATTAATTATTACATTTTTCCAAAAATAATTACTCTTCCCTAAAACCTAATGTCGTAGAAAATTTTGAGAAATAAACGAATTTACAATCAAGATTCTGAAAAAAATACTTTTTATTTAAATTTTAAAAACAATAAATAAATCATATGAAAGAGAAATAAAGAGGCAAAATTAGTCTTTATGATTAAACAAGGACAAAGAATTGAAATTTTACACAAAATTGTGCAGTTTCCTTGTTGGAAACTAATTAACGAAAAAAATTCCTCCTACGGTTTTTGGATTCTTTTATTGTCTTAATATTTTGAATCCTTATTAAGAAAATATAAAATACTAAATTACTTAGAAAAAAATTTAGTTAATTTAGAGTTCTTAAATATTTGGAAAGCTTTTTAATTTTACACTTATATCCGATGTAAAATATATTTTTAAGGATAAAAAAGGCGAACGACATTTCGCTAATGGCCTTCGTGCTTTTAATATAATATAGATAGATAAATAAAGTGTAAAACTACTGATATTAAATTAAAGAATTTTTATACCCTATAGCAAAGGTTAACACATTATTCATTTTAAATAAATACCATTTTAAAAAGTTATATTCTATTTTAAAGTTTATAGCAAAATATTTAATTTTGATTACTTCATAGCCGTAAGACACTAAATACGCTAATCAGTTACACTTTTTTCTTTCCCTCTCTACTTTGATTGATAATAGGTGAATTGAACTATGATTAAGCCTCAAAAGAACCACTTTCTTGTAGAGTTATTATTGTAAACGTGATAGAAAAATGCTCTTATTAGTGCTTTTTACGTTTTTCAGGTTACATACAGTAGAAGAAGACTATGGAGTGGTTTTGTATCATTTATGAAAGAAAAAGAAGCCAATCGTACAAAAGTCGCCAAATGAACCATGTGAAATACACAAACTACGCCTGGAGGTAAACTGACGTGGTCCTGACGTAACCGCGGTCGGACCGTGGAGAGCTGCTATGTGATATTCAGAGAGGCCTTTTGGCCGTGGTCCTAGCGTGGCCGCGGTAGGACCGCGGCAGGCAACGGGAAATTGAAGGACTGAAGTGTAAATTCCTAAATTCTTAGCCCAAAACTGTCACGACCCGGATTTTCCCACCATCGGGGTCATGATGGCGCCTACTAAATGGAAGCTAGGCAAGCCAAATATTCATTACAACTCCATTAATTACCAATTCTTATTATTAAAAACAAATAAATTACAGCGGAAGACTTAGTCAAATATGATAAAGAAAATCCAAATCTGATACACTACCCAAGATTGGTGTCACAATACTCACGAACTTCTAAGAATAATACACATAACTGTCTGAAAGAAAATACAAGTTGTTTATCTCGATTACATGAGATAACAGAATGAAAAGCATAGATAGAAGAGACAACGGGTCCTGCGGACGCCTGCAAGGCTACCTCGTAGTCTCAGTAGTCGAAAAATCCACAAGTCTCTACTGTCGCTGCTGCTGTCCGTAACTCTGTATCTGCGCAAAAAGAGCACGAGTGTAGTATCGGCACAACCGAGCCCCATGTATTCTGGTAAGTGCCGGCCTATCCCGACGAACTAGTGACAAGGCTAAGGCCGGTCACCCACCTAAACTTGTAGCAGTTACATATATATATATATATATATATATATATATATATATATATATATATATATATATATATATATATATATATATATATATATATAATACATTATAAGGAAATACTATGCTCTGAAATAACCGTCAATAACTCACGATATCCAGAATAATCTAATCAACATAATAAATCTTACTTTCCTGTCTCAATTCCTCTCTCATTTCATATCTCGTGGTAGACGTACCACCCGCTCCCAACTATCACTATATCTTGTGGTAGGCGTACCACTCGCTCCCAATATATCAGTAATTATATCTTGTGGTAGGCGTACCACCCGCTCCCAAATATATCAAAAATTATATCTTGTGGTAGGCGTACCACCCGCTCCCAAATATATCAAAAATTATATCTTGTGGTAGGCGTACCACCCGCTCCCAAATATATCAATAGGCTACCGGCAACTATGGCCAATGCCAAGATTTAAATCATTTCGTGGTCGGCGTACCACACGATCCCATTTCTTATTATATAAGTGGTCGGCGTACCACACGATCCCATTTCATAAATATATATATATATTACCGGCATTTAGCCAATAATCTCTATATCAACAATATTTGTAATTACCGGTTTTTAAACCAATAATTTATAATAGTTTCAACAATTTACCTTCATTACCGGTATAACACCAATAATTCTTGTTCAACAATTTATTCATAACTAAATTCATATTCCTACAAACTAGGATAGAACAAACACTTACCTCGAAAGTTCACGAACGATTCAATCCGTAGCAATGCCTTTTCCTTTCGAATTTGACTCCAATCCAACCGTATCTATACAAAATTGATTTCATATCATCAATTCTACTTAACAAACTTGTTCATATTGCTAAATATAATTTTTACAACATTCTGCCCGGAATAGTAAAAATCGACCCCGGGCCCACATAGTCGAAACTCAAATTTCGAACCAAAATAAGTTCACCCAATCCTCCATGAGTTCAAATATACAATTTGTTCTTAAGTTCGACTCCAAAACGAAGTCTAGATCGTAAATTCATTGAAAACCCTTACTATACTAAATTCTCAATTTTTCTACCCATTTACACCTATTTAGGCTTAGGAATTCAAATAATATTGATGGAAAATGAAGAAAACAAGTTAAGAATCACTTACCCAAGAAGTATGAAGAAGGGTTGCTCAAGAATCGCCCAAGAAGCTGTGGAGAAGAGAGGTTTTTGTGAAAATGGGATAAAATCCCGTAAGTGTTCTGTTTTGTGTATTAATTCACTGGGCGAAAATGTGTTCTATGCGATCGCGGAGCTACTGATGCGATCGCATTGAGTAAGGTCATTTGTACTCTGCGATCGTATTGAAGAAGTTGCGATCGCATAGAATGGGCAGGCTACCTTATGCGATCGCAGGACACTCTGTGCGATCGCATAGAGGAGAAATAAGGGGCTGGCTTTTTATACAATGCGATCGCATTACATGGTATGCGATCGCGTAAAGGAAAAATGGCAAGCTATGCGATCGCAGGGACAATAATGCGATCGCATAGAAGGATTTTCAGGACTCCTAAACTTTGCTCTACGCGATCGCAACTACACCTATGCGATCGCAAAGAAGAAAATCTCTGTGCAAAAACTGCAGAAATTTTGCTGCATTTCCAAGTTCAAAACCATCCCGTTACCTATCCGAAACTCACCCGAGCCCTCGGGGATTCAAACCAAGTATGTACACCGACTCAAAAACATCATACGAACTTGCTCGCGCGATCAAATCACCAAAATAACATCAAAATCAAGGAATTGAGCCTTAAATCTCAAGAATTCTTTCAAAATTTCATAACTTCCAAAATTTCCAATTTAAAGCCAAAACACGTCAAACGACGTCCATTTTCAACCAAACTTTACAGGAAGCGCTTAACCAATATATATGACTTGTACCGGGCGTCGGAACCAAAATACGAGCCCGATACCGGTACTTTTTAATAAAAATTCAGTTTCATTTTCCTTAAACATTTTCAGAAAACAATTTAACAGAAAAATTCTTTTACCGGGGTTCTAGACCTCGGATTTCAATTCCGGACATATGCCCAAGTTCCATATTTTTCTACGGATTTTATGAGATAGTCAAATCACGGATCCGGGTCCGTTTACCAAAAATGTTGACCAAAGTCAACCATATCAATATTAATATCAAAATTCTTCAACTTTTTCACATATTTCACATATTTCAACATAAATATTTTCCGGCCTTGTGCCCGGACTGTGCACGCAAATCGAGGCAACTATAAATGAGGTTTTCAAGACCTCAAAAGCTCGGAATGATTAATAAAATAAGTGATGACCCTTTGGGTCGTCACAACACCACCATAACTGACACCCAATAATAGAAGAAGGTTCCTACATGATGTGAGGCTTTATATGTGGGATGAGCCATTCCTATATCGGATATGTGCAAATCAGTTGGTGTGAAGATGTGTTCTAGAGGAAGAGATGAATGCAATATTGCATGACTGTCACAAGTCACCATACGGATGACATCACGGGGGAGACAGGACCGCCCAGAAAGTTTTACAATCAGGTTTTGATTAACACATGTGTGGGATCGCCGTGGTATCTCCGAAGCATAGATACATGAAAAAGTGGATGCACGGCTGATAAGCTAGGCGGCAAAGCTAATCTGTAAGCCACCCTCCCACTCTGTCTAGAATCTCAAATGGGCCAATATACCTAGGGCTGAGCTTGCCCTTCTTTCCAAACCTCATCACGCCCTTCATAGGCGACACCCGAAGCAATACTCGTTCACCGACCATGAAATCTACATCTCGAACCTTGCGATCCGCATAAGTCTTTTGCCTAGGCTGAGCTGAACGCAATCTCTCCTGAATAGTCTTGACCTTATCCAAGGCCTCTGAACTAAGTCTGTACCCAACAACCGAGCCTCTCCCGGTTCAAACCATCCAACGGTGATCGACATCGCCTACCATACAATGCCTCATACGGAGCCATCCGGATGCTAGACTGGTAGCTGTTATTGTAGGCGAACTGCGCTAATGGCAGAACCGATCCCACGAGCCTCCGAAATCAATAACACGAGGCTCGAAGCATGTCCTCGAGAATACGAATAGTCCTCTCGGACCTGGCCGTCCGTCCGAGGATGAAATGCTGTACTCGCCGAACACGGGTGCCTAACTCCTGCTGGATCGCTCTCCGGAACCGCGAGGTAAGCTGTGTACCCCGATCAGAGATAATAGATACCGGCACCCCGTGAAGACGAACAATCTCCCTAATGTAAATCTCCGCTAACCTCTCCGATGAGTAGGAGACAGATATTGGAATAAAGTGTGCTGACTTGGTCAGCCTATCAACAATGACCCAAATAGCATCAAATTTCCTTCTAGTCAAAGGAAGTCCGGTAACGAAATCCATAGTGATCCGCTCCCATTTCCACTCGGGAATTTCAATCCTCTGGAATACACCACCAGGTCTCTGGTGCTCATATTTCACCTGCTGACAATTTAAACACCGAGCGACATACGCAACGATATCTTTCTTCATTCTGCGCCACCAATAGTGCTGACGTAAGTCCTGGTACATCTTCGCGGCACCTGGGTGAATAGAATACCGCGAACTGTGGGCCTCTGCTAAGATCAACTCTCGAATCCCTTCGACATTGGGCACACAAACTCGACCTTGCAATTTCAATATCCCATCATCATCTAGATTTACCTGTGTGGCACCTCCCCGCTGTACTGTATCTCTCAACTCACACAAATGAGGATCATCAAATTGCCTCTCACGGATACGCTCTAATAAAGAAGAACGAGCGACCGTGCAGGCTAACACCCTGCTAGGCTCAGAAATGTCTAATCTCACGAACCGGTTGGCCAATGCCTGGACATCTATAGCTAATGGTCTCTGACTGACCGGAATATATGCAAGACTACCCATGCTGGCAGACTTTCTACTCAATGCATCGGCCACCACATTGGCCTTACCCGGGTGATATAAAATAGTAACATCATAGTCTTTTAGCAACTCTAGCCACCTTCTCTGCCTCATATTCAACTCTTTCTGCTTAAACAAGTACTTGAAGACTCTTATGATCGGTGTATACTTCACATGCTACACCATACAAATAATGCCTCCGGATCTTCAATGCGTGAATAATCGCCGCCAATTCTAGATCATGCACTGGATAGTTCTTCTCATGAATCTTCAACTGCCTCGAAGCATAGGCAATAACCTTGCCATCCTGCATTAACACTGCACCAAGCCCAATACGGGAAGCATCACGATAAACAGTATAAGGTCCCGTACCTGTGGGTAAAACCAATACCGGTGCTGTGGTCAAGGTTGTCTTGAGCTTTTGAAAGCTCGCCTCACATTCATCGAACCATTCAAATTGAACACCCTTCTGGGTCAATCTGGTCAGTGGGGTTGCAATAGACGAAAATCCTTCTACGAATCGGCGATAATAGCCCGCTAACCCCAAGAAACTCCGAATATCCGTGGCTGATGTCGGTTTAGGCCAGCTCTTGACTGCCTCAATTTTCTTCGGATCAACCTGAATACCTGCTGCCGTCACAATATGACCCAGGAATGCAGCTGAACTTAGCCAAAATTCACACTTTGAAAATTTTGCATATAGCTGGCTATCTCTCAGAGTCTGCAAGGTCACTCTGAGATGTTGCGCATGCTCCTCATGACTGCAGGAGTAGGTCAATATGGAAACAATGAAGACTACAATGAACAAGTCTAAATAAGGCACGAACACCTCATGCGTATGCACATATCCATGACTCTGAAGTCTGGCCATAAGAGTTGTTCTTAAATTACAACATTGTCAATTAACCCTGTTATCAAATATCTTATTCCAAAACTCCCACTTTACTCACAGTGAGGTATGGAAACCTCATGATTACTTTTTCGAATTAATGCGTCATATTTATCCTTACCTGGTGCTCATCTCAAAGTCTAGAACTCAACGGTCACAAAATAGAAATGGCTAAATATGAATAGAAACTGTGCAAGGATTGTCAAATAATCCTAACAGGCATGACTCAAATTTAGGATATTATGCTAGATATTTTTATTTCCAAAAAGGGAAAATTTTAAACACAAACTTTTCACCACCAGGACCTTGTCCTCATATAATAATCACCGCAGCTTGCAGCTCGATTTTTTTTTTATTTTTTTTAAAACGAATATTTTCACGTTATACAAATTATGAGGATCTCATCCTCCACTCTAAATCACAAGCATTTGCACATTGTGCCACTGATGTTTTTCATTTCCTTTCTTTCTTCTTTTCAACTATTGTCCGTCAAAGAGCATCACGACATAAAAGAACCCTCATACCGACATGGTATACAATTTAACCATTTAAAATAGTTACTTCAGGAATTCATTCCCATTGTAATAATTAATATAAAGTCACTTTTGACCTCATCAATATTCCTAGTGACCAATACATAATAATAGAGATAATTACCTCCATTTAATAGCACAACGTGAGTATTCACATATGTAGATTTGATGATTACGAAACTCACTCATGAGCGGAGCATATTAAGAGGACTTGCCTCAATTCTTCAAAGATCAAATCAAATTAAGGAAAAATGTTCCTTTTATAACAATCAGAATTGTACATGTGATAACATCATCTGGTGTAGTGACCTCGGTCACACCATAGAAATTATGTCAACAACTAGATCTCCACCTCTAGGAGTCTCACCTCCGCCTTTAACATCCTGACCCCTAACTCTAGTTGGTCATGTGAGTTGAGTATTGACTGCAATGGGGCACGTAGCTTGAGTGCCTTCATAAATTATATTTCTCCAATCTGCCACATTCACAACAATTCCTTTGAGGCCCAATTAACTTATTGGACATGACAACATATTCGGACATTGTCATAATAACCTGACATGATCGTTCAGATCGTACATACCACACCTTTCAAAGTGTCAGGGAGGTAACTCCTCCAAACATTTCTACAAATTGGATTGAGTAGGTAATGTCGCATGGCCAGTCTGCCCTCTTCATAGGCTTGTCACAAACATTGACGACCAATTACCTCTTTTGCTCATATACTCTTTATTACTCTTTGGGCCGATTCTTACCCCCTGCAGAGTACTAAGCCTCAAACATGCATAATTTACTTGGGGGACCTTTCCATACCATATGTATACATTCCAAGCCAAAACTGACATAAAACATGGCCATTCGGTCCATTCACTAATAGTGGTCTTCCCTCCTTTTTGGATATAAGTCAAAGTCACAACATCTGATAGTCCACAATAATTATCCTTCACAACTTCGAATAAATCAACCAGACGTCAAGGTCCATCAAAACCACAGCCGGTTAGTAAATACATTATGTTTCCACTAATTCACTCGCTACCTGAAACACAATAGAATCAACCCTCTCACCTTCAACTATTCCCGCATTCTGCAATATCTCATAGCAACAGTCAATAATTTACCTTGGGTTCTCAAAAGATGCACCACTGAAGGAGATAGCGAAGAGTTTGGTGAAATTTATCCGAAACTCCGTAAAACTTCTGAAGGCATTGTTGATCTATCACCAGCCTGTGCCATTGTCGGCTGAAGAAGCAGTACATGCCTTCGCCGTTTGTGGGAAGACAAGAGTAGAAATTCAACTTAACAATTGAAGAACAAACTCGCACGATAGGAAAGAATGAAGGGAATATTTTCCTAACTCTGTAGCCTCTGGGGGATGAATACAGATGTCTCCGTACCGATCCCTCAGACTCTACTAAGGTTGTCCGTGAGTTGTGAGACCTGTGCAACTTAGTGCTCTGATACCAACTTGTCACGACCCGGATTTCCCCACCATCGGGGTCATGATGGCGCCTACTAAATGGAAGCTAGGCAAGCCAAATATTCATTACAACTCCATTAATTACCAATTCTTATTATTAAAAACAAATAAATTACAGCGGAAGACTTAGTCAAATATGATAAAGAAAATCCAAATCTGATACACTACCCAAGATTGGTGTCACAATACTCACGAACTTCTAAGAATAATACACATAACTATCTGAAAGAAAATACAAGCTGTTTATCTCGATTACATGAGATAACAGAATGAAAAGCATAGATAGAAGAGACAACAGGTCCTGCGGACGCCTGCAAGGCTACCTCGTAGTCTCAGTAGTCGAAAAATCCACAAGTCTCTACTGTCGCTGCTGCTGTCCGTAACCTGTATCTGCGCAAAAGAGCGCAGAGTGTAGTATCAGCACAACCGACCCCATGTGCTGGTAAGTGCCTGGCCTATCCCAGCGAACTAGTGACAAGGCTAAGGCCAGTCACCCACCTAAACCTGTACAGTTACAATATAGATATATATATATATATATATATATATATATATATATATATATATATATATATATATATATATATATATTATACATTATAAGGAAATACTATGCTCTGAAATAACCGTCAATAACTCACGATATCCAGAATAATCTAATCAACATAATAAATCTTACTTTCCTGTCTCAATTCCTCTCTCATTTCATATCTTGTGGTAGACGTACCACCCGCTCCCAACTATCACAGTAATTATATCTTGTGGTAGGCGTACCACCCGCTCCCAAATATATCAATAATTATATCTTGTGGTAGGCGTACCACCCACTCCCAAATATATCAAAAATTATATCTTGTGGTAGGCGTACCACCCGCTCCCAAATATATCAAAAATTATATCTTGTGGTAGGCGTACCACCCGCTCCCAAATATATCAATAGGCTAACGGCAACTATGGCCAATGCCAAGATTTAAATCACTTCGTGGTCGGCGTACCACACGATCCCATTTCTTATTATATAAGTGGTCGGCGTACCACACGATCCCATTTCATAAATATATATATATTACCGGCGTTTAGCCAATAATCTCTATATCAACAATATTTGTAATTACCGGTTTTTAAACCAATAATTTATAATAGTTTCAACAATTTACCTTCATTACCGGTATAACACCAATAATTCTTGTTCAACAATTTATTCATAACTAAATTCATATTCCTACAAACTAGGATAGAACAAACACTTACCTCGAAAGTTCACGAACGATTCAATCCGTAGCAATGCCTTTTCCTTTCGAATTTGACTCCAATCCAACCGTATCTATACACAATTGATTTCATATCATCAATTCTACTTAACAAACTAGTTCATATTGCTAAATATGATTTTTACAACATTCTGCCCGGAATAGTAAAAATCGACCCCGGGCCCACATAGTCGAAACTCAAATTTCGAACCAAAATAAGTTCACCCAATCCTCCATTAGTTCAAATATACAATTTGTTCTTAAGTTCGACTCCAAAACGAAGTCTAGATCGTAAATTCATTGAAAACCCTTACTATACTAAATTCTCAATTTTTCTACCCATTTACACCTATTTTGGCTTAGGAATTCAAATAATATTGATGGAAAATGAAGAAAACGAGTTAAGAATCACTTACCCAAGAAGTATGAAGAAGGGTTGCTCAAGAATCGCCCAAGAAGCTGTGGAGAAGAGAGGTTTTTGTGAAAATGGGATAAAATCCCGTAAGTGTTCTGTTTTGGGTATTAATTCACTGGGCGAAAATGTGTTCTATGCGATCGCGGAGCTACTGATGCGATCGCATTGAGTAAGGTCATTTGTACTCTGCGATCGCATTGAAGAAGTTGCGATCGCATAGAATGGGCAGGCTACCTTATGCGATCGCAGGACACTCTATGCGATCGCATAGAGGAGAAATAAGGGGCTGGCTTTTTATACAATGCGATCGCATTACATGGTATGCGATCGCGTAAAGGAAAAATGGCAAGCTATGCGATCGCAAGGACAATAATGCGATCGCATAGAAGGATTTTCAGGACTCCTAAACTTTGCTCTACGCGATCGCAGCTACACCTATGCGATCGCAAAGAAGAAAATCTCTGTGCAAAAACTGCAGAAATTCTGCTGAAATTTTCAAGTTCAAACCATCCCGTTACCTATCCGAAACTCACCCGAGCCCTCGGGGATTCAAACCAAGTATGTACACCGACTCAAAAACATCATACGAACTTGCTCGCGCGATCAAATCACCAAAATAACATCAAAATCAAGGAATTGAGCCTTAAATCTCAAGAATTCTTTCAAAATTTCATAACTTCCAAAATTTCCAATTTAAAGCCAAAACACGCCAAACGACGTCCGTTTTCAACCAAACTTTACAGGAAGCGTTTAACCAATATATATGACCTGTACCGGGTGTCGGAACCAAAATACGAGCCCGATACCAGTACTCTTTAATAAAAATTCAGTTTCATTTTCCTTAAACATTTTCAGAAAACAATTTAACAGAAAAATTCTTTTACCGGGGTTCTAGACCTCGGATTTCAATTCCGGACATATGCCCAAGTTCCATATTTTTCTACGGATTTTCTGAGATAGTCAAATCACGGATCCGTGTCCGTTTACCAAAAATGTTGACCAAAGTCAACCATATCAATATTAATATCAAAATTCTTCAACTTTTTCACATATTTCACATATTTCAACATAAATATTTTCCAGCTTTGTGCCCGGACTGTGCACGCAATTCGAGGCAACTATAAATGAGGTTTTCAAGACCTCCAAAGCTCGGAATGATTAATAAAATAAGTGATGACCCTTTGGGTCGTCACAAAAACCCTATTTAAATACTAGAACTCACCCAATGGAGGCATGTAACATTATTTGAGAATACTTTGGCAAGAAAAACAAGTGTGAGAGATCACCCAAAACATCATTATTTCTATTTTTCTTTATTTTCTTGCAATTTATGATTATGAATCTTTTAGTATTTGATTTCCCCATTGTCACGAGTAGCTAAAAACCTTAATCTAAGGTTTTGGTGGAACCCGTAAGGAATAACTTAGTTGTTTTATCAATATAATTAGATTTGGTTGTTAATCTCTAAAAAAATGGTGGGGTGAGAGAGGCCACCAATGGGATTTCAACTTACCCGGAAACAATCTCAACCGTGAATTATACAATAATACCATATCACCGGGTTTGAAGTCTCTATCCACGATGTGCTTGTCATGCATTTTCTTCATCCATTCCTTGTAAAGCCTGATGCTCTCAAAGGCTTGATACCGAAATACCTCTAGCTCATGCAGCTCCGTCAGTCGATTTTGTTTGGCTGCTTCAGGATTCATGTTCAATGTTTCAATGCCTACAAAGCACGGTGTTCTAGCTCCACAAGTAGATGATAGGCTTTCCGGAACACCAAGTTGTATGGTGACGTCCCTATAGGTGTTTTGAACGCAGTTCTGTATGCCCATAGTGCGTCGTCCAGCTTCTTTGTCCAATCCATTTGGGCAACATTCACAGTCTTTGTTAATACACTCTTAATCTCCCAGTTGGATACTTCAACTTGCCCACTAGTCTGCGGATGGTATGGAGTAGCCACCTTGTGGTGCACATCATATTTAGCAAGCAATTTCTCGAAGACTCTATTGCAGAAGTGAGTGCCTCCGTCACTGATGATCGCCCTTGGTACCCCAAACCGAGTGAATATGTGCTTCTTCAGGAATCCGACCACCACTCATGCATCATTGGTGGGCAAGGCTGCATCTTTCACCCATTTAGACACATAATCCACCACCACAAGTATGTACTTATTACCGAATGAGCTGACAAAGGGACCCATGAAGTCTATCCCCCACACATCAAACACCTCTACTTCTTGAATTGGTTTCATTGGTATCTCATGGCGACGGGAAATGTTTCCCGTCCTCTGGCATTCATAATAGCCCTTTACCTAGAGGTGTGCATCTCTAAATACAGTTGGCCAGAAGAATCCGGCCTCCAGCACTTTCGCAGCTGTTCTGACCCCTCTAAAATGTCCTCCTTATGCTGAAGCATGACAAGCTTATAAAATCAAAGATTGTTCTATCTCGGGGACACACCTCCCGATAATGTTATCAACACAAATTCGAAACAAATGAGGTTCATCCCAATAATACATGCAGCTATCACGACAAAACATTTTCTTTTGAACAGAAAAAAGGTCATGAAGAACAATACCACACGCTAGGTAGTTTGCAAAATCTGCATACCATGGCGCATCTTTAAGACTGGTGGCGAGCATTTGCTCGTCTAGAAAGGTTTCCAGAATTTCTTCAACCTCGATTGATTTTTCAGCTCCTTCAAGTCGTGAAATATGATCGGCGACTTTATTTTCTTTGTCGTTACGATCACGAATTTTGAGGTCGAATTCTTGCAACAGCAGCACCCAATGAATAAGGCACGACTTAGACTTCTTTTTCTCAATGAGGTACCTGAGAGTTGCATGGTCAGTATACACAATTACTTTAGAACCAATCAGATATGATCTGAACTTGTCAAAAGCGAATACAACTACCAACATCTCCTTCTCCATCACTGTGTAGTTAAACTGTGCACCACTTAGCGTTCTACTTGCATAGTAAATCGGGTGTATATGCTTGTCTTTTCTCTACCCCAAGACTGCTCCTATAACATAGTCGCTAGCATAACACATAAGCTTAAATGGTTGCTCCCAGTTGGGCGCAACAATGATGGGTGCAGTAGTCAACTTCTTCTTCAGTTCCTCAAATGCCAACCTGCAATCATTAGAAAACACAAAGGGATGATCCTTTTCAAGGAGTTTGCATAATGGGTTAGAAATTTTGGAAAAGTCTTTTATGAAACGCCGGTAGAACCCGACGTGACCAAGGAAACTTCTCACCGCCTTTATTGAAGTGGGCAGTGATAACTTCTCAATCACGTCAACCTTAGCATGGTCGACCTCAATACCTTTCCTGGACACTCGATGTACTAAGACTATCCCCTCCTGTACCATAAAACGGCACTTCTCCCAGTTTAGTACTAGGTTCGTCTCCACACATCTTTTGATCACTTTGCTTAAGTTGTGAAGACAATATTCAAATGAATCGCCCACGGAGAAATCATCCATAAAGACCATCATAATGTCCTCCACCATATCTATAAAGAAGTCTAGCATGCACCGTTGAAAAGTCGCAGGTGCATTACAAAGACCAAAGGGAATTCTCCTAAAGGCAAAGATGTATGGACAGGTGAATGATGTTTTTTCTCTATCTTCAAGGGCTATTGAGATCTGATTGTACCCTGAATATACATCTAGGAAACAAAAGTGTGATCTACCATCCGACCTGTCCAACAATTGATCAATGAAGGGTAAGGGAAAATGGTCTTGTAGGTGGTGGTGTTTAATTTTCGGTAGTCCATGTAGATTCTCCATCCTGTGACTATACGAGTTGAGATCAACTCACTGTAGTCGTTTTTCACAACAGTTATTCCCCCGTTTTTGGGACACACTAGACAGGGCTGACCCAATTACTATTAGAGACGGGGAAAATAATTCCCGTATCTAACAATTTGATTACCTCTTTTTTTACAACTTCTTTCATGTTAGGGTTCAGCCTTCGCTGGTGTTCCCTGGAAGGTCTGTGACCTTATTCCAGGAAAATCTTATGCATGCAGAAAGCTGCGCCGATACCCTTTATATAATGGCAGTCTTGTTATCCTTCAGTACCTGCAAAAGCTGCTCTACCTGCACATCTGGCAAACGGGATGATATAATAACGGGTAAAGTCGAATCAGGGCCTAGAAATGCATACCTGAGATGATCTGGGAGTGGTTTCAGCTCCAGCTTGGGTAGTTCCTCTATTTATGGCTTGAATGGAGGAGTGACCCTTTTCTCTAGCTCAAGGGACTCGAACTGAGGTTCCCTTGACCAAAATCCTCGGCATTCCAATGCCATTACCCATTCAGCTAACCCCTCTCCATCCATTTCTTATAAGTTTGTCAAGCATGCCTCCAATAGGTCCCTCACAGTTAGCGCCCTATCATCCTCTTGCAAAACAACATCAACTGCTTCCACTATAGAGCAATTTGCATATTCACTGGGCCTCCTCACTGATTGTTGAACATTGAATATGACTTCTTCATCATTCAATCTCATTTTAAGCTCCCCAGTTTCACAATCTATCTGTGCTCTCCCAGTGGCTAAAAATGGTCTCCCTAAAATAAGGGGTATTTCCTCATCCACCTGACAGTCCAGAATCACGAAGTCTGCAGGGAACATGAACTTCCCCACTTGCACCACCACATCGTCAAGAATACTAGTAGGTCTTTTCATACTGCCATCAGCTAGCTGGAGTAGCATAGAAGTCGGCCTAGCCTTACCGATGCCCAATTTGGTGTATTTTTCCAGCGGCATCAAATTTATGTTGGCTCTTAAATCACATAATGCCTTTGCAAAGACATAACTCCTAATGGTGCATGAGAAGTAAAGCTATCTGGATCAGACATTTTTTGGACCATTGGTTTTGCCACCACTGCGCTGCAGGTTTGTGTCAGAATTACGGTGGATAGATCCTGAAAATCAAACTTTCTTGACATTAAATCTTTCATCATCTTGGCATAATCAGGCATCTACCTCAATGCATCCATCAATGGAATATTCAACTGGATCTGATGCAGCATCTCCATGAACTTTATGTATTGGTCTACCTTCTTTTGCTTGACCAGTCTCTGAGGGAGGGTGCAGGGATCACCCTTTGTGCATTACTTGCTAGTTTCTTTTTGTTACGAGTTTTTGGCACAAGAGGTGCCCCCTGTTCTGATACTTGCTGGGTCTCCTTTTCTTTGCCTTTTCCCTCTTGACTCTACTTAACCACTACTTCAGTGAGTTCCGCTAGATGTTCTTCCTCTAATGTAATGGGAGTAGCTGGTGTAATGTTCTTGCTGGCCTGTGCAATTTCCTGCTGTCTATCCAAATCTCTACCATTCCTTAGACTGACTGTCGTCAGCTTATTCTGGGTTTTCTCCTTGGGATTAACCTTTGTGTCTGTAGGTAAAGTTCCCGGAGGGCGGTTGTTCAATGCCATGGACAGCTGACCCAGCTGTGTTTCAATATTCTTGATGGCTGAATCATGGACTGCCAATTTTTCCTGCACTTTGTTATTTCTCCCAATATGTTGTTGAAGCATACCTCTAATCTCCACCATGTTGTTGTCTTGCTGCTGAGGGGGTGGTTGATAAACCAATTGTTGCTGATTCTGCTGTGGATAACCCTGTGGTTTCTGATAAGGCACGGGCACTAATTGGTTTTGAGGGTGCATACCCCCAGGATGCTGCATAGGCCTGTACTTTTGATTCTGTTGCAGTCTCCACTGTTGTGCTCCTTGTCTCTAGCCCTCACAGTTGTTGACATAGTTCATATCTTCCTGGACCCCTTGGTTTTCACCTTCTCCGCTCCACGAACAAACATAGAACTGATTAATACATGGCATATATAGTCCTCCATTCGTTGTATCAACAATGTGCACCTGTTTGTACCCATCTCATCAATCTTCTTTGTTTGTAAGCTCATCTGGGTTAGGAGTGTAGCCATGTTCTTTTCTTGTGAATTATTGGGATCTAATGGAACAAAATGTACTATGGGTGCTAGTGTTGCACCTCTAGTCATCCACCCCGCATTTTGTGACATCTTGTCTAAGAGAATTTTGCACTCGGTGAATGTTTTGCTTATGAACGCATCTCCGGCTGAAGCATCCACATTAGCATTCAAGTTGTTAGTTAGACCCATATAGAATCTCTAGCCAATCATCTGGCCAGGAATGCCATGATGAGGACACTTCACAAACATCCCTCTAAATCTCTCCCAAGTTTCTTGCAATGACTTAGTGGCATGCTGCCTGTACTGCAATATGTCATCAATTAGCTGTGCAGTCTTGTTAGGCGGATAGAACTTGTTCAAGAACTGCTTGACTAATTCTTCCCAAGTGGTGATAGAGCTGATCAGGAACGAATTTAACCAAGTTCGAGCAGTCCCGGTTACTGAGAATGGGAATAAGAGCAACCTGATAGCCTCAGGAGTCACATTAGGCTGCCTTTGGGTCATGCAAATTGACAGAAAGTTTTTCAAGTGTTGTTGTGGATCTTCAATGCTTGACCCAGAGAACAATCCTTTATTCTGCAGGAGATTCAACATGTTGTTGGTGATTTGGAATATCTCCGCTTGAATTGCACGCACAGCTATGGCAGTGGCCAGATTGTCAGCTCTAGGCCGTGCCCAGTCATAAAGTGCAGCCTCTGGCACAAGAGGTGCCACTCCCCTGACTTCCAAGTCAACTTGCTCATTCCTGTTATTTCCGTTGGCGTTGTTCACGTCACCCATATCAAATTCGATTTGGTTTGTTGAAGTCCTTTGTTGGCACGGTTCAATGCCCTGAATATTTTCTCGGGGTCTGAGAGTCCTTCTATTAGTTCTCCAGTCCTCGAAAAATTTCTAGGCATACACATGCTTTCCACAAGATTTCAACCGTTAGAATTTCAATGTAAAGATTCGTAAAGAGAAAATGACTTACACTTGGAATTTTTGTATTTCTTTAAATTGTAATTGATAACACCGTTAACTCCCCGGCAATGGATACATCACATTCTCTTCCCCCATCCCATTAAAATTTTCGATAACAAAAGGGAAACAATCTGTGCTTGACTATCATGGAGTTCGAGTTTATCAATCTATGGATAGCTTGAAATCCAATAATGGCATATTTTGGGGTTCTGCAATATTGCTTCATATGTCATGAATGTATTCTCCTGGTTTGATTCTTCTCCTGATTGCTTCGATTCACCGGACAAATACCCAAGGCAATATGCCATTTAAGATGGCTGGTGCCTGATGCTTCGATTCTCCTGGTGCTTCGATTCTTGAATACCCAATTTTGATTCTTTCAAAATCCTTAGCTCTTTTTAATCCGGTTGGTTTCTCACTACTAGCTTCTGTGAATGACAGATTTGCCGGAAATTAGAGTTTGTTCTTCAACAAAGACTATGGAGCTTGAAGCTGAGCAACTTGATTTTCTGTTAATATATTTCAATGCATTTCATTATATTTATTGTCTTTTTCTTTCATTGTAATTCACTATCCGTTATATGTCATGAATGTATTCATAAGTTTTTTTAATTAATATAATTTATGTATTATATTATTTCTCTAAAGATTGCTATGTTTTTGGGATATTTTTCGGTTGAGAATCTTTTTTATAACTGAATCCTATGTTTCACTCTATGAATATATTAAATATATCAAATAAATCTTATAACCACATAAAAGATATCTATAATCCGCAATATAGCAAATGATATCTATAAATAATTAATTACTACTAAAAGATAGTGCTTTATGATAAATTCTTAACGACAAAATAGTATGTCTTTAACTTGTATCAGCGAAGAGATAACTTAATTCAACCAAGCTATAAATTATGCTCCAGCTATAGGTCTGCGCATAGTCAAAAGGACTTTGTAGACAAAGTAAAGAAGACACACGTAAAAGATTAAGATACCAGTATGACTGAACAATGTCTATCTTATAATTAATGGTTATTAACTAAATTTGTTTAGATTTGGGGAATATCACTAGATTAAATAAACGTACTACTACTTACCACATGGTGTTTAACAAATATTTTTTGTGGTCAAAGCAAATAAAAGATTAATTAAAATGTCTAACAGCCAATTTTACTTCACTTTCCAAATATAAAAGGAATAACAATAACAAAAAATAAGACTCAGAGAATAAGGAAAAAGAAATCTTATGGATGATTACCGCTTTCTTCTAATAGGAAATTAAGAACAAAATCTTCCTATGGCAGAGAATAATAAGAATATTAACAATTGATAGTAGCACTTTATAACTTTCTCGATGGGATACAAGATATGAAAAAAGAATTATATAATGGTACAATTTGTAACCACTTGCTCTATTTAGTTCGACAAGAGGGTTGCTCTGATGGTAAGCAACCCCCACTTCCAACCGAGAGGTTGTGAGTTCGAGTCTCCCCAAGAGCAATGTGGGTAGTTCTTGGAGGGAAGGATGCCGGGGGTCTATTTGGAAACAGCCTCTCTACCTTAGGGTAGGGGTAAGGTCTGCGTACACACTACCCTCCCGAGACCCCACTAAATGGGATTATAATGGGTTGTTGTTGTTGTTGTTGTTGCTCTATTTAGTTCATGCCATTACTAGTATTTATTATATTAATTACCCGTTATATGAGTGATTTGTAACGGTTGAAGTAATAATAGCTAATCGTGCACAATCTGGGATTCAAATGATTTCTTTTCATATTCGTGATTATTAATAATTTTTCCATTTATGTGGCTTCCAACGATCTTAATTACCAGCCTCATACTTATTTTTTCTTATTTAGCTGATACGATATTTTCGTAGATGATCCCAAGGGTATTACTCATATTTTTATGCACATCATTCTTCTTCATTGTTTCGATTTTCATGTCTCCGGTCATCATAATATTGGTCCACGTGATTTTATTTCCATCAATACACATGGTAAGACCGTAATAAAAAGGGAAATAAGTTTTAACTGTACTATTTTTTTCCCGTGATCTTCAAATCTATCTATATCTATCTATATAGAATAGAAGACGCAAAAACATTAAATTAAGATAAGTGTCTTAATCACAAAAAGCCAAGTGGCATGTTAAGACAACATAAACCACTTTTGTAACTAATTTATTTTTAATTTTAAATTTTGAATTAATTGGTTACGCTACTTGAATTAATAAATATAGATATCTTATAATTATAAATAAAAAAATAAAAAAAAAAAATTTACTCATTCAAATTAAAGTTTTAAAATTATTTTACAATAAATAAAAAGTAACAAAAACAAAGCATATTACTATGTGAAAGACAACAACCTTTCTTCCTTATATATATATATATATATATATATATATATACACATATATAAGCTTGTTAAAAATCTAATTTTTACCACCCAAATATATTTGGTTTGGTGAACTAATATTTGAGTCACAATTACTAATTCGAAAATTAACTTAAAAGCTTGAGCAATCCTTTTTAAAAATTAAATGGTAATTTTGAGAATCTATTGGAGTTTGACGCTGAATCTTAGCCTATTATTTTTGGGCTAATTGGTTGTAAATTAAAATATGGGCTATAAAATTGAAAAATGGGGAGCTCACTTGTTCTTATGTGAAATTATCCTTTTTAAATACTAAATAAATAATTAAATGACTCAAATTATACAAATACATATACTAATTAAATTTCTCATGTAGGAAAATTTAGTTAATAAATACAACTCATAATTTCATAATGAAAAATATAAAAGTATCAAGAAACTATTAGGATATTATATATAAAACAAATTTTATTAATTAGTAAAAATATTAGTTCGTTTTTTATAAAAATAATAAAAGGCTTATCTCTTTATAACTTTGAGAATTCAAGATTATAATTTAGTAAAAAAAATTACTTTACTTAAATTTTTAATAAAGTACAAAATTTGAAAACTAATCAAATAAGTATGACAGTAGAAAGTTTGAAATAATATATTTTGAATTAATTAATAAATAAAATATAAATAAATAACACTCAAGAAAATTATTGATAAATTTAGACAATTGAAGAATTTTAAATAGTATAACATGAGTATAAAAATATATATTTTCAGAATAAGAAAATATATACGTATGTTATATTAGAAGAGAAGTAGTATCAAAATATTAGAAAAACTGTCAAATTAATAAAAAAATCACATTAAGTACTTGCTAATTTAATAAAGAATAAATAAGAGATAAATAATTTATTTGATTACTATAATACTTTGTATCCTTTGATTTTGTATAAATTTTATTATATTTACGTATACTACATTAAATAATAAAATAGTAACTATTATTTATTAAAATAATATAATATATTAGATCATAATTTTATAAAATTAATATTTAATCAAAATATTCGTGCATCGTGCGAGTTCTAACACTAGCGGTAAGAATATTCATGGAATAGAATAAAACTTTAAATTATACCTGTCCTTGCTTTGATCCCAAGAGGGATTTAGATAGGCATTTCACCTCCAAAACATGCATTCATTGCGTAAAATGTGATTTTTCATATTGCTATTACATCCGTTTTAATTACTAAGGAATAGTTTATTGTGCACGTGTTTAAAAGAAACCGAAACTTTTAATTTTAAACATACCGTGAATTTCTATGGTTAGAAAAGCATATGCTTAAATGTAATCTAAAAAATTTAAAATCAAAAAGTTTTTAAATAAAAAAGTATTTCATTTTTTTTAAAACTGTCTAATAAAAATATTAGATCACACAGTGTTAGATTTGATCTTACCAAAATATCTCATAGTTAAAATTGAAGATGAATAGTTTTAACGTTTAACCGATCACGGATCACAACCATATTACTCCGGGAGAAAGAGGGATATAACTTTGACTTTGTTTCAATTTAAATGACATAATTTTTTTATTAATTCGTTCAAACAAGAATGACATATTTCTATTATTGGAGATAATTCAAACTTTAAACTTTTTATTTTACTCATTTTACTAGTTTATATAACTATACAATTATGCATAAAACTTTTAATTTATTTTTCTTAAAGTTGTGTCGAATCAAACTATTAGAGTACTAACTTTTCATTTCAACCATTGGCACGATTACAAATTCTCACATTGAAACCTCCAGCCATATAAGCAGTCAAAAGAGGGACAAATATTGGCTTGTCTACATTAACAGGTGTAACCTCAAACCGTTTGAGCACTGCAGCCAACACATATTTCATCTGAATGAAAGCCATATCTTTCCCCAAACACACCCTTGGACCTGCTTGAAACACTGGAAACTTATATGGACTCACTGTTTTTAACTCCCCATTTTCATCAATCCATCTTTCTGGTTTAAATTCAAGTCTGTCCTTTCCCCATAACTCCTCCATTCTACCCATCCCATACTGGAAATAAGTAACCCTATTGCCTTTGTAAACCTGAGTACCGTCAGGCAAAATGTCATCCATGGCTGCATGCTTCGAGTCCCACGCCACTGGCGGATAAAGCCTCATGGATTCACACAAGCACGCGTGTGTATACTTCATCTCTTTCAATTCATCGTACTTCATAGCCTTGATTGACATGATTTCATCTAGTATTTCAGTTTCGGCATTTCGGTGTTTTGTGAGGAGCCAAAAGAGCCATGTCAAGGCCGAAGAGGTGGTATCCCTCCCTGCCATGAGAAAACTTATGACCATATCCCTCACAACATCATCATCAAGACCGACCATCAATAATCTGGAGAGAAGATCACTGTTCTTGTCACCTCCATTTTCATGGATATTCTGCTTTTTGTTGATTATGATCTCGTTAATAGAATCGTGAATTTGTGTTACGTTTTCTTTTAACTTACTCTCGGATCCTAATTTAAAAGCTCTCTTGAATTTCCATACAGCATAGACTGGTGCCATGCCGCGCATGGCACAAGCCTGTGATGCGTTGTCAAACGCCTCAACAAGAGGTGGCACAGGCTGAGAAACATCCAAAAAATGTAGGTCGATGCCAAGTGACACCATGCAAATAGTGTCGAATGCAAAACGTCTCAACACGTCTTGTAAGTCCAAAACCCTGCCGCTTACAACAGCTGTTTCCAGCAAAGGAATCAGCCTCGTTTCGACTTCTTCCTCAAGTGTCTTGACCACGAATTCCCTCAGGGATTTGGTGCTGAACTCATGGCTCGCTAATTTACGTTGCGTGTTCCACATTTCGCCATCCACGTTGAAGATCCCAACCCCAAGAAAATCCCCTAGAATTTCAGTAAAGGGTTTACCTTTTGGATAGTTGGTGAAGTTTGTCTTGAGAATGTGCTCTACGTTGTCTGCGTTGGCCGTGACTATGGTTCGAGGGGCGCCAAAGCGGTGAACTAGAATGGTTTGTGTAGGTGACTTGGATAAGAGATCAGTGTACCAATCCAACAGCCGATGGCGGTTTTTGTAGAATGAGATAAGACAACCAATGATGGGATAAGAAGAAGGGCCATAAATTGGAGTAGATATTCTGGATTTGAGATGGAGTTTGATAGAGGAAAACAAGAAAGAGAAGGAAAGAAACCCTAGAGAAAACAAAAGGAAGAGAGGTAAAAACATTTTGATTTGTGAGGAAGATAGACACTTTTTAGTTTAAAGGCAAGACTTCAAGATTGGGATTACTGAAAAAGTGTTGAAAGCGTGGGTGAGGTAAGAGGTTCAATTGAAGATTGGGCTCTATTTATAATATATCTGGAGAAAGAGACAAATTATTGCATTATCAAACCATTTTGACATCAAAGCAAGAAGGTGTCAAGGTGCAATTAAAAATATTACCAGATGTATTCTATTACCAATAATAACTTAGCATTTTGAGATTAAAGCAAGATGATACAACTAGAATTTCTTACCATTTTTATTATAGTACCATTTGTTTATTTCCAAAAGAATTCCATTAGGTACTAATTACCATTTTAGATCAAAGAAAGAAGGTACAACTAAAACTTAATCCCAGTTTTATTATATTACCATTAATTGTTTCATACCATTTTGAGATCAAAACAAGAAGGTACAATTAAACTTATTACCATTATTGCATACCGTGTGATAGGTGTATATATCACTGATGTGAATTAACATCTAACCAAGTGATATTCCCCAAATCTAAGCAAATTTGGTTAATAAGTACTCCCTCCATTTTATATTAATGACAAGTTGGCTAATATGGCCCCGCAAACTTTTTACCCCTTAAACTTTTAAGATCACATATTTCAAAAGTCTTGTTCTTTTTTCTTAAACTCCGTGCCGAGTCAAACTAGTTCAATCAATATGAAGCGGAAGGAGTAACTAATTATTAAAGTTGGAATATATTTTTTCAGTTAACTATGAGGGTGTTTGACTAAACTTATAAGTTTGTCAAACTAGCTTAGAAAGAATATTTGACGTATCTATGCGTTTGGTAAACACCTAAAGTACTTATAAGCCATATGCTTATAAGTCGAAATGAGCGAAAATTCATAAGTTGGTCATCCAACTTGTGGCATTCAGCTTGTAAGCACTTTAAGAGCCTATTTCGATTAGCTGAGTAGAAATAAAAATACAAAAGCTGACTTATACAAAATGTTGTTAGCTGGTTGCGTTTGCTTTGAGGGCAGGAGAGGAACACTACTAAAAAACTGCAAAAAGTAGTCCAAGAAAATCGAACGAAATCGACCGAAAACATAGGAAAATCGGCCGCTTTTCGACCGATTTTAATTCTTCAAAAAATAGTGGTCACTAACGTGTGGCGATTGAAGACGATCGCAATTTATTGCCGAAGTCGGTCGCTTAATTCAACCAAAGCTTTGTTACGCCCCGAACCCGGGCCTGGACATAACACGACACTCGATGCCTAACTACATGTGACCGAGCGAACCAACTGGCTGGCTGAATCAACATGTGATATCATAACATACTAAATACGGAAGATAAAGTAACACATGCTGCTATATTAAGGGCAGCCCGGTGCACTAAGCTCCCGCTATGCGCGGGGTCCGGTGCTGCTATACTAAAAGTCTGAATAATAAAAAGGTAAAAATGCAAAAATACTAATACAATTATCTATCATATTTGCAGCCAACATAGCTTAACATGAAAAGACTGAGATTCTGTCTAACTGTTACTCTAATCTGTGAAGGCTCTAATGAAGTACCAAAAACACTAACTGTTTGAAGAAAAGTAATAGACTGTAAAGTAATGATAATGCTCTGAAAGAACTAGGGCTCACAAATTAGCTGGTAGAGAATCATATCGCTCAGAATCGTCAACCTGTAAATCATTACCTGCATCGTGAGATGCATGCCCCGAGCAGAAGGGACGTTAGTATATTTGAATTGCACCAGTATATAAAGCAATAGAAAGAAAGAATTATAAATGCTAAAACTGAAACTAAGTTGATAACTAAGAATTGATAATTGATAACTGAAATGATAATGTGACGACCCGACCCGTCGTCACGAGAGTTACCGCCCCGTTTTTCCATTATTATGTCGTTTCATGTTTCTACAT
This sequence comes from Nicotiana noctiflora, assembly GCA_032618575.1. Lineage (NCBI taxonomy): Eukaryota > Viridiplantae > Streptophyta > Magnoliopsida > Solanales > Solanaceae > Nicotiana > Nicotiana noctiflora. The sequence goes on along the minus strand of JASVEL010001973.1, from coordinate 457,933 downwards.
TTGTATTAGAGTCTATCGGGTAAATTTGGATTGAATATGGTTGAAAATAAGGCAGATATCCTCTTAGAATGAAGCTTGTTTCAGAAAAGTCAACCTGAAGTTGACTATGTGGTTAGAGGGCTCGGATGTGAATTCTGTTGGTTCGGCTAGCTTTGGGAGGTGATTTGTGACTTAGGGGAGTGATCAAAATTAAATTTGGAGGTCCGGTGTAAAAATAAGCTTTAATTGGTAAAGTTGGAATTTTGGGTGAGGTCCCGGGGGCCTCGGGGGTGATTCCGGGGGTCAAACGGATCATTTTGTGATGAAGAATAGATCATATTTGCTGTCATGGAATTGCAGAAAAATAAGCTACCACGATCGCATAGAAGGAAATGTGGGGCCTGAAAATTTAGCCTACGCGATCACGAAGGGGCTGATGCAATCACGTAGAAGAAAAATCTTGAGGTCCGCGTTCGCAGGGGTCTTCACGCGTTCACGAAGAAGGAAGTGGTGGCCTAAGATTTTGTTATATGCGATCACGTGATGGAGGTCACGATCGCATGGGACCTGAAGTTTATGCATCGCGATCGCGTGCTGGATCTCGCAATCGCGTAAGGGAAAATAATTACGGGCACAATCAATTAAATGACATATCAGTCGTGAGGGTTTCATATTTTCTCCATTGTTGGGCAAGTTTTGAAGCTATTAGACGAGGGATTAAGAGATTTTCACCTAGTTTTCGATTGGAGGTATGTTTTATGGACTAATTACATAATTTTATCCTAGAATCTTCATCTAACAACAACAACAGCAACTATCCAGTATAATCCCATAAGGTGGGGTCTGGAGAGGGTAATACATACGCAGGCCTTACCCCTACCCGAAAGGGCAGAGAGGCTGTTTCCAAATCGACCCTCGGCTCGGGAAAAGGGGAATAAAAATAAAGCAAAAACATGAGAGTATTAGTAACTCTATGAAAAATCACATAGACAATTATCAAAACATAAACCACAACCATAAATAAAATGGCATGCAGTAATCTCAAAACATAAACCAAAGCACAAGTCAACTATTGAGAGCCTTACCAAACCCCCAGACCAGGAAAAAAGTGCGAACTAATATACAAGGGGCCCCTATCCGACAACCTTGATACTAGATCTTCAGACTCTCCTATCAAGGGCCATGTCCTCAGAAATACGCATTTTATCCATATCGTGCCTGATCACCTCTTCCCAATACCTCTTAGGCCCATCTATCTCGACTTGCGCCACCCACCGCCAACCGCTCACAACTCCTCACTGGGGCATCAGGGTTCCTCCTCCGCACATGCCCGAACGGCCGAACCACTTAAGCCTCGCTTCTCGCATCTTCTCATCCACCGGGGTCACTCCCACCTTTTCCGAATAAATTCAGTCCTAATCCTATCCAACCTGGTGAGCCCGCACATCCACCTGAGCATCCTCATGTCCGCAACCTTCATTATCTGAACATGAGAACTTTTCACCAGCCAGCACTCCGCTCCATACAGCATGGCAGGTCTAACCACAGCTCTATAAAACTTCCCCTTAAGTTTGTGTGGAACTTTTTTGTCACACAAGACTCCTGACGCGACATCACTGAAAATTAGAGGAATCAAAGTGTCAAATGGGGGTTTTTGCTTGAAGCTTAAGAAATAGTAAATTGATGATTTGAAGGGTCAAATGGACTCCGATTTTGATAAATTTTATATGTATGGACTCGTGGCAAGACAAGAATTCTCAAAATATAAATTTTATAATTTTTTTGAGAAGCGGGCCCGGGGCTCGGGTTTTGGAAATTTCGTGTTTTTGGGTGTATTTTGAGTTATTTTGATTGAGTTATGTTACATTAGCCTATTTTGATGTATTCCTATTGGTTTTGATCAGATTCGGCACCCGTGGAGGTTGATTCTCGAGGGAAAGGCATTGCATACTAGTTTCTGAGCCGGTTCGAGGTGAGTAATGGGTGTGGATGATGACCTGAGGGTTTGAAACTCCGGTATATCACTATGTGACGCTGTATTGAGGTGAGACACGTACTCTACTATGAGTGCGGGGTTAATTGTGATTGGGGACTATGGCTAGTCCGACCATGTGGCATTGTATTGTGTTGTTGGTTATAAATGAGTCGGTAAACCTCCTACTTGGATGGTTGTGAAAATATTTGGGCTGTGTGCCAGTTATTTGGATCGCGTGAGAATCGTTATCATTGCTTCTATGAATATAGCATGTTTTGATGATATCAGTCCCGAGCTAAACACTATCTAAAATGATTTTTCAAACTCTGAGATTTCTGAACACTGATTTCAATTATTTATGTTAAACGGATTTAAAAATGATAATTAATTGTGCATGTGAGTCTTGCATTGCATGTAGCTGGACTGGTAGTGGATTGGGCTACGCTTTGCAGCATATGTCACTGATATTACACTTGGGCTGTAGGAGCCCCTCCGGAGTCTGAACCCCCATAGTGAGCGCAGGTACCCAAATGGATCGGTCTATGCGCCATAGAGGTCATGTTTATGCATCTGCATTACATTTAGTTATTTTTGTTGTACTGCTTAGCTGTTATTGCTTACTGTGAGGCTTATATTGTTAAAAAGGATAAAAAGAGGTATCGTATAGCTTTACTGTATGGTCTGTTGGGTGTTACCTTCAATATATATTATTATACATGCTTATTACCACTGAGTTGGAAGTACTCACTCTACTCCATGCACCTTGTGTGTAAATCCAGGTACCTCCCAGCAGGGTTGACTTCTAGTTGCTATCAGCATATATCTCAGAGTTGTCGAGGTAGCTTCTTGGCGTCCGCAGGACCTGACTTCCATCCCGTTTATCTATGTTTTCTTTCATATACTCAGAATTATTGTTATACAGTCAGTGGTATTCTGATACTTGGTAGAGGCTCTCGACTTGTGACCCCCAGATCTGTAGACGGATATTGTTACTGGTTAATCGGCTATTTTCTATAAACTTGCTAAACTTTAGACTACTAGTCTCTATTAATGATTTGTGAAATAAGGTATGCGAGTTGGTAGCTCGGTTTTTTGTGTAAATGGTCAGGCTAGCCTACAAATGTGCTGGGCGCTAACATGACCGGGTTTTAGGGTCGTGACAAGTTGGTATCCAAGTCTAGGTTACTAGGCCTCATGAGTCTTGAGCCGGTTAGTAGTGTCTCGCGGACCAGCACGGAGACGTCTGTATTTATCCTAGGGAGACTGCAGACCTTTAGGAAACACTTCATGTTCTTGAACTTTGTCGTGCGGTTTTGTTGTTCCGAGAACTAAACTTCTGTATTTTATTCTCTCGCAGATGATGAGGACTCGTTCTATCGGACGAGGTGGACGACCCCCATCGCCACCAGCTAGAGGCCATGGTTGCGGTCGTGGTTGTGGTCATGGTAGAGCAGCAGGGCCAGTGCCAGTAGACCCACTTGTCGCACCTATTCAAGATCAGCCTCCAGTGGTTGAGGCTCCAGCAACACCCGCTCAGGCACCGGCAATGCCTATTGTTATTCCTGGCCTTCAGGAGGCATTGGCCAAATATTATCTGTTTGCACTATGTTGGCTCAGGTAGTTTCAACTACTACTTCAGCAGCGACATCGCAGACCGGGGGTGGTCATCAGACCCCCACAGCTCGCACACCAGATCAGGTTGTGTAGGGACTTTAGTCGCCAGAGGCAGCCCTATCTAAGCTAGTTGCACCGGCTATTCCAGTTGCGTTAGCCCCAAGGTATATTGTTTCGGTGATGCCTGATGACGAGCAGCGTCGGTTAGAGAGATTTTGCAGACTTCAGCCGCCTACATTCAGCCCAAATTATGATGATATCAAGTAGTTTCAGTCAAATACGTAGTAAGTTCATTAATTGGGACGGACCAAGTCACTATCCCCAACGGTGCTCTACCCCACGCTCGCTATCCATCGTGTAAGTTACCTCAATACAACACTATAATGTGCAAATCCGGGATTTCAAACCCGCATACTATCATTTACAAGTCATTACTCACCTCGAATCGGTGAAAACTCCAACTCGCGATGCATTTGCCCCTCAAATCAGCCTCCGCACGCGTCGGATCTAACCAAAATCAGAGTTAATACATCACAATATTCTAAGGGAAAAATACCCAATCGAAAAATAGCAAAAATCTCAAAACTAGCAAAACCCGAGCCTCAGGCCCACTTCTCAAAAAATCAGAAAATTCACATCAATGTATTCCTCATCTCGCCACGAGTCTATACATATCAAATTACCAAAATCCAAGCTCAAATGCTCCCTCAAATCCCAAATTTAAATCTCAAAATCCCAAGACATAATTCATCAATTTTAGGCTTAATTCCATGAATTTCTAGGTTAATTTCATATAATAATCATGTTTTTAACTCAAAAATCTTACCTCGAATGAACTCCAGACGAAACCCTCTTCAATTTCTCCCAAAAAGCTCTCAAGATGTTCAACAATGGTGGAAAATATCTCAAGCTCGCGGATGAAAGTGTTATTTTAAAACCCTCCATGACCAACACTTTTCGCTTATACGGTCTCATCCTCGCTTATGCGGGATCACTTATGCGACATCTATACTGCTTCTGTGGTTCTCCACTTAATGGCCTCGACCGCTCTTGCGTTCTATAAGTCGTTTCTGCGACATCCGCTCCTGCGGACATATTCCGCTTATGCGGAAAATCAAGAAATCACCATGTCTGCTTTTGCGACCAACCTCTTGCATCTGCGGCTTCACAGATGCGGTTGACCTCACTGCTTCTGTGGAAACAGCCTGAACCCCAAGACTTCGCATAAGTGGCTCTTTCCTCCGCTTCTGCATGACTGCACATGCGGTCCATAACCGCAGCTGCGAAAACACCAGATACCAGCTAACGTTTAACATGCAAAAGTTCCAAAACTCTCCGTTTAACCATCTGATCTCAGCCCGAGGCCCTTGGGACCTCAGCCAAAAACATAAGCATGATCCAATACCTTATTCAAACTTGCCCCAATCATCAAAACACCACGATTAACATTAAAACCATCAAATTACATCAAATCCAAGCCTAAGTTCTTCAAAAACTTCTGAAACATGCATTCGATCAAAAACCCGACCAAATGATGTCCAAATGACCTGAAATTTTGCACATATCCCAAATGACACAATGAAGCTACAACAACTCTTAAAATTCTATTTCGACCCTCGCATCAAAATCTCACCTATCAACCGGATATCGCCAAAATACTAACTTCGCCAATTCAAGCCAAATTCTATTCTGGACCTCCAAAACCAATTACGATCATGCTCCTAAGTCAAAAATCACTTTCCAAAGCAGATCGAATCACTGAAAATTACATCCGAGTCCTATAACTCATAAGTCAACATCCGGATGACTTTTCCAACATAAGTCTTCTTAAAAGAGACTAAGTGTCTCATTTTCTACTAAAACCAATCCAAATCAACTATAACACACCAAATACTGATAATGAAACATGAAGAAGCCAAAAAGGGGGGAGAAACAGAGCGATAACTCATGAGACGACGGGTCGGATTGTCACGAGTCAGTTCCGCTGGATAGAAATCGGTGATTCGTTGCAACATATGAAGGTAATTGACTCCCATATAGTCTCTAAGAGAATGCATGTAAGCTACAAATATACCATCAATAGGCAGCCCAAAAAGAACCTCCACATCCTCAAGCGTGATTGTAGCCTCGTCTATGGGTAGATGAAACATGTGCATCTCCAGTCGCCACTGCTCTATCATAGCAGTGATCAATGCCCAGTCGGACTGCGACCGTCCAATCTCTATGATCCTGTAAAAACTTGTATCCTAAAGGCATCTAACTATACAAGAATGCGGTGTGTGGTCCCTAATGAACTCCAACATATCGTTTATACGTCTTGTGCAGAATGTCTAGGCCAAACACTGCCCATCATAGATGTTTGAAGACTTATGGTTGCCCTATAGCAGTAGTAGCTCTCAAGATGGAGATCTGGAATGCATAGGGGGAACCTCTGTGATGATGTATGTAAATTGAACAATATTAATTAAATTATTTTTCTGTGTTATTGTTTAACATCTTTATGTGTATTGCAATATCTTTTATATCAATATTTAATCGATAATTTTTCTATATTATTACTTAAGTTGATACATTTTCAATACAAGTTTCTCGGCACGTGCGTTGCACGTATATTCCGAGTCAAGTAATCTAAATTTTGTAAAACAATGATTAAATTATTAAAATAAAGTTTTGATCAAATAATTATAATTTTATAGAAAAATCAATATTGTACATTATCGTAGTGCAACTTGTTTGTCTAGATCAAGATGATCGGCTATAGTCTGAGTCTAAAATGATAACAATTAAAATGTAACTAGATAAGTGATGTTTTTTATTTTATTTTAATTTTATGAAGTACAAACATGTAATGATGCCGTAGTTCACCTGATACTTTCTTATAGATGACATTCCTTGTATGTGTTCCTTTCATTCATTTCAAATGCTCTAGCCATAACAAGGACCCTTGTTAGCATTGATCCCTTCTCGAAGTTTTGATTATGTAAAAAGATATATGCTAGATACAAACCAACACTGAAAATTGTTTGATCATGTGCTTTATTCATCTTTATTGCAAATGCCAAAAAATATCAAGAATTAGAGGAGCACTATTGAAACAGATGTCTTATAATGTCCATCCATCTATAGAATACAAATTGTGAACTATTTAGTGCTCACTGCAAATACCATCTCAATTTTATGAGATCTATCTTGACCACATTATAATTTCAAATTTGTAAATCTTTGACGCTTTCTTCCCATCAAATGAGACTTCAAATTATGTTTTCTGTATTCCTTCACAAAGGCCCTTTCTCGGACAAAACGCTGAGAATCGAACCAGGTGGAGCAATATTATGTGGAATTTGGAGAATTACCAGCATTTGTGGCAACTCTTCTGACTTTTACAAACCCTTGATTTAGCTTATGTTTATGTACATAGATTGAAGGTTAGTTTGTGTCTGATATGTGAGTTCCTTGTCATTAGCAGCATTTCTTGGGCAATCAAAATTCGTTTTCTTTATATTACAAATCCTAATTTGTTTCGGTTGGTAATCATAATAACAAAAAAAGTTATAGTAATCATTCATGGTTGTTTCAAATATTAAGTCTGGATATCTAGAGCTTTAATAGGACTTAATTTCCCAAATATTATTTCATGTAGAATAGCATGAAGATCTGACGTATTTGTGCAAGTGCTTTCTCAGATTATTAGATATGCTATTGTGAAGGAGGAAAAACTTTGGTTATCAGCAATATTTGAAGTAAAATAAGTAATACTTAAACTAAAAGAAATTAGAGGAAATTAAATGAACTACCTTAGCATCAATAATGATACAACAACAAAAAAACTTAGTATAATCCCACAAGTGGGTCCGAGGAGGATAATTTATACGCAGACTTTACCCCTACCATGAGGGAAGGGAGGTTGTTTCCAGGTGACCCTCGGCTTAAGACAGCGACAAGAGTCGAAATATCAGTACTATCAATAGACTCGTACTAAAATAACATAAAATACATAACATAACATAAAATAATTGAATAACGGCAATATAAAAAATATAGGAAATACGAAAAGGGTAGAAGGTATACTAATATCCAACAGATAAATTTCTGCATCAGTAGATGATCAGTAGCCTCCTAAGATTAACTCCTAACTGGTTAGTCTCACTCTAGTGGGCTGTAGCAATATCCACAACTTTCCCCTAACCTACAACTTTAATGCTCGACCTCTACAATTCCCTGTCAAGGGTCATGTCCTCAGTAATCCTAAAACGCGACATGACCTGTCTGATCACCTCTCCCCAATACTTCTTAGGTCTTCCTCTACCTCTTCTCGTGCCTACCACAGCCAGTCGCTCACACCTTCTCACCGGTGCATCAGTGCTCTTCCTCCGAATGTGCCCGAACCATCTGAGTCTTGCTTCCCGCATCTTGTCCTCCATAGCGCTCGAATATCTCCATTTCTAATCTTATCCATCCTTGTATGCCTGCACATCCACCTCAACATCTTCACCTCTGCTACTTCCATCTTCTGGATGTGTGAGTTCTTAACTGGCCAACACTCGATCACATACAACATGGCAGGCCTAACCACTCCTTATAAAACTTACCTTGTAGTGGCGGTGGCACTTTCTTTTCACACAGGACTCCCATTGCTAACCTCCACTTCATCCAACCCTCCCCTATACGATGTGTGACATCCTAATCGATCTCCCCGGTCCCCTGAATAACTGACCCAAGGTACTTGAAATTACCCATCTTAGGGATGACTTGAGAGTCAAGCTTCACTTTCCCTCCCGCTTTCGTCGGCTCGGCCCCAAATTTGCACTCAAGGTATTTCGTCCTCGTCCCGCTCAACCTGAAACATTTAGACCCAAGGGCATATCTCCAAACCTCTAGCCTCGCATTGACGTTGCATCGTGTCTCATCAATTAGGACTATGTCATCAGCAAATAGCATGCACCATGGTACCTCCCCTTAAATATGATGCGTTATGGCATCCATTACAGGGCAAATAGGAACGGGCTGAACGCAAATCCTTGGTGCAACCCCGTAACAACCAAAAAATGCTCAGGGTTGCCTCATACTGTCCTAACCCGAGTCTTAGCCACATCATACATATCTTTAATCACCCTAATGTAGGCTATCGAGATCCCTTTAACCTCTAAGCAGCTCCATAAGACCTCCCTAGGAACCATGTCGTACCCTTTTCTCTAGATCGATAAATACCATATGGAGATTCTTCTTCTTATCCCTGTATTGTTCCACCATCCTCCTAATAAGGTGGATAGCTTCTGTGGTATTTGGTTGAGATCTCTTTATGTAGTTTATAGAAAAAAGTAAAGGGGACAAGATTGGAAAGTAGGAATGAATAGAAGAAGGTATCCCTTCCATTATGTTAATCAAGACGGTGGATTAATGCAAAGATTAAAAGAGTGGTTGGCGATGGATGCCAGAGAACATGGTCTCAATCCTTTCAGATTAGCTGGACTTGACATTCAAAAATCATTCTTTACCGAGCTTATAAATCCTGACTCTGATCTTGCGGATGAAGTAAGTTATTAAGTTTATTTTTTTGAATTGGTTTTTAACTGTATTTCCCAAAATTTCACCTTATTTTTTATAGTATAGCTTTATTCATAGTAAACAGCTTAAGATTTTTAGCTTATTTGCTAAAACTTCCGCCTAACACTTCAAACTGAATGTGCTTAAGTTTTTGTCATGCTGTTTTTTCTAAACTTCATAATGGTATTTTCACATGTTATCATTTGTTGTTGTTCATTTGCAGCATATTGATGTGGGCGTATATTACTTGCGCAAAAAATATTGTTATCACCTTCCACGTTATTCAAAATTAAGATGTGCAGTAACAGATTTGCTTTTCGTTCAGTATATGACTATCCTGGATAATATTCATCCTTGAGAAGAAAAGATGAAGATAATTAACAAAAAGAAGCAAAAGAGAATGGAGGTTCTTAAGAGCAAATCAAAGAGAAAGAGGATATTCAGTATATGACTATCCTGGATAATATTCATCCTTGAGAAGAAGAAGAAGAAGCCACTTACGGGCTATAGTTGGTATGAGGAAGAATCAATGAATGAAAGATTGCGAACTATGTAAAAGGCCTCAACCTTTCCTGTGATATCTCATAGGCATCTGCCAAAAAATTATTCTTTCTATTTCCACTAAAGCTAAGGAAGGCCAGAAATCTACGCACTACTTTTTTTGGAATTCTGAACTTTGAAGATAAAACTATATCTGTGTATGATTTCATGGGCAGTTTAACATATGATCGTGCAATTGAACATGTCAGAATTTATGCCCGGTTGATCCCACATTGTCTCAAATGCTTGAATTTTGGGGGACATAATGAATACTATGGGCAAAGTTATGCGAAAAAAATTCAATATTATGTGGATGAATACCCCGAATCAAACTAACAGGTACGTGTTTTGCATATGTTTTATCATGCATCTTATGTTTATTATTTTTTGACCTTGTGTTAACTATTCTTTAACTTTTTTTTCATGTGTTTTCTACAGTGTTGATTGTGGTTATTTGCTCTTAAGTTTATGGATTTGCGGTTGAAGAGAGAAGATGTCTTCAATTTCAATCAAAGTCAAACATTGGAATTCACGAGAGAATTGGCTGCTAATCTTTGGGCTCATGAAAGTGAAAAAAAAAGATAGCAGCTATGAAACACCAGAAGAGCGAGAATGACATGATTATGGAGATTTTGAAGCGACTGTATGTGAATTTTTTTATTAGAGGATTGGTTGTACATAATTTGGATGTTGTAAATATACATTAACTATTTTTTAATTCACTTTTTGTCATACAAAAATGTTTGTGTCTTTTATCATGAATTTTAAGTACATTTTTTGTTTGAAAAAATTTAAGCATGACTTCTGCTTATCAAGTGGTGAAGTTTTTGGAATATACTAAAAACTTCAGGACTCTCAGCCGAAGTTTTTGAAAAGGCTTTAATACAAAAACTATGGAATGCACATTTGGGCCAAAAGTTTTTGGAAAAGCTTTAGGACACAAACTATTGAATCAATCACACAAACTTCAACTTATCAGGTTTCGAAGTTCTTAGAGATATACTAAAAAGCTTCAGCATAATGTGCCGAAGTTTTTTGAAAAAAATTTAGGACAAAAACTTTTGAATCCAATGCAAAAACTTCAGCTCCTTAGGTGCCGAAGTTTTTAGAAATATACTAAAAAACTTCAGCACATTTGGGCTGAAGTTTTTTGAAAAAGCTTTAGGAAAAAAACTATTGAATCCATCACACAAACTTCAGCTTCTTAGGTGCCGAAGTTTTTAGAGATACATTAAAAAGCTTCAGCACATTGGGCCGAAGTTTTTTGAAAAAGCTTTAGGACAAAAACTTTTGAATCCAATGCAAAAACTTCAACTCCTCAGGTGCCAAAGTTTTTAGAAATATACTAAAATGCTTCAGCACATTGGGCCGAAGTTTTTTGAAAAAGCTAGGACAAAAACTTTTGAATCCAATGCAAAAACTTCAACTCCTCAGATGCCGAAGTTTTTAGAAATATACTAAAAAACTTCAGCATATTTGGGCTGAAATTTTTTTAAAAAGCTTTAGGAAAAATATTGAATCCATCATACAAACTTAGCTTCTCAGGTGCCAAAGTTTTCAGAGATATATTAAAAGACTTCAGCTCATTACGCCGAAGTTTTTTGGAAAGCTTTAGGACAAAAACTTTTGAATCTAATACAGAAACTTCAGCTTTTCAGGTGCCGAAGTTTTCAGAAGTACAATATAGAACTTCAACACATTGGGACCGAAGTTTTTTGAAAAAACCTTAGGACAAAAACTATTGACTCCATCACACAAACTTCAGCTTATCAGGTGCCGAAATTTTTAGAAATATACTAAAAGACTTCAGCACGTTTGGGCTGAAGTTTTTTTAAAAAGCTTTAGACAAGAACTATTGAATACAATAGAAAAACTACACCTTAGCATGTGCTGATGTTTTGGAAATGTACTACAAAACTTCAGCAAAATGGGCCGAAGTTTCTTGAAAAATATTTAAGACAAACTTTAGCATGTTTCGGTATTTTATTAAGTTGATACTTATTTTTTTGCATTTACTATCTATTTTTTATCTTTTGTCAACTACTTCATCTTTCATTTAAGTTACATTTCTTTTTACAATAGAAAAATCTTGGGGCTGAAGTTACATTTGTTTTTGCATGTACAACATACTTATTTTTACCACCTACTTATCTTGTTTCATTCAATTTCTCTTAACGTAAAATAGCAAATACAACTGACGAGTTACTTTTACATTTATAGATATTAAATTGATTAGGTAAACTCTTTGTCTATATTAACAATCTCTTCACTTAAAAATGTCAAGTCATTCATAGACTTCTATCATATTTCTTTAAATTTATTTTCATCTTTAGTCTTTCAGCTTTTGTTAAAGAAAAAATGTCTGGTGCAAGCGGAAGTTGAAAGTCTACTATAGATGAAATTATGATGAAGTGGCAGAGTTTGAAGTGTGAGTGGTACAATAACAAATCGATGGCTAATCGTATACTTTTGTGGATGAAATAAAGGCTGATTGGGAGAGAATTAGACCAAAGCTTTGTGCCAATCAATCATTCCAGAACAGGCTTAACATGGAACGTAGTTGTGGAGATAATTCAACCCCGTACGACAAGTTTGTGCAGCATTTTGATAGTTTTCAGTTTCCCAGCTGGAACGATTATTCCAAGCTGCAAAAACATCTAAAGACTCTTATTTCTCTTATGGGCAGAGTAATCGTCGAACAAAGTCATTTGCGTGATGAATTCAACAAGTTGAAGATTGATCTTCTTGGATTCAGTGGTCTTCCCTAAAGTTATCTCTGATAGTGATGATGATGAAATATTTAGAGAAATTGAGTAGTATTGTGATGATGATGGTGATGATTGTTACTGTTTGTAATCCCTTTTTTATGTTCCAGTGCTATGCTTTTTGTTTACTTCAGCGCATAGAGCTGAAGTTTTTAGGTTAATTTTGTATAACTTCAGCCCATAGAGCTGAAATTTTGCTTGTAATATGTGTTGTTCTGACCTCTTTTTATAACAATGTAATTGTTACCCTCTTTGTTGATATTTGCTTTATACTTCTTAGTTTCTTAGAGATGCTACAACCTTTGTTTGTACATGCGTTTCGTTTTGTGTGCTATACGCAAATGTGTGTGTGTGTGAGTGAGTGTTTGTATGTGTGTGTGTGTTTGTTTAAGGATATGCATTTCACATATTGTAACCTGAATTTTTTCTCGCAGAAGTCATTGCGTACTTTTTTAATATGCAACCAAACATGTAAGTCTGCGCAAAAAAATGAGTGATTTATACTTTAGCAGTATATAAAATTGTCCAAGACCTTATTTTTTTATTCCTATGAAAAAAATAACATTTCAATTGTCATATAACAAGGAAAGTCTAAATTCAGACCAATGATTATTGAAGCTTGGAGTACTTTTCAGTGTGTTTCTTAGAATATGGATGGGGTGTTGGAGAAAACAAGCAAGTTGTCCTGTCATGACCAACTTGTTTACATCGACTGTATTTGGTAGTCTTGAATGGCACTGATGATTCAATCACAGGTATATGCCTCTTCTTTTGTCTTCTTCCTTGTAAAATCTCTACATCGGGATGTTTTGTGATCTCAGATTGTACATTTTGTGGGATTTCCCATGCATTTTGATCTCCAACGGTATTCACATGTCCTTCATATGTTTTCAACCATGTTTCCCTTGAACCAATATGAGAAGTAATCAGATTTCTGCAAATATCTCTTATTTATAGCAGCAATTGCATGTGGACGGGGTAATTCATCAAGTTAAAATTTCAGGCAGTCACAAGTTCTCTTCTTTAAGTCGACAATGAATTCGATTCCTTCACTATTTATTCTAAACAACATTGAGTCAAGGTTGAACACCTAACAAGTAATAAAAAGTTAAGACAAACTATATTAGTATATTTTTGCTTCAAAAAGAGGAAGTATGAATTTTTTTTAAATGTAAGCAGCAAATCAGTGCAACAGATATAAAAAGCTGAAGTTAATAAATATACTCACAAACATTTTGCAAGCCAAGTCCATCTTCTTGGCCATCTCTTCTTCTGCCCATATTAATACTCTATGATGTTTCATTTGCATTTTTTCTCTGTTCGTAAAACCACTCTCCCAACTTTTCTTGGATGAAATCTAACATTCTTAACATAGGCATTTCTCTCCCTTTTAGTAAAACGGAATTCATTGATTCTACTATGTTTGTTGTTAGCATATCATAACGTCGTCGTGGGAATCATGATCGAGCACATATCTCAGGAGGCTCTTCCATTATGTAATTGTTTATTTTCTTGTCAATACTTTTGAGTTGGGACATTAACTGATCTTCATGTTTGTATGACCTTACGGCACTTTGAAAAAGATTTGTCACCGTGGCTTTTGCATGTCTTTGCTTTAAAGTTTTCTCAAAGTGATAGAGGCAGATACAATGGTGAGCTTCAGGAAAAACTCTTCTAATCCCATTAGCAATCGATTGGTTTCTATCTGACAAGAAAATCGTTTCACGACGGACTTAAATTGCTTTATACATTTTCCCGAAGAACTAACTGTATGATTCATTATTTTCTGATCCTGCTACACCAAAACATAGAGAAAAGATTTGATTGTTTGCATCCTTTGGATTTTAAAAACGTTGCATGTACTGCAATAACAGGTCTACAGTAGGACCAACCAGCTATTGATGTCGCAGGAGCAAAGAACATGTAAGCAAATTTGTATAGTAAAACATAAAAAAAAATCATAAGGTGTGAAGTTTTTCAAATAGGAACATTTGAAACTTCAAGCTGATGGTTAGTATTGTTTTGCTTACCTGTTATGCGCATCTCTTTTTATGCTTGCATACGTTCCTTGGGTTTTGGCCACCATCATGTGTAGGTATGAAGGAAGAATCTGGTAGTTCTCTTCAGGTGTTCCCCTTATGCAAGAAACAGCTTTTTGAATAGCACGATATGTCTTGTCATAACCAATGTCAATTCAAAATTTCTTTTTCATTTTCTACAAAAGTTGGTGTAACCTCTATCTTTTTATCTCGAACATGTTCTATAACTTGTTATCTTATAAAATTTGATGTAGCATGCTTCTGATCTGATTTTCTTGCATCAACCGAGCATTCATGGATGTTATGATATTTTATCACCTTGAACGGTATGGAATGTTTTATTTTGGTAGCACGTACATTCCAACCAAATTTGTCCACGATGCATCTCAACTCGTATCTCTTGGAACATGATCCAACAATAGTGAATTCAATTTTCTGGTTTATCTCCAAGCTACAGAAAAATTTAGTCATGTTTTGTTTGTTCTCAAAGATTGATCAAACTCTTACTTCCTCAGGCAACTCATCATGCCTAAGTAGTTTACATGGTGGAAATTCTTTCACCTTTCTTCTCACTCTTTTTATTGATTTCTGAGAAGTACAAGAACTTTCAGCAATATCTTCAATTCTATCTGATGTTATCGGTATAAGCTCCATATTTATTTCAGCTTCATTGTTGCTTATCATTGCAGAAGGTAACAAAAAGCTTTGTTGGATTGTGTGTTGGTTGTCAATTTGCATTATTAGTTGTCCTTCTACTTCTTGTTCATTGACAAACTGGTATGAATTTATTGGATGAGGGGGTAATTGTGGCAGCACTATATATTCACAAGTAGATGTAATGTTAGAAGGTTGTTGCCCATTGTCTACTTCCATTATTGGTTGTCGTACTTTATGTTGATAGTCAACCTCAGGTTCTGAATCTCGCATATGCAAGAGATTGGTTGAAAGCTGCAGATTCTGAAGGTTGTATTTTTTCGATGACGAAATGGTAATTCTTGTAAGGCGAATTAGTCGTAAGCAAATGTATACACGTACTGAGTTCTTCATCTAAAGTTACAAGCATTCCTTTGCTTGTAGTTAGTTTGATATCAAACCATACTTTTAATGCATATCTGGTTGAATCAATATTTGCAACTTCACTAATTTTCTTCAGGAAAGTATTGAATGATATGTCCTTATTAAGTAGAACAAGGTTTATATCATGGTCCAAGTATTTAAAATCAGGAGTCCAACTCCCATTGAAAGTTATAACAATGCAAATTGAACTCATCATGTAAGTTGTAGTTTCACTTAAAAGTCATAACAAAAGTGTCAAATGTAGGACAAAAAGTTCAGCTCATCACTAAATACACCAAATAAACAAAAGCTTTACGACAAATAATATCGAGTCCAAGACAAATACTTCAACTTATCAATTGCTGACATTTTTAGAAAAGAACTAAATAACTTCAGTACATTGAGTTGAAGTTAATGAAAAAACTTTAGGACAAAAACTATCGAGTGCAGGAGAAAAACTTCAGCTTATCATGTGCTGAAGTTTTTAGAAATGAACTAAATAACTTCAGCACATTGAGTTAAAGTTATTTGAAAAATCTTTAGGACAAAACCTATCGAGTGCAAGGGGAAAACTTCAGCTTATCAAGAGCTGAAGTTTTTAGAAATGAACTAAATAACTTCAGCACATTGAGCTGAAGTTATTTTAAAATGAATTCAACAAACTTGATCAAGTTTTAGCATTAATTGCATAGTACACAGGAGTGAACATAATAAATACAATTAAAGTAGTAATTATATTACATTGGGGTTATGTGTTAGTCTAAACTCAAGGGGAGGTTTTATAGAGCTGTGGTAAGACCAGCCATGCTGTACGGGGCGAAGTGTTGGCCGGTGAAGAACTCCCATGTTCAGAGAATGAAGGTCGCAGAGATGAGGATGCTCAGGTGGATGTGCGGGCTCACCAGGTTAGATAGGGTTAGGAATGAAGTTATTCGGGAGAAGGTGGGGGTGGCCCCGGTGGATGAGAAGCTGCGAGAGCGAGACTCAGGTGGTTCGGGCATGTGCGGATGAGAAGCCCCGATGCCCCGGTGAGGAGTTGCGAGCGGCTGACGATGGTTGGCGTGTGTCGCAATAGAGGGAGGCCCAAGAGGTATTGGGAATAGGTGATTAGGCAGGATATGGCTATCATGCGGATTTTCGAGGACAAGACCCTTGATAGGAATGCCTGGAGGTCTAGTATCAGGATTGTAGGATAGGGACTTCTAGTATTACACGCTCTCCTTCAACGGGGTAGGGCCGGGGTGTGGGGGTCCACCCATATAGGCTTGATATATTGTATGGCATGCCATTTTCTTATTGTATGATTTTACTAATGCCCTATGTTTTATTCATGTGTATCTTGTCCTTCTATATGCCAGGTTATTTATGGTCTTTGTTTACTCATATATTTATGTGATTTATGCTAACATCACTAATGCTTGTCCTTTTTGTTTTTGTTTTGTTTTTTCTCTTCTTGTCCTTGCGCCGGGGATCGATTGAAAACAGTCTCCCTGCTCTATCGGGCAGGGGTAAGGCCTGCGTACATATTACTCTCCCCAGACCCCACCCTGTGGGACTATACTGGGTAGTTGTTATTGTTATTGTTAGTCTAATAATTACATCACTATCACATTCATGCACGCTTTTGTTTAGACAACATTTAAAATTCCTCTTGCCTTTTCATATACCATGCACAATTTTATTCCCCCTATAAACGCACACTATACTTTGAAAGTTTATTCACTCAAACAAATATATTCTAGCATACATAAAATACAAAAAGAAGAAAAATAGATGATGTCATCAGGCAAACACTAGAAGAGCTGAAGCAAGATAATGGAGGCGTTTGAATTAAAACATGAGGTCACAGACAAATATGAATGGGAGCTCCAAGAAATCAACCACAAGCTCGATATGCTTCTGATGTATGCAAGATTTGATAATATTGCTGATGAAGATGCTCGTTCATCTGGTAGTGAGAACGACGACAACGATGATGATAATATGGACAATTAATTTTTCTTTTTGTTATTTTTGCTATTTTTATTTATGATTTGAATATTTAATGAAATGTTAAGTTTTTTGTGTGTTTTTTTGCATTTTTTCTAATATTATGTTTATATTAATTAGTTTTTTCTTGCTTAAGTCTTAAATATTAACTCAAAAACTTCAACTCCTCCTGCTGAAGTTTTTAAACAATAACTAAAAAACTTCAAACACCTAAGCCGAAGTTTTTGGTGTAATACGATTTTTTAATTTAGTCAGTGTAAGAGGGAAACTTCAGCTCCTCCTGCTGAAGTTTTTAAAATAATAACTAAAAAACTTCAGCACTTAGACCGAAATTTTTTCATGAAATATGAAATTTTAACTTAGCCAGTGTAGGAGAGAAACACCAGCTCCTCCTGCTAAAGTTTTTTTAACAATAACCAAAAAAATTTCAGTATCTACATCGAAATTTTTAGTGTAATACAACTTTTTACCTTAGCCAGTGTAGGAGGAAAACTTCAGCTCCTCCTACTAAAGTGTTTAAAATAATAACTAAAAAACTTCAGCACTTAGGCCGAAGTTTTTTCATGAAATATGAAATTTTAATTAAGCTAGTGTAGGAGCAAAACTTCAGCTCCTCGTGATGAGGTTTTTAAACAATAACTAACAAACTTCACCACCTAGGCCGAAGTTTTTGATGAAATACAATTTTTTTGATTTAGCCAGTATAGGAGGAAAACTTCAGCTCCTCCTTCTGAAGTTTTTAAATATTAACTAAAAAAATTCAGCACCTAGGCCGAAGTTTTTTCATGCAATATGAAATTTTAATTTAGCCGGTGTGGAAACAAGTAATAACTAAAAAAACTTAAGCAACTATGCCGGAGTTTTCAATTATTAACAAAATAACTTCAGCAACTATGCCGAAGTTTTACCATAATCATATAATATTTTAATATAATTTCTTCTTTGTTGTATTATTTGCCAGCTCGTTAACTAAATAACTTCAGCTTAGAATGTTAGAATTCATCATCAAACAGATTTAGAATTGCAAATTCAGCATATCGGTGAAGTTGCTCAAACAAATCAGAAAACATATAATTCAAAAAAAAACTTACAATGTATTTGAATTTGAATTTGGAATTTGAATGCGAGACGCGATCTCCGGAGAGACGGACTGATGGAGGAGATACGGAGGAGATCTGGAATTTGAATATGAGAATATGGAGGAAAGACTAACTTTTATATGTTTTGGAAGGGGTTATAATGGTCATATTACTACAGAATTTTAGTTAGTTGGTTACGAAATCAATAGTTTATAAAAACAGGGTATAAGTTAAAATGTGGCATAAAAATAGGGTACAGCTGCAAATCGCCCGCTTGCGAGAAACCTTTTTAAAAGTTTCAATGGCTTGCCTTTTATACCTTTTAGGGGTACATGGAATAACGATAATAATCCTAATCTAGACTTCGGGATTAAATTTATCCCATGTTTGGTTTGGGTTATTAGTTAAGCTCGAGGCAACTTTTACACTAAAATGGTGGGATTAGTTATACCATATAAAAGGTGGGATAACTAATCCCATGGGATATCCCACAATTGTACTGAACGACCCCTTAGTAAGCCTCGGAACTAGTTCCAAGATTAAATTACACAAACAAGTATTATAATGTAATTTCTAAACCTCTATTAGTATGGTCAAGATTGAGCATAAAGAATAAGAAAACATATTGAAACATGAATTTCCAAGATTAAATTACACAAACAAGTATTATAATGTAATTTCTAAACCTCTGTTAGTATGGTCAAGATTGAGCATAAAGAATAAGAAAACATATTGAACATGAATTACATTTGAATGATGTGTGGCCAGCACGACATATGATTACATTTGAGTTATCCAGAAATATACTTACAACAGAAATTGGAAGATAAGAATAGTTCAAACTAAATCTACCATGTCCAAAATGATGGAAAATAAGGTGGTAATCATATCCAACTCCTAGGAGATTAAAGCTTCTCCATGTAAAATATGTCTTTCCCACTTGTCAAAATATATGTATCATTTTTTCAGCCTTAAAGGAAATCTTTCAACTATATTAGAACATGGAGTAAAACGAAGCAGAAACATCTACCTTAGCATTGAGTGAATTAACATACATACGAAAGTACATTACCTTCTAGTCAAGGACAGTAGAGAATCATACCACATTTGTTTGTTGGGGTAGACGATTACGATCTATCTGATATTTGTACCTAAAAGTTTAAGAGGGATGATATTGAGATCAGTCAATGTTGCAAGCTCGTGTTGACATCTTATAGAGAGAAACAACTATCAAAACCCAATTCTTTTGCTAAACTCACATCATCCGACAGTTGGCTCCTTACAGAATACATTGACTTCAACATTGTTTCTAAAGTGCCTTTTGTCAACTGGAACTGCACATCGTTTTCTTTGCAGCTAGATTTTGCATCACCTTGAAGCTGCATGGAACGGGCTTTAGAAAAACAGTTAAAAGTACAAGACTTTCCATTTGTCACATTAAAATGAAAAGCAAGGTCAATATACTCTTTCCTAAACTTCAGAAGCCTGAGGCCAAAAGGAAATAAAATGGAAAGAACTCACTATTCTTTGCTAAATAATGATTGCTATCAGACACAACTCAAGGAATGAGTAAGATTTGGTCTGGAAAGGCTTAAAATATGACGAATCACATAAGAAAGCAGTCCATAAATGTTAAGCAATTGATTTTTTTCATCATAGGCGTGAAATACCATGGAAATTCTTGTTCTTCTTCTCTTTCTCCAGATTGACATGCCAAGATAGATAACTTGTACTCCCTCCGTTTCAATTTATGTGAACTCATTTACTTTTTGATCCGTGCCAAAAAGAATGATCATTTTCCTTATTTGAAAACAATTTACCTTTATGTAATGATTTACAGCCACACAAAATATATGTGCCTCATTTTACACCACAAGTTCAAAAGTCTTCTCTCTTTTCTTAAACTCCGTGCCCAGTCAAATGAGTTCACATAAATTGAAACGGAGGGAGTACCTTTTTTTATAATGGTACAAAAGTAGATTAGATCATTTGTACCTTTAAATTTGTAATTGCTGCAGGGTCTCCAATTTCACTGCCCTCATTTCCCCTGCTCCATGTCATTGCTCTCAGTTGAGGCAAAATGACCTGATTGTGGATAAGATTCAACTTTAGTGTTCCATTGTTCAGCTTGATAATATGCATTAGTGCTGAACCTATTGAGACAGTTTCAGACCCGGCCATTAGCTGTATCTTCTTTAGCTATATCTTCACGCCACTCCTTTTGAAATTTTTGCAGTAGAAGTGTTAATAATCTTTGTAACTCGGGTTGGACCTCAGCAGGAAACAACTTTTGAATTTCATCCTTTTTGGCATTCTCATAAACACACTTGCGAATCAAAATACGAAGGCACACCAGAAGCTGCAAAACAAACATGTAAATATGATGGCTGATATAGGAATCACATTACTTGAAGTAAATATTCTTTGAGAATGGTCACAGTGATCACATTACTTCAAGTAATTCCCATATCTTATTCTTTCTTCCCTTTTTTAATAAGTAAAACTTTAATAACTAATGTAAGAAACTTCAGGAATGAAACCAAATAAGCTCATTATGCAAAACAGAGATGACTATAGATTACAGATTAAATTTTATATTCTTACAACAAATAAAACAAACATTTGTATATGATACTTAGACGTACACAATATTCACATAGAGAAAATTCCAGCAACCTGATCACTGCCTGCACAAATTTAACCTATATAAACACAAAGTAGCACCAACATAAGGAGGAACCAGGCTAATACCTGAAGGTGCAGCTGTTCTGAACTTTACATCAGAATATCAGTATTCCTCCAAAAGTATCATTCTCATATGCAAATGACGGAACCATAAGGAATGATTCATTTAGAGAGAAAAAAAAGTTGCTAAAACAATGTTCATCCTTTCGTAGCAATGGGCTATGCTTAAAGGACGATAAAAGTTACAGAGACTCAATAGGATGCTACTAAACAAATGCAGTTGAACGCATTTGTAGCGAAATCTTCACCTTGCAAATGATATTACTGCTGAAAAGCTGTAAAATGCAATAATTTATCTTCACTACATTGAGTTTCTAGCTTTTCCCAGACCTTCTACAGAGCCCATCGACAAGTACTATCTCACGGAGTAACGTTTCGATTTACATAAGTTTGAACGAAATTGCAGAATATACGATGGCGATGGTCCTAGAAAAACACACTACACATTCTATATGCTATCATGTAGTACTAGATGTTGGAGATATTGCATTTTGACATTAAAACTAATATTATCAATTTGCATGACTTCACATTTTAATGCTGATAATGTAAAAGAAGGATCACTGCAATGTAAAACGAAATTTCAGAATGTACAACCTTGTGGTGATGCACCAAACGGTTTTGTTCGGTACAGAAGGATCATTGGAATTAAATTCCTTAAATCTGTAGGGAATCTAAGAATTCCAACATTACATCAATGCCACAATCAAAAGAAGCATACACCATATGTTAAAATTCTGAATAAATCTATATTTCACAATAGAATGTTCTCTTCCATGCATTCGATAGACTTTGATTCCTTTCAAGGTATTAACCACATGAATCATAAAACAGGGATGCTTCTCAAACTTCTTCTACTTCTTTCTCAGTGGCCAACTTTTCCAACTCCTTAAAGTCTGGTTGACATTGGATGGCATAACACAGTGCATCCCATACAAATTCAAAAACATGCCCCACATTTTCCAAACATACTTGCAAACAAAAAATGATGATTCATCGACTCCCTCTTCCCCTACAAATATAACACTGGATACATAGGTTAAAGGCCCTGCTCTCAACTTATCTTGTGTCAAACAAGCTTCGCCTGATGAATCCAACCAAACATTGTTTGCTTGGAGCCTCGGATGTCCCTGTTATTATCCAAGCCATTCCAAGTTGTCTTTAGCCAACTTCCTTGTCAGCAATTGACAACAAGATTTTACTGAAAAGTTTCCATCTTTAACCCTTCCAACAAACAGAATCCCTTACTGATCTGTCCAGCACAATCCCTTCAGTGATCTCCAGTAAAATCCTAACTCTTCAAATTTCCGAGTCATGAAAATTTCTTCTAAACTGGAGAATGGGGATTTCAACTTTTGCCATCACAGCAATCTGCAATCGCACAGCTATTGTAAACTGCTGAGCTGTAAAAATCAGAAAAGGCATTAGCTAAGGTGGTTTTTCCCATACCACTTGTCTCCCCAAAATTTAATTTTCCTCCCATCTCCATTTGTAAGCTCTTGAAATTTACCCCATAAACTATTGATAAACTTTGAAAAAGCAGCACCAAGTGGATATACAACTAGAGTGGTGCATCCGAAGTCCTGTAGCCCATATTTGCATTTCAAAACCTCCTTCCAGTGTGTCTCTCTCCAATACCGCATCTCGATACATATTTGAGCAATAAACTTTTGTTGTGAAATCTTAGGTTTCTGACACATAAACCTCCATATTTTTTTGCATAGCAACACCTCATCCCATCTTATCAAATGCCTTCTCAATTCCCCTCCCAAAAGAATATTGAGATACAGTTGTGCAAAAAAAGAGTGGTGAGAAGGAAAAATAAAGTATGACTTAGACAAATTCGAGACTAGTTGTTAAGTTCAGCATATGATTAACTATTAGCAACAAATTCAATTTCAGGTGCTACTGAACAGATATGAAAAAAGGTAGAAGGAGGAAGTATACGGAAGAGAAGAGAGCTTACAGGGTCCAGGTCAGAATCGTTAGGAAGTTGAAGCATTTCTCCGAATATTTGGCGGTCGGCGGCATCAAGCCCTGTCTTGCGAGTTCTCCACAGAGCTTCAAGTATATATTCTATTGATTCCTTCGAACTGGCTCTCCCCAACAGCGCTAAATGCTTCCACATGCTTATCTTCCTTCGCCGCTGATTCCTTGCTCCGACTCGAAGGCGTCAATTCAACCTAGCTGGGCCCTATTGTTAAATGCTATGGACTTGGGGTGATGGACACAAAAGGATAGAGGAATGTCCCAAATTTGGCGGTATTTAATTATTTCGGAATCGCATACACCTCTTTAGGACCGGATTAAATTATTCATCCAAGTCTATGGGATTGTCTTTTTTTCTTTTCTTTTTTGGCTAGAAGTCGCTGGATTTATTATTAAGCAGTAAATTCAATAGATTCATTTTAATAAAATGGTCTTTAGTAAGTTTTCGGAGAAAGTAGATAAGCAAATAAAGGTGATTCACTTTAGAAGTGCTTGTCATATTTAGAGTTAGTATGTGAGTTACAGTTGCTCCCAAACTGCGCAGCTGCGCTAGTGTGTGCGCCACTTGGTTTCCTTTCCGATAGACATGCCTAACATTCGATTGTCCCAGTGTGTTGAGCAGGAACCAGTAATTATGGAGAAAATTAGCATTAGCTTTACTGTGGGATATGTTGTTTAAAAGGTTCAGTAATAATATTTTCACTATGATCGAGATTCGATTTTTTATGAAAGCAAGCTCCAATCCTTTTAATAGGCCGATACTTTTTGCTTACATGAGTGACAAGACCATTACGTGGCATAAGAACCAATCAATCTGATTTCCAATGGAATCTCTTAAGATTCTACCTGTTCCTCCATTGTTGGAGTTCTTTTGGTGTGCATTATCTATATTGAGTTTATAGAGATTTTGTGGTGGGGGTATCCATTCTATTGGGATTTTTATTGTTATGAAGTGTTTGAAGTTATGGGTTGTTAGGCATAGGTATTCCATGCTGTGTAAAATGATTTTTATGGTATCAATGTGTGTTGAGAAGTTATAAAGATGTTATGGTTACAGTTTAGCCAAATATGTCAAATGATAATTGGTGTGATAAATAGCCAACGAGATTTATAAGTTATTTGGAAGTATGATGCTCTTAGTGGAGGTACAAATATCCTTTATTCAATCTATTTGGTTTAAGTATTTGAGTTGCTATGTTTAACTCTTCCCATAGTTATAGTTGTTTGCCCTCAAAATCAGATAACAATTGAATTTATACGCGATTTTGAGGATACGTAATTTAACTTGTTACAAATTGAGAAATCAAATTAATATCGAAACTGATGATAGAAAAATAAATGCAAACCACACAAGTTAAACAATCTTGGCCTTGATAGTTGGTCACCTCGAGTCAAAAATGCCTTAAATATCGAAACAGAACGATGAGATAATAAGAACAAGCAATAATAGTATATTTCTTTGGAATGCATGTTATAAAGTGTCTAATGAATTATCATACCCCACTTTATATAGTAGAAGAGTCCTGCTCATTTCTATAAAAAGTAAAAATCTCTTAGATTGCTAACTATCAGTTCCTTGCCGATATGCGCCGAGATTCCTGCCATAATATCCGCCCGGTCGCAGATATTTCGGTCTTCCGTTTGTTATTTCCGAGCTCGCTCGAGGCTAAAGGGCTTTCATCATAAGGCAATGAAGGCTCAGAGGAGTGATTATATAGCTAAGGCATAGAGGCAACACTAATGTAACTTTTGCCCCCCTTATTTATACTTCTTTTATGTGTTTTTTTTTAGTTTTTATTATTAGTAATAAAATAGCTACTAGGCAACCTACGTGATAGTATACTTTGATATTTTAAAAAAAAAAACTTTAAAAATTGGAGAACTATGGTGTTCAAGTAAAAATGAGGACATTTTGCTAAGACCATTAAAAATGGGGATATTTTGCAAGACCACCGCTTTGGGTGCCACGCGTGCTAATTTCAGGTAGACTTACGGGATGATATTTGGGATAGGTCACATGACTCAAAATATTTCTTGGGTTAGTCACTTTTCGGGAGAGTTTAGCTAATTTTTTAATGTAAGTACTAAATTAGCCAATAGATCGAATTAAATTGATGCTTTTGCCCCTAACTAAAATACGAAATACAAATTCTAGCAATCAATATTGGAGCTCAAAACTTTGCAAGTAATACTCTACTGTACTACGCTAGAGTTTAAAAATCAATTATATTTGGAACTCCAACATTATATGTTTGAGTTTGAAACTTTTAATATATTATATTGGAGTTTCAAACCAATTATTAGAACAAAATTTATGCTGCAATATCAAAATATGTGGTCTGTTATAAGGATTTCATATTCACCAATTAAAACTTAGTTTTTCAATTTGCAGTTTTATATAAGCGCAACAATGATAACTCAAACATCGGACCAGATTATCTCAATATGGAACAACAAATTTACCGATCTCGTTCTCGTTCTCTAAGCACAAATCCAAATCATTTCATTGGGTTTCGTGTATAACTAATTTGACTCCAATGGATACATCATTCAAGTATACCTAAAGAAGATGAAAACAAAGGCCAAAATGATATTATGTGGATTTGTCGGTCATCTCCCCTGCTTTGAAGTTCTGGCATACCTATTTCTATAAAAAAAAATAGGTTAATTACGTCAGAAGGATACCTATTTTATTTTTAAAAAAATTGCCTTATTTGCGAATTTGACATACCACATTGATCTTTAGTAAATAAATAGATTACTTTATTATTTTAGGAGTGCATACATAGGGAACCACCCGCCATGTTGTATTAGCATTGCAACAAATGAACTGATTTATAATTTATAATTGCTAGATAGATTAGTAAATAGTATCAGCTTTCTAGTTGGGCCCCACCGGTCACCGGTGAGTTAGCTTTGCATATATATTGTCATGGCGGCTTTCCGGCCATGCCTCATGACCCCTTGGCGGCCTGTGGCGTCCGAACAAGCCTCCTAATGCCTAACGTCACTGTCGGCCCCGTGGTCTTGGCTGCGCCAAGTGACAAGCGCGCAAGTGCCTCTGTCGTCCCACCACTATCCCTTCTCAGTGCCCAATCGCAGGCAAATTCCAACAGCGTCGAGCACGCCGACCCTGATGGCAAAGACGATGCTGCTGACTAAGGACCTATTTCTACTTTGTACAAAACTAAGTCATTTCATTGTAAATGTTGAGCAGTTTTATTTCATGCACTTACATTATGTTTCTCTAGCTTATTCAAGTCTAGTCGTGTAGCTTTGGTTTATTTTTTTAAGTATTATTAGGGGGATCAAGCAATCAAAACTTTCTAGCAAGCAAGCAATTCTATGTACTGGTGTCTCTCCCCCTCGACACTGCCTTGCTTTTCTGTAATAGCTTTCATTAATGCAATCAAGCTTTCTTTCATTCTCAATTCTCATTTATGTTCTCTCAATTGCTCTTGACATTGATTTTTTCGTGCGGCGCTGACAATCTAGTCTAGCGCATTGAGGGAACCTCAGTTGGCGGACAACAACTACACTGATATCACGTTCTTAGCCTTACGTTACCCTTCCAAGGAATCTCAGAAAGGCGTCGTATAATAGTTAGTATCAGAGCCTAGGCTCGACATCGGACGAGGAAACGCAATGCCATTACCACCATTACTGACCATGGTGAATAATAGGGACCGCATTGCGGCCCTTGAACAGACGGTTGACGGATTACGACCCATTGTGGATACGGTGCCTGAACTAAGAACCAGCCTAGGGAAAAGGTTGGATGACCTAGACCGCAGGGTGATCCAAGCCAAAATTGACATAGAAAACATCAGTCGCGACTCCGAGGGAGACAGACAAACCGCAGCCACAGAGGCAGCCAAAATTTTTGGCAAACTCAAGGGACTCCAACATGAGCGTACGAGGATTTAGCTCAAAGGGCACAAGAGGCAGACAAGGTGACTGCTATGCAACAAACTATTGATGACTTGACAGACAAACTCAATTTTGTCAATGCTGCTTTATAGGGCATGCTTCGAGGCGGTGGAAACCAAATCGGGGACGCTACAAACCCCGCTTCTGCCACACAAAAACTGAAAATTCCCGAGCTAAAGCCATACAGTGGGGCTAGGAATGCCAAGGAAATGGAGATCTTCATCTTTGATGTCGAACAGTAATTTGATGTTGTTGGGGGCTTAGAAGAAGCTAATAAGGTAGCAATTGTTGCCATTGTATCTTCAGGGTGATATTAAACTCTAGTGGCGGGTGAAGTACGAAATCATCAGGGCCGGTGAAGATGATCTCGAGACATGGGCAGAACTGAAGGCAGCCATACGCCTACAGTTCTTCCCCGAAAATGTCGAATACAATGCAAGAAGAAAGCTTTGGGAGCTCCGCTAGACCAAATCAGTATGGGACTACGTGCGGGAATTCTGCGCGCTCATGCTAAGTATCGGTGATATGGGGGACAAAGACAAGCTCTTCACTTTCCTGGAAGGGTTGAAACCTTATTCTCGTGTGGAGCTACAAAGACAATGGGTAGATACCTTGCCCAAGGCAATCCAAGCAGTTGAATGCCTTGGGGACTATCAAATGGAAACTCGGAAGGGTAGGCTTTAACCGTCTGCCCCAGCAAATTTCAAAGAGGGCCAGCCTAGCAATTGTGGCCCTAGCAGAAATGGGGGAGATTGGAGCTCAACCAAATCTAAGACTCCCTCCACAAGTAGCAACAGTTGTTGCGACAAACAACAATGATCGAGGGAGAAAGCCTTATTCTGGTTGTCGTCAATGCGGCGGACCACATTAGAACAATGAGTGCGCATATGCACAGATGAATGCCCATCAGGCTTGTGATGATGGGACTAATGATGACTCCGATGATGAGGACCATACTGAACCAGTATGTACTTTCAATGCCATTGTTGGCTCCATTTCTCAGGCAGTAGTAGAGACCTGTGATGGTATCCGTAAGAAGAAGCACCCATGTCCAGTCTCCAAGAAAGGGAAAAAGAAGGCAGATGATGAGACTCCTCTCAAATAGGAGAGGACCTTAATGTTCGTTGAGATGAAGGTGAATAGCAAGCTCATTCGGGCTATGATACACATGGGTGCTACCCACAACTACTTAGCCTCGACTCAGGTGGATCTCCTTGGTCTAGTTGTAGGGAAAGGTAGAGGTAGTGTCAAGGCTATTAACTCACCTCCCCAGCCAGTGGGTGAATAGCCAAGGAGGTACCGGTGAAGCTTGGCCCATACGAAGGAAAATTCAACCTGCGAGTGGTGATCATAGACGACTTCGAGCTGATAGTAGAATTCCTAAAGCAAACCAACATCATGCCTGTACTATTGCAGACATGCTACTGATGATGGGAAGCAATAGGCCCAAGCCCAGCATTATCTCATGCATGCCCATGAAGATGGTCGTTGAGAACATCTCGGCGTTGCAGCTGGAGAAGGGGGTCAACAGGAATGAACCTACATTCCTGGCACCGTCTGCATTGAAGATATTAAATGCTCCTCGGGTCCCATTCCTGAACCCGTGAAGGAGCTACTACCGGAGTTTGAGGATGTTATGCCACAAAGATGCCAAAGCGGCTCCCGCCTAAGCGCACTGTGGACCATAAAATTGAGTTGGTGCCGGGTGCGAAGCCACCTTCCCGGGTGCCTTACAGAATGTCACAACCCGAACTACCGCGCTTCGGAGACAGTTGATAGAGATTCTAGATACATGGATCATCATACCCTCCAAGTCCTCATATGGGTCCCCTGTTCTATTCCAAAAGAAACATGATGGCATCCTGCAACTCTGTGTGGATTATCGTGAACTAGAGAAAATCAGCGTGAAGAACAAGTACCCTATTCCTCTAATGGCAGACTTGTTCAATAGACTGGGTGGTTCGACGGTGTTCACCAAGATAGATCTCAAGACATGTTACTAGCAAGTTCGGATCGTAGAGGGTGATGAACACAAGACGACATGTGTGACAAGATATGGGTCGTACGACTTCCTGGTCATGTCGTTCGGCTTAACTAATGCCCCGGCTACATTTTGCACCCTGATGAACTAAGTCTTCCGAGAGTACATTGACGAATTCGTCGTTGTCTACTTGGACGACATTTTGGTTTATAATCAAACAGTGGAAGAACACCTAGTGCACTTGCGGAAGGTCCTATCCCATTTGCGGAAGCATGAACTTTAAGCGAAGCTATCCAAGTTCTCCTAAACAAATTGACTTCCTCGGACATGTCATCGAGGAAGGACAGATCAAGATGGACCAACAGAAGATTCAGGCCATCACAGACTGGCCGCCACCTAAGGATATCCACGCCTTGAGGGCATTCCTTGGCCTATGCAACTTCTATCGGTGGTCTGTGAAGAACTACTCCCTTATCGTAGTTCCCTTGATAGAACTCCTCAAGAAGTTCACTCCCTGGGATTGGGGACCGAGGAGAGCAAATGCCTTCAACGCATTAAAAATGGCTATGTCTAGTAGCCCCGTCTTGGACCTTCCTGATTTGGCCATGCCATCCGAGGTATAATCGGGCGCATCTGACTATGCCCTCGGCGGAGTCTTGCTACAATAAGGGCACCATGTGGCATACGAGAGTCGGAAGCTGAATGATACAGAGCGACGATATGTCGCCTATAAGAAAGAACTATTGGTTCTCGTCCATTGCTTGCGCCTTTGGACGCACTACTACTGGGGACCCCATTTGTGGTCAAGATAGACAACACAATTGTCATCCATTTCATGACCCAACCAAAGCTGAATGGTCGACAGGCCAGGTCGCAGGAACTCCTAGCTGAATTCCAGTTCAACATAGAGTACCGTAGTGGAAAGACCAATCATGTTGCTGATGCACTCAGTCGGAGAGCTGATCTAGCATCGGTGTGCCTACTCGCCACCCTAAGGGGGAGCAAAGTAACCACCTCTATCAAGGACCAGATATAGGATCTACTCACAAAGGATCCCGCTGCTCAGTATTTAGTGGATTTGGTAGGACATGTCAAGACTCTCCAGTTCTACATGGAAGATGGTTTTTTGAAAGTCAAAGGGAACCGACTTTATGTTCCGAAAGGAGGAGATCTACAGAGGACTCTTCTAATGAAATGTCATGGTACTCTGCGCGCTGGCCATCCCGGTGAAGAACGTACCATGGTGTTACTTCGTTGTGCCTATTATTGGCCTCAAATGGCTGATGATGTTGCTCAGTATGTGAAGACTTGTCTTGTAAACAAGAAATACAAGTCAGACTACTTGACACAAGCGGAACTTTTGGAACCACTAGCTGTCCCAAAGAGACCTTGGGAAAGCGTTTCCCTAGACTTCATCACCGGATTGCCCAAGGTCGGAGATCTCACAACTTTCTTGGTTGTGGTAGACCAGTTTTCCAAGTATGCCGCCTTTATTACAGCCTCACAATATATATCAACAGAAGATACAGCTCGACTCTTCTTCTCTCATGTTGTCAAATATTGGGTCCTTCCCAAAGACATTGTTAGTGATCGCCACTCACGCTTCACTAGCAACTTTTGGATCCAACGTTTTAAGTGCCTTGGATCAAAATTGAGTCACATCTCAAGTTTTCATCTGTAATTTGATGGCTAGACGGAACGGTTCAATGGTATGTTAGAGGAATATCTCGGTCACTTTGTAACCGGATCGCAGAAAAATTGGGTGAAGCTTCTGGATGCTGCTCAAATGTGTTTCAACTCACAAAAGAGCTCCATTACATACAAAAGCACTTTTGAAATTGTTACCGGACAGCAACCGCTACTCCCACACACTGTGAATGCTCCAAACATGGCTAAGTCCCCTCGAGCTACTAGCTTCTCAAAAGAGTGGAAGCGGAATATGGAGATAGTGCAGAGCTATCTTGTCAAAGCTCAAAAGCGGATGAAGAGGCATGCTGATCACAATTGTCGCTTTGTTGAATATCAAATAGGAGACAAAGTGATGGTCAAAATCCCAAACCGGTACTTATTTGTGGGGGTCCATAACCCTCGCCTATTGTAAAAATACATTGGACCCTTGTCCATTGAAAGGTGCATTGGGAAAGTTGTATACTGGGTGGATACCCCAGCCTGGTAGAAAATTCATCTTGTCTTCCATGTCAGCCTCCTGAAACCTTTTCGGTAAGACACGGAGGACAGAATGATTCATGCCTCAAGGAAAGATCACCAAGAGTTCTTGATAAAATGGTAGGGCTGTGATGCAGAAGAGAATACTTGGGAGAGGGTAACAAACCTTAAAGCCTACAAGAGCCTCGTTGAAGATTATTTTGTAAGTAAGGCGCCAAGGATGTCGCCAACTCAGGTGGGGGAGAATGTCATGTGCGGCTTTCTAGCCATGCCCCATGACCCCTTGGGCGCGCACCGTGGTGTCCTAGCAAGCCTCCCAATGCCTAGTGCCACAGACGACCCCGTGGTCTTGGACTCGCCAAGTGACAAGCGCGTAGCTACCTCTGTCTCCCCACCACTATTCCTCGCCAGCGCCCAGTCGCAGGCAGATTCCAATAGCGCCACGCGCGCCGACCCTTATGCCAAAGACGCTGATGCTGACTAAGGACCTATTTCTGCTTTGTACAAAACTAAGTCCATTTCATTGTAAATATAGAGTAGTTTTATTTCATGCACTTACATTATGTTTCTCTAGCTTATTCAAGTCTAGTCGTGTAGCTTTGTTTTGTTTTTTTAAGTATTATTATGGGGGATCAAGCATTCAAACTTTCTAGCAAGCAACAATTCTCTGTACTGGTGTCTCTCCCCCTCGATACCACCTCGTTTTTCTGTAATAGCTTTCATTAATGTAATCAGGCTTTCTTTCATTCTCAATTCTTATTTATGTTCTCTCAATTGTTCTTGACATTGGGTTTCCCACGCGGCACTGACAATCTAGTCTAGCATACGGAGGGGACCTCAGTTGGTGGACAACAACTGCACTGACATCAGTTGCTTAGCTTTACGTTGCCCTTCCAAGGAATCTCAGGAAGACGCCGCGTACCAATATATGTGCACATCTTAACCTATGACTGTAGGGTTGTGGCAGACTCAACAAGATTTCACCCACCATGAGTGTCTAATTTTTTTTTATTTGAATTATTTTTGGAACAGAAGATGATTATTATTTTCTCTCAAGAAGTATCATATGCACTTGTTCTTGGTAAACCTTCAATAGTTTCTTGTGTTTAGAGTATATTTTTTTAAACAATAATAGTTTATTACAATTTATTTTGCTCATTCTCCTGCAGCTTTGAATTCTTGACCTAATGGCGTGGAATAAACTCCCCCAATCATTATGACAATGAACTCTCAATATTTTATTACAAAAAAAATGATGAACTTTATTTGTGCTCGCTAAAAACTATACCTGTTAAACGAGTCGGGTCAGCCCGTCAACGATCGGGTTCGACCAGGTATAGCTCGATTAGCCCAGTCCGGTAAGAGGTGAGACATGATGGGTTATATCGGGGGGTTGGTCCGAATATGGGCATGCCTTTTTTCATTATCGGTGTAGTGGAGCACGGTTTGCCCGATAAGGAATTACCAATTTCTCACTGACGAGCTCAAAATATAACACAAAATTAATGCTCGCTAATAAAAGATAAAATAGATTAATTATCGTCCCTACACGAATTGCATTTAAACAGTGTTTGAATAATCTCAAGTTGATTACTATCCAGAAAATTAATGCTTGATTTGATGACTATTACTACGACCACCAAAAATTAAACAAATAGCAATGTATCACAAAAGATAGTAGATGAGCAACAGAGAAATATCAATGAGAGAAATAGGGTTATTTCACAAGATAGGTGCAAGATAACTTATTCGGGGTCCAATTCTTGAGTTAATTCACTCACTAATACTGTTGATTCTCACGACTTCCACCGATAATCAGATTACACTTGAAGTTAATGTTCCTCTTTCGGTTAAACGTTAATTTCAGTAATAATTCAATTGAAGCATGGTAAACAATTACAACAATAAAATGATGGTTATGATCTAAAGGGTAGTTTGATAACAATTCAAGAGGCTCTTTAGATTACCTACTTGAATCATGAAATTAAACTAGGGCATAAAATGTAAAGCAATTCAATACAAACCTCATCTCTCGATTAAGCAAAATAAGAATTACTCCACAATAAGAATTAAAACTCTACCAGTTAATTCTAATAATTATCAATAATTGAATCCCTAATCAAGTTATCAAAACAGTGTATATGTCAACACCCTAATGAAAATTACTCCATAGCAATGGAGTATGACATCTCAATAAGATTCAAAAATAAAGAAAACGGCAATTCTAGTAATTCGATATAAACTCCCGTATTGCACTGATTACAAGTTGAAATATTGATGAACTCTTGAGTCTTCTTGCCTTAGTTGGTTCTCCAATATTTCGTAGGTCAAAAGTCCCTTGAAAAATATAATTTTAATGTATTTATACCAAGTAAGAATGAACCCAAGCGAAACTACCCTCTTTGAGCCAAAGTAGGAAAACCTGCAAACTTATTAGTCTTCATGCATTGCAGCCTACGTCGCGTTAGTGCTTTTTTACTCAGTTGCAAACTCTCTGAACTCCGCATGTTTGACAGAATTTTCCCTTAGTGCGTCGCGCTATGCGTCATCGACCGCGTCACATCAGTGCTTTTTCTTGGTAGGCCAAAGAAACCTAGTCTCTGAACTTGTTAAACTTCTGATGCATATTTGCCCTAATATGTTCCACACTGCTACGCTCAGTGCGTCACATTAGTGCATTTATTCTAGTCCTTGCACTTTCTTCCCATATGCGTATACAACGCGTGTTCATGAGCCCGGGACGCAATCCCTATTTAATTCTTCAGTTTTAATTTTACTCAGACTTCAAAGCTCCAATTATTTGATTTAGCTCCAATTTATCCTTTTAACTCAGAATCATTTCCTACAAGGCATAAAACACGTAATAAATGCAAATTACTATTGTTTAAGCTCCAACACACATAAAAATGCAGTAATTTAGAGTTTAAACTAGCCTACCATGACTTACCCTGTTCCAGCCCGATAATGGTAACTTTAAAAAAAAAATATCGTTGCCAACGCTCAAAATCTAGGAAGACCGTTGGCCAAGGGTTCTTTTTGCCAAAATGGAGATTTTGGTCTACCCTCATTAGAAAAATAGCTCCCCGCCCTTAATAATTAATTAATAAATTACAATATAACCTCTTAAAAACTATAAATAATCCCCATTTTCTTCATATTTCTCATAGCTTTCTCTCTTCAAATCTAATTATTCTCTACATTCTCTCTTGATTATTGCTATCAATTAATTATTATTTTAAGTTTTTATTACGGTAGCCACTATAAAACTCCAATTGTCAAGTGGAAGTGTGGTATAATATTATCAAGCGAAGTGTGTCATTATCAAGTAAATTGTGTTATTATCAAATGAAGCGAGTTTCAAATTTCAAATTTGTGCGGCATCCCAATACACTCATTTTATTTCTTTATCTTCTTTGGTGTTTATTTTTTTATTGTTTTATTGAAAATTATTTATTTATTTTTTAACTTAATTTTCATAATGAATATATTTAGAACAGCCAAAAATATGTACCGATAAGTGTTGAAATTAGCCATGAAATGCCATTTGAGAGAAGAAGAAGAAGGAGAGCTCTCATTCAGTGAAACTCAACTGAAAAATACAGAGATATAACCGACTATATACAACAAAAAATTAACTATGTAACTAGTTAGTACCCTTAACTATATACACATACACTTAGGCCCTAATTAACTTTACAATGTATCACATTTAGTCCCTAACTAATTATAACTACAACTTCCAATACTCCCCCTCAAGCTGGTGGATGAAGAATGTTTAAGACACCTAGCTTGCCGAGCAAAAAATGATGATGTCCTGATGGCAGTCCTTTTGTAAAGAGATCTGCTTGTTGGTCCTTTGTAGATACATATTGAGTAGTGATCAGTCCTCTTCTAATGTGTTCTCGAATGAAATGACAATCAATTTCAATATGTTTTGTCCTTTCATGAAAGATAGGATTAACAGCTATTTGCATTGCTGCTTTACTATCACAGAATAGTGTAACTGGCTTCATGATAGATACTCCTAATTCGGAAAACAAACCAAGTATCCACACTAACTCCGAAACTGTTGTTGCCATACTTCGATATTCTGCCTCTACACTGCTCCTTGAAACAGTATGTTGTTTCTTTGATTTCCAAGATATCAAAGATTCACCAAATTTAACTGCATAGCCACTGACTGATCTTCTAGTCATTGGACAGGCTGCCCAATCTGAATCACAGAAGGCAGTTAAAACATCTGATTCACCTTTCTTGAATAGAATTCCCATACCTGGTGTAGATTTGAGATACCTCACTACTCTGATTGCAGCTTCCATATGAGATTTCTTAGGCATTTGCATAAATTGACTCAGACTTTGCACTGCATAACTGATATCTGGCCTAGTAACAGTGAGATACAAAAGCTTTCCTATCAGTCTTTGATATCCTGTTGCATCTGTTAAAGGATCCTCTTCCCTTACTCCAATAGTTTTATCATACTCAACTGTTGTGAGTTTATGATTAACTTCCATAGGTGTTACATCAGGTTTAGCTCCACTCAAACCTAACTCAGAAATCAACTCCAAAGAATATTTTCTTTGATTGAGTAAGATCTCATGCTTAGATCTTAAGACTTCAATCCCTAGAAAATATTTTAATTCACCCAAGTCTTTAAGTTTGAACTGCTGATGTAGAGATGCCTTAGCTTCATCAATCATTTCCTTACTGCTCCCAGTTAACAGTAGATCATCCACATACACAAGTATGATTACAATGTCTAAATCAGACTTCTTTGTAAACATAGAATGATCAAAAGCACTTTGAACAAATCCTGCATTTATCAATGCTTCTGTTAGCTTAAGATTCCATTGCCTTGATGCTTGTTTAAGTCCATACAATGACTTTAACAGTTTACATACTTTCTGCTCCCCCTGTCTTTGGAAACCCTGTGGCAGATCCATATATACCTCTTCAAATAAATCTCCTTGAAGAAATGCATTAAACACATCCATTTGATATAATATCCAATCTTTTGAAGCTGCCAAAGCTATCACAGACCTCACTGTCACCATTTTTGCTACTGGTGAAAAGGTCTCATGATAATCTAACCTTTCCTGCTGATTGTATCCTTTTGCCACCAAATGAGCCTTGAATCTTTCTATTTCTCCATCAGCTTTGTATTTTATCTTGTATACCCATTTTGATCCAATGGAAGTTTTCCAGGGGGTAAATCTACTATCTCCCATGTCTTGTTATCTTCTAAAGCTTGTACTTCCTGTTGCATAGCAGTGATCCACCTATCATCTTGAACAGCCTCCTAAAAAGTATTAGGTTCTTTCAATACTGAAAAAATAGAAACATAATTCTGGTACTTAGAAGACATTTTCTCATATGACAGGAAATTAGAAAGTGGATAACTGCACTGTGAAGATTTCTGGAACTGCACCACATAGTCCTTCTGCCATATAGGTGGATGTTTAATTCTCTGAGACTGCCTCCCATGTACATGTTGTCTATCAGAAGTCAATTCAACTCTTGAAGTTTCAGCATCTACAGCATCAATATTATCTAGCTGAATAATATCATCATGAACTTCTGCATCATGCATATTCATTTATGTATCTTCTATGTTAAGATCAGTTGCTTCACCAACTTCTTCATGATGAACAAGATCTGATTCATCAGGAATAGCAACTCTTGATTCTTCCTGTATGATATCTTGTTCAACAGCTTCAGATGTAGAAGAGTCAAGTTGTAGAAAACTTGTCTCTAAACTGTCCTGCAGTCTTCTGAATGGAAATTCAGTTTCCCTGAACGAAACATCCCTGCTAACAAAGAAACACTTAGTAATTAAATCATATAATCTATATCCTTTCTGAGTAGTAGAATATCCCATATGTATAGCCTTTCTGGCTCTAACATCAAATTTGTCTTCTGTCATCAAATTAGTTGCATAACACAAGCAACCAAATACTCTCAAATGAACTATAGAAGGTTCTCTACCATATAACATTGCAAAAGGACTCTTTCCATCTAGAATCTTGGATGGTAATCTGTTAATAATGTATACTGTTGTTTGTACACATTCCCCCCAAAAATAACTTGGGACATTACTCTGGAATCTCAAAGCTCTAGCAGTGTTTAATATATGCCTATGCTTCCTCTCAACAACACCATTTTGTTGATGAGTATATACACAGCTGCTTTGATGTATAATCCCCTATGATCGTAAAAGATCATTCCACTGTTTATTAAAAAATTTTGTTCCATTGTCAGTTCTTATAGTTTTAACACAAATATCAAACTGTGTCTTAACCATACATAGGAACTGTTTTAGAAAACTGAAAGTTTCACTCTTAGATTGTATCAAAAAAATCCAAGTAGCTCTTGAAAAATCATCAACCACTGTAAGAAAATAATGCTTCCTGTCATGGGTTGCCTTTTTATATGGTCCCCAAACTTCCATATGAACAAGTTCAAAACACCTACTGCTTCTTAATATTGTCTGGAAAACTCACTCTACATTGCTTTGCCAAAGGACAAACAGTACATTTATTTTGTGTTTCATCATCTACTTTACTTTTTAAGAAAGAAGCATTCTTCATAACTGAAATGCTGGCATGTCCTAGTCTCATATGCCATAATTCTCCTGTGTCTTCTGCTGCTCTATTTCTGTTTACACTTGCTGCTACCTGTCTGACTCCTTTGCCTTTCAAAACATATAAACCTTCATTTTCCTTACCAATCGCCTTCACCCTGCCATTGTAAAGATCCTGAAACACACACAGTTCAGGTAAAAATATAGCTGCACAACTCAGATCTCTAGTCAATTTGGATACTAACATCAAATTGAACTTAAAATCTCGTACATGAAGAACATTTTCAAGCTTGTCAAAGTCTGATAAAAAAGAACTTCCAATGTATTCTATTTTTGCATAACCACCATTAGGAAGTGTAACCTTTTCTCTTCTTTTATCAGTCACTTTACTCACATTACTCATCAAATTAACATTCGATGATATGTGATGTATAGCTCCTGAATCCACAATCCAAACATCTTTCAAGTTTTCCAGATGTTCTACATTGGATGACAATGCTATCCATCTATCCTTCAACTTGTTTAAACCTTCTACATTACAAGATAATGCAATACTGTTACCTACACTATTGGCCATTGTAATCTCATTTGATGACTCCTTGTTTTTGAGTAATCCAAGTGTAAACGCGTGATTTTTGACCCTCCCCGAGATTTTTTATATTTTTTAGCGTAAAATATTTAGTTTAGTTTTAATATAGCTATTTTAGCTAAATTTGACTCTTTTACTTTATTTTTACCTTAAAATAAAAAATAACAAAAATATGGTTTTATTAATGTTTCGTAGTCATTTTAAACTTGAAAAATACAAAAATAGTACTTTATATTTTTTATCTTTTTATAAAAAACGAAAATAATAAAAAAATAGTTTCATTAATATTTTGTAGTTATTTTAAACTTGAAAAATATAAAAATAGTACTTTATATTTTTATCTTTTTATAAAAACGAAAATAATAAAAAAATAGTTTCATTAATATTTTGTAGTTATTTTAAACTTGAAAAATATAAAAATAGTACTTTATATTTTTATCTTTTTATAAAAACGAAAATAATAAAAAAAAATAGTTTCATAAATATTTTGTAGTTATTTTAAACTTGAAAAATATAAAAATAGTACTTTATATTTTTATCTTTTTATAAAAACGAAAATAATAAAAAAATAGTTTCATAAATATTTTGTAGTTATTTTAAACTTGAAAAATATAAAAAATAGTTTTATTTTTATTATAAGTATTATAGTTATTTTGATTATCTAGGATTAATTAAATAACACCATTTTCGATTCCGGGCGAAGAATAATATTCGGGTTCAAACTACCCGGTTTTATAATTTTCGGACCTAGCCCGTAATAAACCGAGTCCACTACACTAAGGGGGGACAATAGATAATGGATGGGGAATAAGAACAAAGACAAGAAGAAAAAGACAAAGGGATAAAAACAAGAAGAAAAAAACAAAAAAAAAGGGCATGGAGCTTATTTTAAAAAAAAAAATAATAAATAAATAAATAAAAAATAAAAAAATACTATACTCTTCTTCTTTAAAAAGAAGAAGAGAGAACGGATTCAAAAAAAGGAGAGATTGGAAAACAAAGAAAAGAGTGATTTTGAAAAACAAGAAGAAAGAAGTGAAACAGAAAGAAAAAACGAAAAAGAAGAGAAGAACAAAGAGAAAAAAGAAGAAAAAAAAGTGAAGAAGAAAAATCGGAAGAAGGATTGAAAAAACAAAAGAAAGAAGAACGGAAAGAGAAAGGAAAAAACGAAACAGAGAGAGTGGATTTCGGAAAAGAAAAAAAAACGAGAAAGAAAGAAGAAGAAAAAGGAAAGATATACGATACACAAACAGTAAGAGGTAACGAAAAACCACCAGCTCCCTCCGTCGTTGTTCGTCGTCCGACGAGGTATAACTTCAGTCGAGGTCGTCGTTCGATTCGAGTTCTGTCCGGAGAGGTCGAGGTTTGAGATCGTCATAAAAGGTTCGTTTTCTCGTTGTGTACGTTGAAAAAATATGCAGAAATAAAGGTGCATGTTCTTTTCCGATATTGTTCTTCTCGCTAATATTTTGGATCGTTTCGTATTTGATTTAGTTTCGTATGGTTCGGACTATTTTTGTAAATATATGATTTTGTTGAACATGCAATGTCGAAGTTAGCTAATGAAAATGACTAATCCTTCATATGCTCGCCAACTAGTTATGCTTCCGTTGTTTATGTAATTGTTCACCAAAGTCTTGAATTTGCTCACTTAGTTAGCTACTCGTATGTTTACTCGAATTGGTTATAGTTGAGCACGATGTTGTCACATTATGGAAATTGGTTCGTTATTCTTTAAACGACATAATTAGATTAAAGGAATCGGGGGTGCATTTCATGTGACCCGACTCCATATTTGAACAAGGTTAAATAAAGAGTGTCGTGAACCACAAGTGCATTTCATGTAGTGTGGCTTGCAACATGTTTTAAATAATCTTGAATTAACTCTTAAATAAATATAGCGGAATGTAGTTTGCTTTTAAATTAGAATTAGAGGTGTGCCTCGCCTAACAAAATTATACAAATCGCGGGGCCCTCATAAATGTATATGTAAAATATTTAGATTTCGAGATGTGCCGTTTCTTAGCGAATTTCCTAGCCTTCTCAAAAAATGTGAATAAGTAATCGCTCTAGGCGCGTATTTTAATAATTTTACCTTCTTAAATACGGGTGTGCATTTCATGCGGCCCAAATCCAAATCCCAAAATGTTGAATAAGAGTGTGTCGAGGATCCGGGTGCATTTCATGTGACGTGATTCGAAACATATTTTTAGGCAACATTCTCTTTCATAAATAATAATAATAATAAAAGCGGTAAAGGGATATTAATTTGCATTAAGTATATAACTGTAAAAATCAGATAAATAAGCCGAATATGACAGTTAAGCGACCGTGCTAGAACCACGGAATTCGGGAATGCCTAACACCTTCTCCCGGGTTAACAGAATTCCTTATCCGGATTTCTGGTTTGCGGACCGTTAAATAGAGTCAAACCTTTCCTCAATTCGGGTTTCAAACCGGTGACTTGGGACACCATAAATCTCCCAAGTGGCGACTCCGAATCTCTCAATAAATGAATCCCGTTTTGGTTGTCCTTTAATTGGAAAAACTCTCTTTTATATATCGCGCCCTCGCGGGTAAGCATAAAAAAGAGGTGTGACAGCTCTGGCGACTCCACTGGGGAAGATAAACCCAGAACCACTGGTTCAGGGTTTAAGAATTCGAGCTTGGAATAATTGTTGTATTTGACTTATTTATTATCTGATTTTATTATATGTTTGTATTAATGTGCAAAATAATATTTTTATCGCTTTGATATTTTTTTGAACTGTACATATAAATTGTGTCGAAACCAATCTCCTCTCTGAGTCTTCTAA
This sequence comes from Nicotiana noctiflora, assembly GCA_032618575.1. Classification (NCBI taxonomy): domain Eukaryota; kingdom Viridiplantae; phylum Streptophyta; class Magnoliopsida; order Solanales; family Solanaceae; genus Nicotiana; species Nicotiana noctiflora. The sequence goes on along the minus strand of JASVEL010001973.1, from coordinate 416,557 downwards.
ATCATGAAGAAGGGTGCACTTCGTGTGACTTCTTTTCTGTATAGTGTCTAATTCCCACCTTAGAATGAGGTTTGGATAAGTTGCAAAACCGGTGAAGCTTCTGTATTCCCGGGTTGCTGCCTCCTCCTCGGCTCGAGTTGTCCGTTCGGGTAAGCCAGGTCTAGAACAATAAACCCGGGTTTTTAAACCTAGAATAACAAAGCTTCATGCCGGATCCCTAGTAGGAACGTTTATTTGCATCATGTTGCATTTGACTTAGGGGACTCAACACAGGGGTTGGGTCACTCTAGGACAGGTGACCTGAAATGAAAAGACCATCCTGCTGCATCCTGTTTGTTTTACGCATTTATTTGCCTCACATTTGTAGGCTAACCGATTTTTTTTAAATATTGAGGAAAATGAAAAAAAAAATAGTTTCAACATATATTTGCTTCAGACTTGCAAGCTAACCGTTTTTTTTTTATATATTGAGGAAAATGAAAAAAAAAATAGTTTCAAAATAGTTTGTTTTTTTTACTTAAAAAGGAAAAAAACGTTTGTTGTAAAATAAAAAATATGTGATTTCAAAATAGTTTGTTTTTTTTACTAAAAAAAAAAGAAAAAAAAAATTTTGTTTTAAGCTTAAAAAAAATGTGCGAAAAAATAATAAATAGTTTGTTTCCTTTAAAGATGTAGTTTGTTTGACCGAACTACGCAGGTTTGATTCTCGCCATTAGGTGGGATACGTAGGCAACCCTCATCGGGTCCAACCACACCTTTCAAAAAAAAAAAAAATAAATGTGTGTTTAATTTTGTCAATAAAATCAAAGTGATGCCATTTTGAAAAATAGCCGAATGTTCCGAAATGACGCCGGAAGGCTGTTTTTGCAAAAATAGCCACTTTGAATCATTGTAAATAATTTTTGGGCACAACCTGGAAATATTTCCTCGCGGAAATGTTGAAAGGTCGTAGCCGCAAAATCAAGTTTGGGTTACCACACCTTTCAAAAAAAAAAAAATCAAAAAAAAAAATTGTGTGTTTAATTTTTTCAATAAAATCAAAGTGATGCCGTTTTTGAAAATAGCCGAATGTCGGAAGGACGCCGGAAGGTTATTTTTGCAAAAATAGCCACTTTGAGTCATTTTTAATAATCCGCAGGCACAGCCTTGAAATATTCCTTGTGGAAATGTTGCAAGGCCATAGCCGCAAAAAATCAAGTCCGGGTTCACACCCCCTTTGCAAAAATAACCAAAAAATGTCAAATTTTCTATTTTTGTTATAAATAAGTCGGGTGATGCTATTCTTGCTTAAAATAAGCCGGATGTCCCTCCAAAGGACGTCGGAATGCCGTTTTTGCAAGAATAGCCACTTTGAGTCATTTGTAAATAATTTTGGACACAGCCTTGAAATATTCCTTAGCGGAAATGTCGAAAGGCTGTATTCGCAAAAATCAAGTTTTGAGTCATCACTCAACTTTACAAAAATAACCACTTTATCAAATAAGCCATTACATGGTCGGAGTTTTGCTGAAATAGCCACATTTTTGCATTTTAACTTCCTCAGTCTTGTGTTGGCCTGTGTCGGTGCTGAACGATGCCCCATAGGCCTCAGGATAAAATTTTGAATTTGCATCTTCTTACATAAAATTTTGCAAAAAGAGCCACTTTGTCTAAATAAGCCATTACATGGCCAATTTATGAAAAAATAGTTTTGTGTTGGTCTATGGTGATGCCGAACGATGCCCCATGAGCCACGGAAAAAAAAATTTCAAGTTTTATCTTTCTTAAATAAATTTTGCAAAAATAGCCATTTTGTCAAATAAGCCATTATGTGGCCAATTTTGTAGAAATAGTCATAATTGACACCAAAAATATTCTTTTTCTTGTAGAAATTTCCTACACAAGTTTGTAGTTGGAGTCGGCTTCTATAATTTTCCTTCAAAGAAAAGAAAAATCAAAAAAATCAAATAAACATTTCTTTATTTCTTGCATTAATTTGCAAGAACTACGCTCGGTCTGATTTATGCGGGGTCATGATACGTAGGCAATCTCCATAAGATTCGACCACAACTGTATATGGATATATATGAAAAAAAATGAAAAAAAAAATGAAAAGAAAAAAAAAAGCAAAAAATATTGATAAGGACTCACCGATTCCATTTCTAACATATTTTGTTTGAAGTGTTGAGAAAATTGAGGTGGTTGGTTTGTGGTGAACCGGAAACACAAGATCCAGGAAAACCTTATTTGATCCAAGACAGCGACATCCAGAATATCGCACAGAGTCCTTCACCTGCACGCCATGATGCACACTTTGTGGGAATGTATTGACTAAAACTGAAAATGTTGAAGCGGATAGTGGCCTTGGTAATTTTGATGTGAAGCTCAGTGGCCAAAATGTCGTGTTTGGTAATTGGGAAGACTCTCCATATATTGGCCAACCAGAGTGGAATTTGGGTGGTTTATTTTGTTGTCATTTCTGTTGTCCAGATTATTTCGGGGTTGTTAATCGGGATATTGTCTTGTAACCCAAACCTTTCTATCATTCTATTTTATCCAGTTTTCTGTGGGTTGTAGTATCTCGTTTAGTGTTGTCTAGGTTTGTTCACATGGTCTTACCCTAGTTTATTATGTTTGTCGTGTTGTCCGAACCGTTTCACTGTCTAATACAATTATCTGTCTTCCTTTATTTCTAGTCATTTTTCTTTGATTTAAGTCTTTCCTCTTTATAGTCCTTTTTTTCCGTCAACTCCAGTGACATGGAATCCACACATAATTTTGGCCTAATCTTGAAAGTTAATCATGAAGCAATTGGAAGATGATCGGGGCATTTAAAGGAAATAAGAACGGTTTGAGATTATTCGAAGCTCGAGTCATGAGAAACTGGGGCAAGTAAAAGAAAACCGTTAAAGGCAAGCTGGCCAAAATTGACATGGGGTCGTTCATAATAATGAAAATGAGAGTGTTGCCCAACAGTGCTTTGAAGATATGACGAATATTAATTGAGTTGTTTACACTTGGTATGTTTTGAAGATTGGAATGACGAAGGCATTTTGTTCTGCTACCCAAACACTTTATCCTTCGTTAACCCTTTGAGCCTTATTTTAAATTCTTTCATACCCCTCCTTCGGAATTAGTTGCAAAGCAAGAGAAGAAAGGGATAAAGAAAAAAGTAAAGAAAAAGAAAACAACAAAAAGAGATAAAGAAAATAAAAAGAAAAATGTGTGAAAAAAAAAGAAACTTGAAAAAGAGGAATTGGGAACTACGTTTGACCTGATTCCTCAAAGAGGATACGTAGGCGCTTCACAGCTCGGTCATAGTGTAAATAAAAATAAAAAAAAAATCCCCAAGCAAAAACTGGGGCAAAGAAAAATTGTGTTGATTTTAAATAAATTTAGGTCCGAAGGTTGTAAATTTTGAACCCAAAATTAATTTTGTTTTGAGCCTTCAATACCCTTTCTTTCTAGCCCTATCCAAATCCCACATTATGGTCCAAAGAAAGACCTTCTGATCAGTCTTCAAAAGATGCCACTTCAAGTGAGTGAGAGAGTCCTATCAGAATATAACACTCTGATTCTCAGCAGAAAAGACTCTGATTCCCAGCAGAAAGGAAACACGAGAGAGTCTTAGCAGTGACACCCCAATCCCCAGCTAAAAGTGATACAAATGAGAGAGTCTTACCGGTGAAAACCTTCACAGGCACCATAAGGCGACGAAAGCTGAGAGAAAATCAAAATGAGAGAGGCTTGAAAGTGAAAACCCTTCGGGCATTACAAGTCGAACAAAGGGGATAATCAGATGGAAATCACGAGACAAAAAATCGTGAAAGGAAATTAATGACGGAGGATAGGCCATATGTGCATGTCATGACCGGTAGAGTTGGTATCCGCGTTTGATAAGTTTTTATAGTTGTTTCTTGTTAGAGAGTCAGTTCTCCTTTGTCTTATATTTTTTGTTTCTTTTTATCTTTCTCCTTTTGTCAAAATTCTCCATCAAAGTCAGTTTAGTCAAAGCATAGTGAGAAATGACTTCAAAACTTACCGCCAACTTTCCAATTATTATGCAAGGCAAGGAAATGCCATTGACGGCAGAGAAGTAGGGTGCAAAGAAGATTATTAAACTGGGGCAGAAAATTTTCTTTTCAGTTTGAAAATTTTCTGGAAGTCAATACCCACTTGGGGAAGAAGGAAAGTCTTAAGGGAAATGGTCTTCGAACCAGTGTCATCCTCAACAACCTTCAAGAAGAGTGAAACACCAATTTTGAGGAAATGAAAATCCACCGGCAGTGTTATCTTCGGCAAGTTCCGAGGTGGTCGGACAACACAGAGTGGTAAAGGAAGAAAGGAAATCTCATCTTCAACAAAATAACCCCCAGCAAGTTGAGAAACACAGAACGGGGAAGGGATAAATGGAAAAACCCATCCCCGGCAGGAATATCATCTCCAACAAATGAAATCATTCCCCAACAAGTTTTGGGAATCCCGAGCGAGGAAAATGGGAAAAGGAAAAACCACCCCATAGGAGCGGCACAACCGCTCACAATGTTTTGAACTAACAATTTTTCTATGATTTGAAACAGGGAAAGAAAGTGCTATTGATAGCAGAAAGTCATGCCACAAGGAAGAACACCAATACTGGGGCAGAAAATTTTCTGCCGTTGTTGAAAATTTTCTCGGAGAAACGAGGAAGGCAATTCAAGATGACATGTCGGGTTTGTCCACCTTCAAATAGGATGTTTCAGGTTTGTCCACCTTCGAACAGGACGTCTCAGGGTTTGTTCACTTTCATACATTGATACAATGGGAGTATTCGCCCTCGAATAGGATACAATGGGAGTATTCGCCCTCGAATAGGATACAATGGGAGTATTCACCCTCGAATAGAATACAATGGGAGTATTCGCCCTCGAATAGGATACAATGGGAGTATTCGCCCTCGAATAGGATACAAATGGGAGTATTCGCCCTCAAATAGGATACAATGGGAGTATTCGCCCTCGAATAGAATACAATGGGAGTATTCACCCTCGAATAGGATACAATGGGAGTATTCGCCCTCGAATAGGATACAATGGGAGTATTCGCCCTCGAATAGAATACAATGGGAGTATTCGCCCTCGAATAGGATACAATGGGAGTATTCGCCCTCGAATAGAATACAATGGGAGTATTCGCCCTCGAATAGGATACAATGGGAGTATTCGCCCTCGAATAGGATACAATGGGAGTATTCGCCCTCGAATAGGATACAATGGGAGTATCCGCCCTCGAATAGGATACAATGGGAGTATCCGCCCTCGAATAGGATACAATGGGAGTATTCGCCCTCGAATAGGATACAATGGGAGTATTCGCCCTCGAATAGGATACAATGGGAGTATTCGCCCTCGAATAGGATACAATGGGAGTATTCGCCCTCGAATAGGATACAATGGGAGTATTCGCCCTCGAATAGGATACAATGGGAGTATTCGCCCTCGAATAGGATACAATGGGAGTGTTCGCCCTCGAATAGGATACAATGGGAGTATTCGCCCTCGAATAGGATACAATGGGAGTATTCGCCCTCGAATAGGATACAATGGGAGTATTCGCCCTCGAATAGGATACAATGGGAGTATTCGCCCTCGAATAGGATACAATGGGAGTATTCGCCCTCGAATAGGATACAATGGGAGTATTCGCCCTCGAATAGGATACAATGGGAGTATTCGCCCTCGAATAGGATACAATGGGAGTATTCGCCCTCGAATAGGATACAAGGGAGTATTCGCCCTCGAATAGGATACAATGGGAGTATTCGCCCTCGAATAGGATACAATGGGAGTATTCGCCCTCGAATAGGATACAATGGGAGTATTCGCCCTCGAATAGAATACGATGGGACTATCCGCCCTCGAATAGGATATTTTACGTTTGTTTTATTTTACATTGTCCTTTGCATATTTCATAAATTACTACCAGAATGCATTTTTTTAATTCAAAAGTTGCTACTAAAAGCAGGCGCCTACCTGTATAACAAAAGGCAAGTCTTCAGTCTTTGCATTGCAGGCCTTGAAACCAGTAACCCACCGTAAAGCAGAAGGTTACAACAAGAGATCCCGGCGCAAATTCAAGCGCATGAATCAAAGGAAATGAGGGAATGAAGGAAAATTTTCCCAGCGTCATTGTCCTCAGCAGGCAAGTAAGCAGTTCTAAAGATATCCCCATCAGTCATGAGGGAAAGCAACACGACCCAGGAAGAAAGCAATTCCGAAACAAGGAAATTTAGGAGAAATGATGGTTCAAGAGTCGAGGCAGCAAGAATAAAACGGTACAAGAAGCAAAGGAAGGCGATCTAGTTCTGAAGTTGTAGTTGAAGTCAGGGAGCCCGCCCGAAGAATGGAGTGGCGATTTATTTTCGAAGTTGTAGTTGAAGTCAGGGGCCCGCCCGAAGAATGAAGTGGCGAGTTATTCTCAAAGGATGTTGTTGAAGTCAGGAGCCCGCCTGAAGAGAGGAATGGCGATTTATTTTCAGAGTTGATGGTTGAAGTCAGGAGCCCGCCTGAAGAGAGGAATGGCGATTTATTTTCAAAAGATGTTGTTGAAGTCAGGAGCCCGCCTGAAGAGAGGAATGGCGATTTTATTTTGGAGTTGTAGTTGAAGTCAGGGAGCCCGCCTGAAGAATGGAGTGGCGATTTTATTTTGAAGTAGTAGTTGAAGTCAGGGAGCCCGCCTGAAGAATGGAGTGGCGATTTAATTTTGAAATTGTAGTTGAAGTCAGGGAGCCCGCCTGGAGAATGGAGTGGCGATTTATTTTGAAGTTGTAATGGAAGTCAGGGAGCCCGCCTGAAGAATGGAGTGGAGATTTATTTTGAAGTTGTAGTGGAAGTCAGGGAGCCCGCCTGAAGAATGGAGTGGCAATTTAATTTTGAAATTGTAGTTGAAGTCAGGGAGCCCGCCTGAAGAATGGAGTGGCGATTTATTTTGAAGTTGTTTAAGGAAAGCGGCAGAGTGTAACGGAAATCCCCAGCATGAATCAGAAGGAAGGCAACCGGAATGTGAGTCAACAGTCCGAGGGGATCAACAGAAGTTTAGTCACAATAAACAACACAATGGAAAAAAAAGAGGCAAGGAGTTAATCCAAGTGCAGAAGTTGATGAAAGATGTGGTGTGCTCAAGAGATGGCCGAGGTCACAAGCACTGCATACCTGGTCTTGATCCGAAAAGCAGCACTGCAACTAGCAAGTATCAAGGTTCAAATTTAGAGTCCGCATGAAGCACCAACCAATACTCAAGATCAAGCTTCAAAAGACTTATAGATAGGAATCTTGTAACTAGTAGTTGATAGGCTTAGTTAGTCTTTCTCATGTTTTGATTTTTGATGTAATAGCAGGACCACGGACCGGAACTTCGATGGAACAGAACCTCGACGGAACGACACCTCGACTGGCTCTCCACCTCGGTATACCCTTTCCTCACTCACTTTCGAACTACACGTAGCCTGATTCCTTTATAGCCAAGGATATGTAGGCAGCTCAGATACAAGGGCTCGGTCACATTCATCTTCTTTTAGTTTAGTCCCTCCCAATAAGGGTCAGGTCAAAAACACTTGTCTAGTCGTTCTTTGTCTGAAAACTCTTTGTGTTTTCAGTCAAAGAGGGGCAGCTGTAAACGCGTGATTTTTGACCCTCCCCGAGATTTTTTATATTTTTTAGCGTAAAGTATTTAGTTTAGTTTTAATATAGCTATTTTAGCTAAATTTGACTCTTTTACTTTATTTTTACCTTAAAATAAAAAATAACAAAAATATGGTTTTATTAATGTTTCGTAGTCATTTTAAACTTGAAAAATACAAAAATAGTACTTTATATTTTTTATCTTTTTATAAAAAACGAAAATAATAAAAAAATAGTTTCATTAATATTTTGTAGTTATTTTAAACTTGAAAAATATAAAAATAGTACTTTATATTTTTATCTTTTTATAAAAACGAAAATAATAAAAAAATAGTTTCATTAATATTTTGTAGTTATTTTAAACTTGAAAAATATAAAAATAGTACTTTATATTTTTATCTTTTTATAAAAACGAAAATAATAAAAAAAATAGTTTCATAAATATTTTGTAGTTATTTTAAACTTGAAAAATATAAAAATAGTACTTTATATTTTTATCTTTTTATAAAAACGAAAATAATAAAAAAATAGTTTCATAAATATTTTGTAGTTATTTTAAACTTGAAAAATATAAAAAATAGTTTTATTTTTATTATAAGTATTATAGTTATTTTGATTATCTAGGATTAATTAAATAACACCATTTTCGATTCCGGGCGAAGAATAATATTCGGGTTCAAACTACCCGGTTTTATAATTTTCGGACCTAGCCCGTAATAAACCGAGTCCACTACACTAAGGGGGGACAATAGATAATGGATGGGGAATAAGAACAAAGACAAGAAGAAAAAGACAAAGGGATAAAAACATGAAGAAAAAAACAAAAAAAAGGGCATGAAGCTTATTTTAAAAAAAAAAATAATAAATAAATAAATAAAAAATAAAAAAATACTATACTCTTCTTCTTTAAAAAGAAGAAGAGAGAACGGATTCAAAAAAAGGAGAGATTGGAAAACAAAGAAAAGAGTGATTTTGAAAAACAAGAAGAAAGAAGTGAAACAGAAAGAAAAAACGAAAAAGAAGAGAAGAACAAAGAGAAAAAAGAAGAAAAAAAGTGAAGAAGAAAAATCGGAAGAAGGATTGAAAAAACAAAAGAAAGAAGAACGGAAAGAGAAAGGAAAAAACGAAACAGAGAGAGTGGATTTCGGAAAAGAAAAAAAACGAGAAAGAAAGAAGAAGAAAAAGGAAAGATATACGATACACAAACAGTAAGAGGTAACGAAAAACCACCAGCTCCCTCCGTCGTTGTTCGTCGTCCGACGAGGTATAACTTTAGTCGAGGTCGTTGTTCGATTCGAGTTCTGTCCGGAGAGGTCGAGGTTTGAGATCGTCATAAAAGGTTCGTTTTCTCGTTGTGTACGTTGAAAAAATATGCAGAAATAAAGGTGCATGTTCTTTTCCGATATTGTTCTTCTCGCTAATATTTTGGAGTGTTTCGTATTTGATTTAGTTTCGTATGGTTCAGACTATTTTTGTAAATATATGATTTTGTTGAACATGCAATGTCGAAGTTAGCTAATGAAAATGACTAATCCTTCATATGCTCGCCAACTAGTTATGCTTCCGTTGTTTATGTAATTGTTCACCAAAGTCTTGAATTTGCTCACTTAGTTAGCTACTCGTATGTTTACTCGAATTGGTTATAGTTGAGCACGATGTTGTCACATTATGGAAATTGGTTCGTTATTCTTTAAACGACATAATTAGATTAAAGGAATCGGGGGTGCATTTCATGTGACCCGACTCCATATTTGAACAAGGTTAAATAAAGAGTGTCGTGAACCACAAGTGCATTTCATGTAGTGTGGCTTGCAACATGTTTTAAATAATCTTGAATTAACTCTTAAATAAATATAGCGGAATGTAGTTTCCTTTTAAATTAGAATTAGAGGTGTGCCTCGCCTAACAAAATTATACAAATCGCGGGGCCCTCATAAATGTATATGTAAAATATTTAGATTTCGAGATGTGCCGTTTCTTAGCGAATTTCCTAGCCTTCTCAAAAAATGTAAATAAGTAATTGCTCTAGGCGCGTATTTTAATAATTTTACCTTCTTAAATACGGGTGTGCATTTCATGCGGCCCAAATCCAAATCCCAAAATGTTGAATAAGAGTGTGTCGAGGATCCGGGTGCATTTCATGTGACGTGATTCGAAACATATTTTTAGGCAACATTCTCTTTCGTAAATAATAATAATAATAAAAGCGGTAAAGGGATATTAATTTGCATTAAGTATATAATTGTAAAAATCAGATAAATAAGCCGAATATGACAGTTAAGCGACCGTGCTAGAACCACGGAATTCGGGAATGCCTAACACCTTCTCCCGGGTTAACAGAATTCCTTATCCGGATTTCTGGTTTGCGGACCGTTAAATAGAGTCAAACCTTTCCTCAATTCGGGTTTCAAACCGGTGACTTGGGACACCATAAATCTCCCAAGTGGCGACTCCGAATCTCTCAATAAATGAATCCCGTTTTGGTTGTCCTTTAATTGGAAAAACTCTCTTTTATATATCGCGCCCTCGCGGGTAAGCGTAAAAAAGAGGTGTGACACCAAGTATCTGTTGATATTGAGCCTCTGTAAAAAAATAGTCTCCTTTTGGCTTTGCTGCTGGTTGTGTAGAATGACTTGACATTCCTTCAACATAATTGGCTGCAGTCAATGTTCCTCTATGCTGATAAGATTTTCTTCCCTTAAAATCTTCTGGATAGCCAATAATTTTGAAATAATTTTCTCTAGTGTGACCTTTCATACGACAATGATCACATTGTAGAAATTGCTTCTTTCCTCTATATCACTGTCCTCTGCCAACCTGCATAGCTAATGGATCTATTTTTTCATTCACAGAAACATTTCCCATTGATTGTTGACTTTCATCTTGAATAATCAAAGCATATGCTTGATTAAGTGTCGGCTCCGTAGTTTTCATCAAAAGCTGTCTACGAGCTTGCTCATAAGTATCATTTAGACCATCCAGAAATTGCATTACTCTTTGTTGATGTAAATGAACCATATGTTCTTTAGATCTAGGGCAACCACAATCCGGAAATGGTACTATTACATCATATTCAGCCCATAATTCCTTCAATTTAGTAAAATACACTGACACAGAATCTGATCCATGCGATAGTCTAGAGATTGATCTATGTAATTGAAAAATTCGAACTCTATTTAGCTTGTCAAAGCGTTCTTTCAAATCCTCCCAAACTGCATGTGCATCTGATGCATATATGATTCCACTTATCAATTCCTTTGAAACTGAATTCATTATCCAGGAATGTACTATCGCATTACAAGTCTCTCATTCCTCAAGCAGAGCATCCTTGTACATCTCCTTAGTACATTTTCCTGTTATGAACCCTAGCTTCCTTTTGGCCTTAAGCGCGAGCTTCATCGATCTACTCCAAAGTCCATAATTCTCCGATCCCGTAAGCTGAATTGGTATTAAAACCAGTCCAGGTATATCAGAAGACTGAAGAAAAAGAGGATGAGTATGATCTATTTTTTCCGCCATTAATGCAGAAATCTTGAGCTCAAGTTTCACTGGAAAATGAAAAAATTAAAAATTGATTGAGATCAATTCAATGTCCAGAGCTAGACCTTCACGGCGAGACTTTCATGCATCGATTTCTATGGCTCTGATACCATGTTGAAATTAGCCATGAAATGCCATTTGAGAGAAGAAGAAGAAGGAGAGCTCTCATTCAGTGAAACTCAACTGAAAAATACAGAGATATAACCGACTATATACAACAAAAAATTAACTATGTAACTAGTTAGTACCCTTAACTATATACACATATACTTAGGCCCTAATTAACTTTACAATGTATCACATTTAGTCCCTAACTAATTATAACTACAACTTCCAATAATAAGGGTGGTAGTGGTAAGAGTAAAAAATAATAAGAGGTGTCTCTTCTAGCAGTTTTATACATGTTTCTGAAAGTTTATTTGAAAATATAAATGTAGAATATGTGCAACTACAATAAGATTATGATATAGATGATAAATTAGATAATATTAAGTCACTTGATGACCTTGAAACACTACCACATACACCATGGTATTGTTAGTCAAACTACTGGGGGTGGCGGTAGTATGGGTATGCCTCATCTCCCTGTTAAGAGGAATCGGAGATTGAGAAATAAGTATTGGAATATTTTTACTAGACTAGAAGAAGATAAGAATTATGTAAGATGTAATATTTGTCAAGAAGTTTATAAACATGAGACTGAGGGTAAGCAAGGGAGAACGGGTCAACTTCGTAGGCACATACTAGATAACGACCCTATTGTATGGGGTGCTGATGAAGAATTAGCTAAAATGATTATTTTAGGTTATTTATCTTTTAGTTTTTCTTTTTCAGCATATCTTGTTACTTATATTCAATGAATTTACAACCCTTTATTTAAAGGTATTTCTAGAAGTACTTGTAGAGCTAATATCTTTAGACTTGCTGGACAATATCATACATATATTCGTTATATATTTGGTAATCATTCTTGTAGAGTTTCTCTTATTTATGATATTGGTCGTGTTGTTAATGAAAATAATTATATAATTGCTATATGGCATTGGATAAATGATAATTTTATAATGCAAACATATTATTTCTTTTAAATATGATGAAAATCAAAGTTACACTATCCATGAAGTTGTTGTATTGTACAATTTTGAAGAAAAATATTCGTGTATGTCTTTTGATAATGCTTCTAACATCAATATTATTATTTTACTGTTAAAATTGCAGTTATGTTCACTACTTCCTGAAATATTTTATGTTATTTGTGCATGCCAAATTTATAATTTTATTGATAAAAGTGACCTTTAATTATTTAGAAATGAGATTACGTTAGCATAAGTGGATGTGGAGCTTGATACACAAGTCTTCCACAAGAGAGATATTTTCAAATATCTTGGGTCTATAATACATAGTAACAAGAGATTGACGAGGATTTCGCATATCGTATGGGAGTGGGGCCAGTTCAAATAGAGGCCTACTTCTGGTATTTTATGTGACAAGAATATGCTACCTAGACTTAAGGGCAAGTTCTACAAAGTGGTAGTTAGACCGACCATATGGATCCGAGTGTTGGCCAGTCAAGAAATCTCATTTCCAGAAGATGAAAGAAGCAAAAATAAGGATGTTGAGATGGATGTTTGGGTATACCAGAAAAGAAAAAAATTAGGAATGAATATAGTAGGGACAAAGTGGGTGTGGCTCCCGAGGAAGATTAGTTGTGGATTCGGGGCTGAGATAGTTCGGTCATGTAAACATGAGAGACTTTGATACACCGGTTAAAAGGTATGAAAGGTTGTCCATGGAGAATTATATGAGGGGTAGAGAGAGGCCTAAGAAGAACTGGGGTGAGGTGATTAGGCAGGATATGGCTTTTGTCACAACCCAAAAACTGACCCATCGTGATCGCGCCTATCGTGAAACTAGGCCAACCTCAACTCAATAATCCAATACCACAATAGTGTTTATTAAAATAATAAACACGGAAGCGACAAGTCATTAAGGAACATTTTTGAAAACAAAATAAAATCCAAATTTTTGTACAACTGCCTAAAACTGGAGTGTCACTGAGTTCATGAGCGTCTAGAGGAGAACATAGTCTATAACAATATATAAAGGAAATAGAGTGATATACATCTAGAGATAAAGAAGGAGATTCATGTCTTGCAGACGTCGTGCAAATACCTCAATAGTCTCCTAACCTTGCAGCCTCGATCAACGACTACCACTGAGACCAAAAGTGGTTGGATCTGCACACAAGGTGCAGGGGGTAATGTGAGTACACTAATTCAGTAAGTAACGAGTCCAAACTATGGACTGGAAGGTAGTGACGAAATCAACCTCAATAGATATAATAGAAACAACATACAGAAATGTTGGCATACTTTCAGTTAAATATATAGCTCAAAGTAGTAACGTAAATACAAATCTGAACAGTTTAAGATATATAATTCAACTTCCTCTACATGGAAATGCATCGACGGTATGAAATGCACAATGTTCTCCCACTCTCAAGTTCTCAATCACTTAGTACTGGATATGGCCATCCGGCCCATGAAAATCCATCTCGGAACATATGCAACACTGATTGTAATTCACTCAGTACGGAGGAAAAATGGCAATCCAACCTTGTGGAGAAATCCATCTACAGGTATATATAAATACCTAAACACTTGGTACCGTATATGAGCATCCGACCCGGGAAAAAAATTTATCCTGGAGCATACTCATCACTGACTATAAGTTACCCGTACCGAGGAAAAAAGGGTAATCCAACCCGGTGGAGAAATTCATCTCCAAATATCAATACTTCGGACAAATCCATATCTAGGTAAATCCATCTCTCTATAATATCATTCACACCCACTGGGGGTGTGCAGACTTCGGAGGGGCTCCTACAGCCCAAAAATTAACATAACTATTGCGGTGTGCAGACCGATCCCATAACCATCACTCATAATTAGGCTCTCGACCTCACTCAGCCATCACTCTCCAGTCTCACCCTCGAGCTCCCAATATCATGGAAACTAGCCTGGAAACATATGATATGTTATGCCAATAATAGCAACTGAGACTGAGATATGATATGAAATGTATGAATATGACTGGGTATAAAAATAACAGAGAAATCAGCAAGATGACAGTAAAAAACGATCACTAGGGGTCTTAACAGTATTGCGTGAAGCCCTAACATGATATCTATCATGTTTTGCAGCTCAATTACTTTATCACATAATGGAGACATGGATATCAACAAGAAAGAGTCATTACACGATGCCATGGATGAACCGGGTCACAATTCTCATGGTGCATTCCCGCACGCACATCACTTGGCATGTGCGTTACCTCAATACTAACCATATAACACGTAGTTCAGGGTTTCAAACCCTCAGAACAAAGTTTAAAAGTGTTACTTACCTCAAACCGAGAAAACTCCTACTCCGCAATGTCCTTGCCTCTCAACTCGGACGCCCCGAATCTATCCATAAGCAATACCATACGATCAACATAGGCTAAAGGAAATAATTCCACAAGAAAAACACCAATTTATATCCCAAATCCTAATTCGGCTCAAACTCGGCCCTCGGACCATGCCTTCAAATTTGACAAAAGTTACAAAACCCGAAAGCTCATTCACTCACGAGTCTAACCATACCAAAATTTACCAAAATGTGACCTCATTTGGTCACTCAAAATCCCAAAGTCCACTTCCAATTCTCAAGCCCTAAATCCCAAAATTTCACCTCAACACTACACAATCTAGGTGGGGAAACCAATGGGAAAGCAAGATTTATGATAAAAGATAAGCACAAGATGCTTACCTCTGAAATTCCCACGATAATACTCTCCAAAATCACCTTAGCCCGAGTCCAAAATGTTGAAACAAGACTAAAATCGTGAACCGTTGTTTTTAAATATCCAGGTTTTTTCGCACTTGCACCTCATTTACCGCATCTGCGGAACACCTTTTGCATATCAAGTCCCTCTTCTGTGAAAATTTTATTAAAAATCCGGTCTTCGCTTCTATGATCAGATGGTCGCCTTTACGGTCATTGGAGGTATGCAAATACCATCGCACATGCGGTCCAAACACGCACCTACACCCTATAAATCGCTTATGTGACCATCGCAAATGCAGGAACTTCATCGCACATGTGCCTTTTGCCCAACTCCTCCAATCACACATCTGCAATCTCCTGCTCGCTTCATCGGGCTTGCACCTACGATGAGACATCCGCAATTACTCTCGAAACAACCGGTTAGGTCGTTACATGCTCCCTTTATTAAACAAACATTCATCTTCGAACAGATCTAGAAATACACCTGAAGTCTCAAAAAGGTGTAGATATCTGCTTCCCATCTCCCACTCAGTCTCCCAAGTAGCCTCCTCTGTAGGCTGACCTCTCCACTGCACTTTTACTGAAGCAATATCCTTTGATATCAACTTTCGGACTTGTCGCTCCAAAATAGCCACTAGTTCCACATCATAAGTCAAATCACCATCCAATTGAACCGTAATGAAATCCAAAACATGAGATGGATCACTGATATACTTCCGAAGCATAGAAACATGAAATACCAGATGTACACACGGCAAGCTAGGTGGCAAAGCAAGCTCATATGCCATCTCCCCAATCCTCTGAAGCACCTCGAACGACCTAATAGACCGAGGACTCAACTTGCCTTTCTTCCCAAATCTCATATCACCCTTTATGGGTGAAACCTTCAGCAAAACCTTCTCCCTAACCATGTAAGACACATCAAATACCTTTTTACCGGCATAACTCTTTTGTTTTGACTGCATCATGCGAAGCCGCTCCTAAATTAATTTCACCTTCCCAAATACATCCTGAACTAAGTCTGTGCCCAAAAGCCTAGCCTCACCCTGGTCAAACCAACCCATTGGAGATCTATATCGCCTCACATATAAAGCCTCATACGGAGCCATCTGAATACTCGAAAAATAAATGTAGTTGTAGGAAAACTCTATGAGTGGCAGAAACTGGTCCCATGAACCCCCAAAATCAATGACACAAGCACACAACATGTCTTCCAAAATATGAATAATGCGCTCAGACTGTCCGTCTATCTGAGGGTGAAATATTGTGCTCAACTCAACCTGAGTGCCCAACTCTCACTGCACATCCCTCCAAATTTGCGATGTAAATTGCATGCCTCTGTCTGAAATGATAGAAACTGGAACTCCATGAAGGCGAACAATCTCTCTAATGTATATCTAAGCCAACCGCTCTAAAGAATAGGTAGTGCTCAGAGGAATGAAGTGCGTATACTTGGTCAACCGATCCACAATCACCCAAATAGCATCGAATTTCCTCAAAGTCTGTGGGAGCCCAACTAAGAAATCCATGGTGATCCGCTCCCACTCCCACTCTGGAATCTCTATCTGCTGAATCAAACCACCCAGTCTCTGATGCTCATATTTCACCTGCTGACAGTTGAGACACCAAGCTACAAACTCAACTATATCTTTCTTCATCCTTCTCTACCAACAGTGATGTCGCAAATCGTGATGCATCTTCGTAGCATTCGCATGGATAGAATACCGCAAACTGTGGGCCTCTTCTGGAGTAAATTCTCGAAGCCTATCTATATCTAGCACACATATCCGACCTTGCATACTCAATACCCCTTCATCACCAATGGTGATCTCTCTGGCATCACCGTGCTGAACCTTGTCCTTGAGGATAAATAATAAAGATCATCGTACTGACACTCTCTGATACGATCAAATAAGGAAAACCAAGAAACCACACAAGCTAGGACCCGGTTGGGCTCCGAAATATCCAATCTCACAAACCAATTGGCCAAATCATGAACATCAACTGCAATATCTCTCTTCTCAACATGCAGAAATGCAAGACTACCCATACTCATTATCTTCCTACTCAAGGCATCCGCCACCATATTGGCATTTCCGCATGGTACGAAATGGTAATATCATATTACTTTAGAAGTTCCAACTATCTCCGCTGCCTCAAATTGAGATCTTTCTGCTTGAACAAGTGTTGGAGGCTACAATGATTAGTAAACACCTCACAAGACACACCATAGAGATAATGCCTCCAAATATTCAATGCGTGAACAATGGCAGCAAAATTCAAATCATGAATAAGGTAGTTCTTCTCATGGGCTTCAACTAACGCGAAGTATAAGCAATCACTCTACCATATTGCATCAAAACACACCCTATGCCAATCCGTGAAGTATCACAATGTACGCTATAAGACCCTGAAGCTGATGGTAGAACTAACACTGGAGTTGTGGTCAAGGCAGTCTTGAGCTTCTGAAAGCTCACCTCACACTCATCTGACCACCTGAAAGAAGCACCCTTTTGGGTCAATTTGGTTAAGGGTGATGCAATAGATGAGAAACCCTGAACAAACCGATAATAATAATCTGCCAACCCAAGAAAGCTACGAATTTCTGTGGATGAGGACGGTTGAGGCCAACACTAGACCATCTCTATCTTCTTCGGATCTACCTGAATACCATTACCGGACAACACGTGCCCCAAGAATGGCACTAAACTGAGCCAAAACTCATACTTGTAGAACTTAGCATAAAGTTTATCCTCCATCAACCACTACAACACAATTCGTAAATATTGGGCATGCTCCTCCTGGCTAAGAGAGTACACCATGATATCATCGATAAATACTATAACAAACGAGTCAAGAAAAGGCTGGAACACACTATTTATCAAATGCATGAACCCTGTTGGGGCATTGGTCAGCCCAAAAGACATCACAAGGAACTCATAATGGCCATATCGAGTCCTGAAAGTTGTCTTAAGAATGTCCAAGTCCCTAATCTTCACCTGGTGATACCCTGACCTCAAATCAATCTTTGAGAACACCCTCGCTCCCTGAAACTGGTCAAATAGATCATCAATGCGAGGTAATGGATACTCGTTCTTGATTGTGACTTTGTTCAATTGCTTGTAGTCAATACATATTCTCATGGTGCCATCTTTCTTCTTCACAAATAGAACGGGTGCACCCCAAGGTGACACAATACCTCAAATAAACCCCTTATCAAGGTGTTCTTGAAGCTGTTCTTTCAATTCCTTTAACTCTGTGATGCTATACGATACAGTGGAATAGAAATGGGTGAGTGCCCGATACCAAATCAATATGGAAATCAATATCTCTGTCCGACGACATGCTTGGTAGGTCTGCAGGAAACACATCCAAAAAATCCCTCACCATCAGAACTCAATAAATATAAGGAGTCTCTGAACTGATGTCCCTCACAAAGGCCAAATAAGAAAGACAACCCTTCCTAACTATCCATTGGGCCTTCAAGAATGAAGTCACTCTATTGGGGACATAATCCGACGAACCTTGCCACTCAATTTATGGCACTCTAGGAATAGCCAATTTCACTATCTTAGCATGACAATCTAGAATAGCATGAAACAAAGACAACCAATTCATGCCCAATATCACATCAAAGTCAACCATACTAAGTAGCAACAGATCCACTCTAGTCCCTAGTCCATCAATAGTCACTACACATAATCGATATACAAGGTCCACAATAGTAGTATCACCCATCGGTGTAGATACACGAACAAATAAAATAAGAGACTTACGGGGCATATCCAAATAACGAGAAAAATACGATGACACATATGAAAAAGTGAAATCAGGATCAAATAATATAGAAGCATCCCCGTGGCATACCGAGACAATACATGTAATCACAACATCTAAAGCAATAACATATGGTCTGGCAGGAGTGCATAGAAATAGGCATGGCCACCACCTGATCGCCCCCTCTAAGGCAACCCCTAGCTAACTGACCTCTACGGTGATTTGGCCAGGCGGGTGGTGAAGTACCTGGTGCTGAAGTTGAAGGTTGACTCCTCTTCTGGGATGAACCTCCCATAAGACAGAGATAGAACTCTTGATATGACCCAAAATCTCCATATTCAAATCAACCTCTAGCGGCCATTAGCAATGGGGACTAAAAAGAGCCTTGAGAATCGGGATACCCACTAGAAGGACCAGGCATAGATGAACCTGAGCTGATGGTGCATGAGATGAACTCTAAGATGGAAGGTCACTGAGAGATGAGTGACCTTGATGTGAACTGTGAGAACCATGGCCAAATAACGCACCATGATGAGCTGGACGAGCTACCTGAGCATGCCTGAAGGGACAACCCCTGCTGTGGTGAAACTGCCCTCCCAAAGGAACACCACCAAAACTACCGGATCCACGAGGCCTCTTGGCCTCTCTCTCTACTCTCTCCTAGAGGCAAACTGACTCTATATCCCAAGAAATATCAACAACCTCCTCAAATGAAGTACCACACACCCTCTCTCTAGTCAGAAGAATCCACAGTTGATATGTGAGGCCATCAATGAACCTCATGATCCTCTCCCTATTTGTGGGAACCAACCAGATAGCATGACATGCCAACTCAGAGGATCTCATCTCATACTACATCACAGTCATATCATCCTAACACAACTGCCGCCGCCGCCGCCGCCGCAGGTGTGGGAACTTCATCGCACCTGCCCATTCTGTCCCAGATCCTCCAATCTCACATCTGCAATTTCATGCTCGCTTTTGCAGGCTGGCACATGTGATGAGACATCCGAAATGCAATTATGACAGCTTAGTTCAACTTTAGCAATCTTTCAATTTCCAAACTTGTAACCGTTAAACGCCCGAAATCAATCCGAGGCCCCCGGGACCTCAACCAAACATACCAACATTCCTACAACATCATACGAACTTAGTCCAATCATCAAATCACCTCGAACAACATCAAAAACACTAATTACACACGGATTCAAGCCTAATAAGTTTCAAAACTTCCAAATTTTACAAACAACGGTAAAACATATCAAATCACATCCGAATAGCCTCAAATTTCACAAACAAGTCAGAAATGACACAATGAACCTATTCCAACTTCAAAAAGTTTAATTCGACCCCGGTTTCGAAATTTCCACTACCGACCTAAATCGCCAAAATTTCAACTTTCGCCAATAAAAGCCTAATTCTTTTACGGACCTCCAAATCATATTCCAGATGCGTGCCTAAGTCCAAAATCACATAACAGAACTAACGGAACCATCAAAATTCTAATATGAGGTCGTTTACATATAAGTTAACATCCGGTCAACTTTTCCAACTTAAAACTTCTCACAAGATACAAGTGTCTCAACTCGCCCCAAAGTCACTCCGGACCCAAACCAACTAACCCAATAAGTCAAAATACAGCTTAAGAATATAAAAGAAGCATAAATGGGTGAGCGGGACTATAACTCTTGAAATGATCGGCTGAGTAATTACAACTCTGCTCCAGCTTACCGAGGACATGACCCTCAATAGAAAGATATGGAGGTCGAGAATTAAGATGGTGGGTTGATAGACAGTCAAGAGTTTCGCCTTGTTTGGCCAGTAGTAGTAGCACTAGTAGGGTATTTTCCTATTCCTAGTCCTTTATTTTTGGTGTATCATTATTATTAGTAGGATTAGCACTATTCTTTTAGTTTCGTTCCTTAGATTTCTATTATTACTCGTTGTGTTATTTGCTTCCATTATTTTATTACCTTGTTCTTGATATTGTTTCTTTATTGCTTTATTTTACTGTTCTTGAGCCGAGGGTCTTTCGGAAATAGCCTCTCTACCTTTATAAGGTAGATGTAAGGTCTGCATACATACTACCCTCCCTAGACCTCATTTGTGGGATTTCACTTAATTTTTTTTATTTTTTGTTGTTGTTGTTGTTGTATTACTTTAGTTAGAAGGGTTGTTGGTGTAATTTAAGAAAATAATAGGAGTGCTAGATTAAATGCATTTAGGGATAAAAATAAATAGTATAGACTAAGACCAAGACTCATGCCTGAAGAAATAGTTACTAGGTGGAGTTATACTTATTTATTCCCAAGATATTGATATAAATATAGAATGTCTATAACTGAAGTTGCTAATTCTCATTGTACTGATCCTAACCGTTTGTTAACAGTTAATACTTGGAATATCATTAAACATGTGATAAAAATTTACAAAAATCTTATGTCGCAACACTTTAGTTTTCTGGAGCTTCTTATCCTACTATTGCAAATAATTTGGTACATATAGCTGAAATTTTTCTTTTACTCCATAATCTCAAGAAGAAAGGAAGATATAGTTCTATCGTTGAATCTATGCTAGAAAAATTCAAGAAATATTTCTACCATATTTTCCCTTATTTACCTAATTGGTGCTACTTTAAACCCTTTCAATATGGCTACTTCTCACCAATAATCAATGCTTTATATGCCTATTTGGATATTGAACCAACTGAAATGCCAGATATTGACATTTGTAGTTTTTATCTAAACAAACATTTACAAGCTTTATATAATTATTGAACTAGCATTGTTGATGCTTCTTCTGTTATAGATGCAAATGCAAATATTCTTTCAAGTTCGATTTTCACATCCCCATTCGCATCCGATGCTATGGAGGAAGATGGTAGTGTTAATGATTATGATATTTGATCTACACTAAGTGAGCAACAACCCAATAGCAGGAACACTGATTAACTCCAATTCTACTTGCAAAAAGGCAATATAGGCCCACACAAAGAAATTTCTACCGCTAGCTAGGTGGAAGAGCAACTCAAAGCAGTTTCTTGTTCTTTTGGACATGGCTCGAGGCGTGATAAATGTGTCGATTTCAACAGTTGCATTAGAGAGTTCATTTATCCAAGCAAGGCAACAGCTAGGAGATACCCGTCACTCATTGGATAGCAACTCTTTGGAAGTTCTAGTGTGCTTCAAAGATTAGATAAGATCATAACGATGAAATCAAGGATATGAAGAAGTAGATGAACCGGAGGACCAAGAAATTAGATATATAATGATTTATGGTTCTAATTTAAATAATATCGAAAACCAAGAACCTTATGTTAACATGGAAGAACTTATGAAAATGATGCAAAGCATATGTGATGTACTCTTTCTTACTTTTTTTTTTTATAATTGTTGTAAACTTTTAATTTGTAAGTTCACAAATAAAAAATTTAAACTAGAACTTGCAACTTTAGTTTGAAGTATTATGCAAGGAAAGCCTTTTAAGTTTTATCCTTACATATTGGTCTTATTAAATATTAACACTTAAGAATTCAAAATGCAAATTTTATGTCTTAAAATACTTATTTATACAACAATAATAACAACAACTATCCAGTATAGTCCCACAGGGTCGGGTCTGGGAGGGTAGTATGTACGCAGGTCTTACCCCTACCCGATAGGGCAAAGAGGCTATTTTCAATCGACCCTCGGCGAAAGATCGAGAAAAGAAAAAATAAAAATAAAAATAAAAATAAAAACAAAAAGCATTAGTGACTCCAGAATAAACCACGAAAAAACATGACATATAGAAGGGCAAAGTAAACAAAGCAACAACACAAAAGGCATTAGTAATTCTAGGAGTAGTCACAGAGATATTTACCTATCGGGACCCCCCCCGACCCATCCCTATCCCGCGAAATAAAGAAGCCCCTAACCTACAACCTTGATACTAGACCTCCAGACTTTCCTATCAAGGGCCATGTCCTCGGAAATCCGCATAATAGTCATGTCCCGCCTAATCACCTCCTCCCAATACCTCTTGGGCCTCCCTCTGCCACGACTCGCGCCAACTACCGACAACCGCTCGCAACTCCTCACCGGTGCATCGGGCTTCTCCTCCGCACATGCCCGAACCACCAAAGTCTCGCTTCTCGCAACTTCTCATCCATTGGGGCTACCCCTACCATTTCCCGAATAACTTCATTCCTGACCTTATCCAACCTGGTGTGCCCACACATCCACCTGAGCATCCTCATCTCCGCTACCTTCATTCTCTGAATATGAGAGTTCTTCACCGGCCAGCACTCCGCCCCGTACAACATTGTTGGTCTAACTACATCTCTATAAAACTTTCCCTTGAGATACTGTGGCACTTTCTTGTCACACAAGACTCCCGACGCAAGCCTCCATTTTGACCACCCGGCCCCTATTCGGTGATTGACATCCTCGTCGATCTCTCCGTCTCCCTGGATCACCGACCCAAGATATCTGAAACTGTCCTTCTTGGCGATGACCTGAGAACCAAGCTTCATGTCCCTACCAACACCTTCTTCACTAGGCTCGGAGCTAAACTTGCACTCCAAGTATTCAGTCTTAGACCTGCTTAGTCTGAAACCCTTTGACTCGAGGGTCTGTCTCCAAACTTCCAACCTCTCATTAACACCGACCCTCAACTCTTCTATTAAGACAATATCGTTAGTGAATAGCATACACCATGGCACGTCTCCTTGGATATGCCGAGTTAGAGCATCCATCACCAAAGCAAATATGAGGGGGCTGAGCAGCGATCCTTGGTGAAGCCCCATTTCCACCGGAAAGTGGTCTGAGTCGCCACCCACCATCCTAACCCTCGTCTTAGCGCCATCATACATATCCTTGATCATCCTAATGTAGGCCTCCGGCACGCTCTTCGCCTCCAGGCACCTCCATAACACCTCTCTTGGAACCTTATCGTACGCCTTCTCAAAATACTTATTTATAATTTAGTGATTTGTAATTACTCAGGTATCAATTACATTGAACAAGAAATAATATATATATATATATATATATATATATATATATATATATATATATATATATATTCGGACTAGTTCGAACCAGATAGGTCCAAACCGAATGGGCCCAAATTCACTCGAAAAATGGGATAAACTCAAAAATATCCAAATTTACAGGTGGTCATTCAAAAATAGACACAATTTCAAAAGTAATCGAAATTAAACCATTTTTCATATAAAGACTGAATGAAAATATTGTTAAAAATTCGAAAAACACTCCAGTATAATTATACTAGAATTCCAGTATAATATATTGGAGCTCCAATATATTACTATATATTATGCTGGAACTTCCGCATGTTGGAATTCCAACATAATATGCTGGAAGTTCATACACAAGTGCACCGATCTCCAGTATATTATGCTGGAACATTCTGTGTTGCAGCAAAATAGTGACTATTTTTCAATGACTTTGCAAACGTTAGTTATTTTCGTATGATCAGTCCGAAAACTTGCTAACCCTTGCTATTTTTGCCCGGAAAATCCCAACCCAACCCCACAGCCCACTAACCACCCCGACACCATAACCGGACAGGCTATTTTTTTCTCATCCAGGTCGTCTGGTAAACACCTATACTAAAAACGCAAATTTCCGATGTATATTTACGGTATCTGTATATCACGAGAAGTATTACATGTAACTGTTTCGAGAAGTATTACATGCAACTGAAGATGTTTGTTGCTAAGCAATAAGCATAGTAGTATGATGAGAAGTTTTCCCAACACATAAATTGATTCACAAATCTTTTCCCTTCCCTGATAAATAGATTTTTTTTTTATAAAAACATCTTAACGTTAAAATGTTTTGCCCTAAATCAATTCTGGCACCTAAATCAACCTTGTCACTTGAGAATATAATCCATAGCCATGGTAATTTTTTTTTAATACAAGCCAATAATTATTTATGTTTGTAAGATTTAATAAATTATTTAGGTCCAAAAGAAGGATTTACCTACTTTTCTTCTTAGACTGGCTCGTACGTCCAACTTGAACATTAAAACCACCTAACAAAGGCACGGCTTGCACAATAGCTTTTGGAACTCAACTCAGGCAAGTGGATAATTTACAGATTTTACTTATTGCCATCATTGGCCTGAAAATTTTAAGATAAGAGGACAAAAAAGGAAAATAAAATGCTTGACTTTCCGTTCACCATCAACTGCTAAGATAAGAGGATTTCTACAAAGAAGTTTTTGCCATTATAATCAAAATGACAGTGAACAAATATGTTCTTTCTGTTGGCTGGAAAAAAAGGAAGTTGGTTTATTCACACGGCTATATTTGGATCAACTGTTCCGCTGGCATTTCCCTCGCCCGTTAGAACGTGATCCGGATCCTGCACATACAGAAGAGTGCCTTTGTGCTGCTGCTGCACATGAATTATAAAGCAAATAGAACCAGTCTAGTACTTACCTCCATTCCCCACTGGATGTAATCTGGGGACTCACAGGCTTTGTACTCATCAACAAGACTCTCAATCACATCTCTAGATTCATCAAATTCTGATAGATCATTATCCTGTCAAATTACCAATTTTGTACAGACTATAATAGTTAGGGGAATTAGAAAAATATCTGTTTAGAATCCTACCAACAAAAGTTTTTCAAATGACATTTGTTCCCGCAATAAGAGATAAGTCTATCTTACGATGTAGTTGGTTAGTTATAGAATATCATGGCCGAATATTCTTCCATTTGGTCTTAATCACTTTACATGTAGCCTCACTTATAAACATAGCAATTATTGTTGTGAACTGATTTCAAACATGTATTTTGATCCAGAATACTCTCGGTTTGAGCTTAGATTTTGTGGAAATGACTAAGCAGAATGAGCTTTGTCCAGTTTAGTTTACCCAACATTCTCGGCTACTCAAGCAGACAGTTGAGATGTAAAAACTTAACTCAAACCATGCACCATTTAATCTCTTTCCTGGGTGGATTATGTCTGAAAGGCAGAGCTGAGGACTTACAGCAAACATTGGACAATTCCTGTAGTTGTCAAGGAAAGCTTGTCTCTTTCTCAATTTATCATACTGGCTCAAACACTTGGAAAATAAGTGGCGGATCCCTGTGTAGCTTGCCAGCATGAGACCACTAACCTGACCAATTGAAGCAGCACATAATAATAAATTATACACCAAATTGTTTGATGAATATACTATAGATGCAGCATCACATGCTTCAGATTTCTCCAATATGGACAAGAAAACAAACATTAAACTGGAAAGTTCCTAATAAATGGACTATTTTGAGAAACAAGATTCCAGAAGAACGTGGAAACCAAGATAAGTAACCCAATGGTACTCAGCTTGCCTCGGCTGATATTTTGTAATTCTCAAATCAGCTACTCATAAAATATATTGGCCAAAATAACAAGACATAGACGTTACACGTTAGTCTCAAAAAGGTAGATGCGTGAGCTTAAGAAGCTTTTGGTCCACGCCCTTCAAACATGAATAAATTACATTTTCAAAAACTTCTTACAAATGCTCAATTGTTCACCTTTTCAAAAGCTTCTTACAAATGTTCACCTCTTAAGAAACTTCTCATAAATTTTCACCTTTTCGAAGTTGAAGTTATAAACTTTGCAGAACTTTTTACTACAGCAACAATATCTAGTGGATAAGCATCAGCTTCAAACTTTGGTTTTTACATACTGAGCCTGTTTAATCTCAATGAGTTATTTAAGTATTTCCCATGTAGCACAACTAACAAAAAAGCTTTGAAGAGAAAAGATGAACAGGTATTTTTAAAGTAAATCTCACCCTATGAGCTGTTTGGACGTATGGAGATTTTCTTGATAAAGCAACCTACAAAGAATGTTGGGGTAAGAAAAATTTAACAGAAATAGCCTAAGCTGTGCGCTTATTATGGCAATTCAAGAAAAAAAAAACACATGCCTGAATGCTAGCAGGGCCCCATTCAATAAAATTAACAAGCTTTCTTTCCCGTATTCTCTGCAGGCTTTTGTGGACCTGATTTCAGAAATATCAAATGAGTAAAAGAGCAGCTGATATAAGATATTTTTGCTGAAGTGAGACCATACTTGCATTTATGTACACATATACTCTGTTAGTGTGTACCACAGGCTCAAGAAAGTTGGAAGATACCCAACAGATCATCATTGGGTATGTTAGCAATCAAAATAGCTTTCTGCCAAATTGAAATGCCTCAACCAGTTCTTAGCACTCAAAGCAATTTGTTTAAACTATTGGCAACTTTTATTGCAGCAGCAATGAAGCAGCAAAGGGAAAAAAGGAAATACAGTACAAAAGCTGTTAAGCTATTTTCAAGAATACCTGAGTCGGATCAACTTCTCCTTGAATAATGTTTAATATGGATATGTACTTTGCCTGACTGGCTTCCTTCGTTCGGGTATAAGAAGATACCATGATATTCTTGGACTGCAAATTGAAACATTTTGAGTTATTGGGCGTATCTGAACACACTTCCTAATTAACAATCTAAAGGAAAGTTTTACTGACCGAAAGGAGTCTTCTCATCACATCAAGTACAGTTGTTTTCCGAATTGCATTAGCCTGTAAAAAGGAATTATCAGCACTTCACGTTGGTTTTCAATTTTCATTTCATGTTTTCTTTTATTATATGAAACAAGTGAAGTGGGCACCATTTACTTTACAGGCTACATTTGCTCTTCCAATAAGTTTTAAATATAGAGCATACACACAGGATGATAAAATCATAACTAGAAAGTTAAATCGAAAGAGATCATTACCAAAATGAGGTCCCACTGCAATAATTCTAGAAAATAACAAGACCTAAAAACTGTGGAAGAACCAAAAAGAGTAGGATGGCTTGAACAAGTTTATCGAGTAACCTTACAGCGGCAATGGAATAGAATATATCCAGGATATGTAGCACTTCTTAATGAGTTGACAGATATAACTTCACCGTATGTTACAAATGCTAACAAGTTATCGGACAGGATTTCCAGGTAAACAGTACTTCTAAAACAAGTTAACAGATAGGATTTGGGATTTAATCCCTTAGTATCAGATATCAAACCTCACTAAAGTTCCTCCTATTTTTTTTCAAGTGATAGTTTTAGTATAATAACTCTAGCATGAAAATATAATTACTCCAGCATCAAATATGTCATAAATAATCAGCTGGCGGACAGCATGTCCATTGGCATTGGTTACTTAAGTCCATATTGGAATTGTTCTTGTTTCTCGAGAATAAACCAAATTCAGTTACTAAAAGAGCTTGTTCAAAGTATAATGATCAGCAACGACTAACAGATTATATTTCAATGCAACGGCAGCGAAACGTTACCACTTGATGAAATAGGAAGCTTACTTGGCACTCCACAGTGAGTGGTGTATACCCTGTCATCAGAAAATGGCATCTTGGTGTTGGAATTAAAGAAGCAAGGAGACCAACCAAGTCATTGTTCATGTATCCAGGATACCGTAGGGTAGTTGTACTAGCTGACATTACAGTAGAAACTAATGAATTTGTTTGAGCAAAGGTGGGAGTTGGAATATGCAGGCGATCCACAGCAATTCTGTTGAGTGCAGTATTGTCAAGGACAACTACACAATCTGCATTTAATGTCAGTCGCTTGAGTGTCAAAAGGGAATTGTAAGGCTGTACAACCACATCACTTGTCTCATTTTGGTTAGGAAACACACTGTATGTCTGAATAAGTTTTCTGCTGTAGCGATCATTCAGAGCCTCCAACAGATACGAGCCCATACCTGCACTAAAGACAGTCATTAGACAAACAAATAATTAGATATTCACACAAATTCTTACAGTTGGTCTCAGCAACCACTCATTTTCGAACATTATCACATTTTTCACCAACTCAACAAAAAGAATCAACCTGAGCCAGTTCCACCAGCAATAGAATGACACAGAACAAAACCCTCAAGACTATCACTTCCATCTGCTTCCCTATCAATCATGTCCATCAGATCCTCCTCATATTGCTTACCCTGATCAAACGAACGATTGTATCAAAATATTTAGAAACAACTATTCCAGGTCTTTTTGATCCAACTCTGAGATTAAGGTGTAGTTGTTATTGATCCAGATCTTTTAGATGTGGGATAAAAGAAAATTAATGCAAGCTTGGTATCCAAAAACGATAACTGCATCGGACAATTTCTTGCATTAATTAGTGTACATCCCCGTAAGTGCATATTTTGACAAATTCATACCCAAATACAGCAATATGTAAAGTTGACACTTCTATTGCAATTTTCAGGTCTAAAAGATTTTTGGAGACACGAAGAACTTCAAGAACATTTGCTGAACAGAGGTTTCTGGACATTAGAAGTACAAAATAAAAGAAGTATACTGAACTAGCAGAGAATTCAGAGCAGATTCTGAAGGTGGACAGAGAAAGAGGTCGATAACATCTACTGGCGTCTTCAATCAAACTAATACAGTTTATCCAATTGAAAAATCTGAAGGCATCGACATAAATGCATCTCCTTTTTTTAAAAGAAAAGAACATGGCTTCTGCATCTACTGGCTTCTTCTTTTTTATCTGACTGCCTTCACATTATTTATTTACCATGAGGTCATAAATGCATGTTCCATTGGTAAGATGTCATTATAATGAGGAATTGGGAGTACAAATTTTGATTCTTGAACCAATAAAGAAGCATTGCAGTTAAAAGAGCCAGAATTTTCTTTCATAAGCCAAAATCAATCCCCGTAATGATGTTTGGCTCCTTCATGCAGTTTGAGAAGCCAGCCAATTGCAACCAAGAATCTGATCTGTTGCTTGAAACACTTATGGACATCTGTTGTCAAAAGATCATTTAAGGCACGCTTATGCCCTGAAGCTCAGAAAAGCTCGGGGAGGGCGCTTTGCCTCACTTAAGTTGCTCCACTGTAGGCAAGGCACTAAGGTGTACGCACTCATTGTCCATGAGTTCTATTTTGAATTGAGCGGTACTAAACAACAAATATAATCAGCAAATAAGTGTATTAGTTGTTAAGGAAAACATTATGAATGAACTAGTTACTTTTTCTTAAGTTACATATATATTTTTTCATTTTTTCCTTCATTGAGTCTTTATTTACTAAAGCTCATAGATAAATTGCTCTTCGTCACTTCGTGCTTATGCCCCAATACACCTGAAGCGCTTTTTAGTGCTTTTCGCCTATAACAAAGTAGAAATACTTAAGAAAGGTAACCTTAAAGCTGCAGAAAACTTTATAAGGTATGAGTGGCATAGGATTCATGTCCATTCCCAAATAACTCCTTTTTTTCGCACATGCCATGCCTTAGATTTGGAAAATAATGTGCTCACTACCAAACTTATTAAGAAAAAGAAAAAGCTAGCATGAGCGCAAGAGCATACTTACGTTACTCCAAGTAGTGTCATCCGACACCGCTTCGCCGGAAAATCTTACTAAGTGCACATATAAACAATGGACTCAGAAACAGGTATATAATTAAAATGTCACCATTGGAAAAACAAGTGTACTTAGTCTGATGGCCAACATGTCCAATTTCACTCAAAAGGGTGGGGGGTCGAAACCCACTCCTTATTTTTTGCATATTTTAAAGCATTTTAGTTTAAAAATTAGATTCTACATGAATCGAACTCTAACCTTAATTTACAACTTCTGAGTGATCGGATTTGCTGGTGTTACTCTTCTCAACTTGTTATTTTTCATGTCGTTATAGTGTTTTATTTTTTTAATGATGACACCGCTTACAAAAAAATTTGTGTACGCCCATGCATGAGTGTGCATATTTATTTTGATAAAGTAATAAGTGTAGGGTGTGTGTGTACAAAACAATAACTATCCAAAAGAAGTAACCTGATGATATCCGCTTGCCCAATTATTTCCAGCACCACCTCCGTGATCAGCAATGAATACATTCTCGTGGTTATACAAGTTCCTGTATTCACCATTTTGTATACTATTAATGACTCTAGGCTCTAGATCCATCAGTAAAGCTCGAGGTATATAGTGTTGGTCATCAGCTTGATAGAAAAAGACATCTTTCCTATCACCTCCCTGAAGCAGTTGAAAGAGAGAGAATAAGCACCTTGAACCAATCTCAAACTTGTCTCTGTATGGCAGGAAGCTATCAATTTATTCATACATCACTTTTCCTCCCTTCAAGGTTCTTATTTTCAGCCGTTAAAATGAAAATCTGGTTATTCATGCAAAATAAGAGACTGTATAAAAATGTGAATACAAGGATGTAACCATAGACAAGCAAATAACAATATGAAAGAGAATTTGAAACATTAAAAGATTTTCTTTTCTGAGTAGATGAGGGCAGTAGATCCACACGTCATACACAATACACATAGAAGTGTTGCACCTTTAAATGTAAGTGTATATACACTCTATTGACATCCTTGGCTACAGAGGAGCATTAGTTAGCATATTAGGGAAACAAAAAAGAGATAGTGTATATATAGATATACACCGTTGCGCACAAATAAATGGACCCTCTTCAAAACTTCTTTATGCTATTTTAGCATGTAGTTGGTCCAACACATTTGATTCTTAGGAAACAGCGCTTCTATTATCTACAGAAATGCAGCATACAACAGAAATTTCTAGTAACCGCCAAGTGAATTTGCAAAAGTAGATCCTCACAAAACTCACTTATGAGCAAAGCAATAGCCGCTCAAAACCCAGATATGGGAGGATCGCAATAGGTTGATGGCCAGCGCAAACATAATCAGATTATGATAAGCCCATTGGATACAGAAGATTCAGGTAGTTGAACGACAACTAGCTTGGGACTGAGACACATTTGATTGATTAATTGACTGAACCAATTCACACATTAAAGCATGAGGCATCACAAACAAAAGGACCAATCATCAAAACTTCATCTTGTTGAATATGAAAACTTCATATTTCTTAGGATTAGCCAACTCCTCTGTACTCATGCAGTTTGCTTTCTACTGTATGAACTTTTAAGGGTGTTAAATGCAGTGTGCTCTCATTTTTATGAAACTTACTTCAGAACTTATATCTTCACAATCAATAACATCAACTGCCAAAAACTGTATCCCACTGAAGCTACCTTGCTAGACACTGTGATATAATCATGTATCCTTGTGTTTTTTCCTGATAAACCTGGTATCCGCACCAGCTTGTGCGTACCACGACACCAGCTTGTGCGTACCTCGACTAATTCCGGGGATACCTGCTAGCTCCTACTACAACAGGTACTAGGTAACTCTGTCCACCAAAGGCTTAGACATATGACAAGAAATCACAAAGTGTTTTTGCCTCCGATGGGATTTGAACCCGAGCCCTCATGGTTCTCACCCAACTTTATTGAACTAACCACTTATACTGGTTGCCACTTGCATATTATACGGAATGCAAAGTAAACACGTAAAAGTATTACAGAGCTTCAAAGGTCATCATTCCACAAAATTAGCCCAATTTAGAGCCAAATACTCAATATTCAAGCAATAGTATCATACAAACCCACTAAATCTAATTTATCTTATCAAAAGAGTAGCTGAATCCAAAAACCTAAATTATGTCTTTCGTGTTGGGTTTAATATTTAATTAATATATTAAATATCTAAAAGAGGGTGAGCGGGAAATGGAGGAAAATGAAATTTTGAGTGAAATTTCAAGTTTCCCCTCATTGGTAAATGGGCATTGTCCCATATTGGAAGAGGAAGAGGTTTTTTATAGGTATATAAGCAATTGCTCTTCTTCTAGCTCTTAAAGAGTTGAGAAGAAAGCAAGTCTCGCGTCGTCGTCGTCGTCGTCGTCGCTCGCTCGGCTTCGGCTTCGGATTTGGATTTGGTCAAATGATCGATTGATTAACTTTTTGGACTAAATTTATTTGTTAATAGTAAAATATTAACAGAAATGTTATTAAATATTTATTTTAATAACAGAATATTAATATTAAATAAATATTAATATTAAATCCAAATTTCAGTTTTTCTGTTTTTGTAACAGAAACTTAACTACCCATCAATTTTCCCTCTTTATTTTCCCTCTTTATTATTGAGTAAATAGCCATTTATGCAATGGCATTTATGCTGTGGCAGTTTTGTAGAAACAGTCATTCTGAAGAGACTCTTCAGGGTCATCACATTTTTGCTATAAATACAATACTATTCTGCTCAGAATTTCACTACGAATTTTCTGAGTTTCTCCTCCTTTCTTCTGAATACTTTTAGCATCAAACAAAGCAAAAAGTAAGTGTGATTTTCTACCGAACTTTGTGTTTGTTGAAACACTGGAGTTTGAAATACCACTACACCAGTGTGTAATTCGTTCTATCTGGGAGGAAATAATCCATAACCTTGGATACTAGAAGGGGATTAAATTACTTAAGGAAACACTGTGAATTCAATGGGCTCGAATTGGTTTCTTCATTTCTGTTTATGCACATTTTTATTTGTATTTATTTATATTTCCAGAATTATTTTACAAATACAGTGTAATAACATTTCCTTCCGGAACATAAATTACAAATACACAAAACATGGAAAGCAGAATGCTCTTAGTCCAGCCAGAGCAAAGTAGTAGTACCAATTTGAAAGCAGTATGTATTAAGTCAAAATGCAGTACCTCATGCAGTAGTAATAGTACTTTGATACAAAAGAAATGAGTAAAGTTAGAAAAACCTGAGTGGCAAAATCTTCGAGAATGCCGTCTTTACTGATACCATGTTCAAGGCATAGTTGTTTCCAGAACTCCATACCGATTTGATTCCCGCATTGTCCCACTTGTAATGTGATTATTTCTCGAGGCATTTTCCTTTGTCCCTTATTATGATCTTGCTTGAACAGTAACTGGACAAGATTTTCGATCTGGTAAGGAGAAGAGTAATCGACCTTTTGATTTTACATATGTGCGATTTTCTTTTTTCTTTTTATGTTTTTTGAATTGAAAAAAAGAAGAGGGAAAAGGTGAGTCTTCGGAAATTATGAGCTCACTCTTTCTAGAGCTGAAGTGGCGGGGCGCGCCTACCGGCGTAATTTATGGATTTGATTTAGATACTAGGAAATGAAACTAACACCCATATTCATTACCTCATTATAAAAATTGGTTAATTTATAAAATATTATTAATATTAGCCAATTACTTATTTGTAACAAAAAGATGTCAAATATTTACTTTTTTGAGTGAGTGTTATTAGAATAGATTGGGTACATTCTTTTTGGGATGATTTGGTGAAGTTTTGAGGTAGTTTGAATTGAAAATTCGATATAAAAACTGAATATGAAAAAAATAATATGTATATCATACTTATTTATTTGATTTTTGATGTGCTTGACTAATTTTAGTAAGTCTATGACTAATGGCTAGAAGTTGATAAGTTGAGACTTATTTGAGATATTTGTGTAAGTTTCCTACTAAAAAACAATATGTAATATTAGTTTAGTTTAAGGTTCACTTTATTTTTCAAGAGACTATATAAATTTATTATAAATCATTACTTGTTATTGTAAATAATTTAACTTGCTGATGTAAAAACAGCTATACACTATTAGTACACATAAATTATTTTGTTTGTGTTATAAAATAGTAAAAGAAGAAGAACAATATTATAGAGAAAAGTAGGGAGAGAGAATTCTTATTGATATGGGATGAATTACAATGGAATAAAACTGTCTATTTATAGGGAGATGGTGACTTAGCTCCCAAGTAATAAACTCTAGAATCTCTCTAAATATAGACATTCACCATAAATAGAACTATATTTATAACACTCTCCTGAATGTCTATTCAACAGATAATGTGTCTGGTTAAAACCTTAACTAAAAGGAAACCCAATGGAAAAAAAATTCTATAAAAGTAAAGTGAGTACACATGTTTAGAAATGCGCCTATTGGTTGCCTCGTTAAAAACCTTGCAAGGAAAACCCAGTGGGACAAAACCTTGTAAGAGAAAAAGAGTGCAACGCGCATTAACTCCCCCTATAAGAGCATCAATTCACATTCCTGAGCTTTCGCATCTCAATCTTGTGCACTAGCTTCTTGAAGGTTGACGTCGACAAGGATTTTAAATCAGTTTCAATATATTTTCATAAAGACATAACATATAGATATCTTCATTCATATTTTCAGGTACCTTATGAAGTGTTATGTCATGTGATCTTCTAGATCACTTGCCTCCTTTATTATGATCATTTTGATCATTTGCTCATCTTCTTTATCAAGAAGTTTGTTTGAATCCAATTTGTCTATATGCTTTAAGTTTACCATAGACTTTGTCGTTTTAGGACTTAATATGAGCATTTGTAATGAGAATATAGTTACTTTCTTTGGGCCAGCAAATGCGTCTGGCATGCTTTGTAATAAATTGCACATGAATTATCCTTTTATAAACTTCAAATTCATATTATTTTATTCGAGAATACAATAACAACAACCCCAGTATTTTATTCGAGAATCTAGATGTAAAAATGATAATTCATTTCACGTAACTTTTTCTCGAATGTTATCATCTCTCCCTAATAATAATAATACGGAATTATTTGGTTCCTGACCCTGAACCACTTGTGAGGAGAGAATGTAATATACTTTCGCATATAACCTATATCAAACTGATATAGATAACTTTGTTCTCATAAGCAATAGTTTAGCTATTAAATGGAGGCACTCAATAAATCATTTTGCTAAACCAAGTGTGATATAAACCAACTTATCAAGAAGAACTATAATAAAAAAACTGAAAATTATGCTCTAAATCAAGTTATTGAGAAAATTACTTTGCAAATATTATGTTGCGGGTTAATAATAATCGCACATGTAATCATCTCATAGATGCATCTTATGTGGTATACATGACAAGTGAATGTGCTCATATTCACCTTTGATATTTCCAGCATTCATGGGATTCAATCCCATCTTTAGTTGATCTACTAATTAATGAGAACAAGCAATATAAGAGAATTCGTAAAGAACTTTCTAGTTCTTTAATATTTACCCATGTGAATTCTCTATTATTTTTGCACATCATACTTAAATTAATATGGCTAAACCAATTATGCCAACTGAATAAATTATCAATATTGATAAACTTCATATTTACACCATGACATGTGCAATTATCAATAAACTCCAAGTTTATTATGATATGGGTTTTTATATCATAGACATCCACTTTATTGTGGTATTCTTTTATTAGTGTAGCACAAACCGGAGAATAAAGTGGGTAGCTTTTCACATACATATTACCCCACTACATGTTGTAGTTATAGAAGATATAAAATCTTTCCTTTATTTATAGTTTCAATATAATCAACCGCTTTCACATATACTTTGGAAACTGAATAAGTTTCTTTGAGACTTATTACAACACAATATCTTATTGGTAATCAATTGTGTTTCTCCAAAATAGTAATAATTGGCTCTTCCAGAGCTCTCAATTAATTTTGTACTACCACAGTTCATTAACATCCATGTGGTGAATATCTCTTTTAAAGAGAAAGTTATATCATTATGGTCATGGTCAAAATAATATGCAAGATCTGTTTCTTGCATTATCGTTGACTTTTAATAATCACAATGCCAAAATATTTGGCATACAATAGGTACGTGACCAATTACCATTCATGCCATAATAATGATATTATTTTCTTATATCATCTCAAACCTCCTTTTAGAGGTGAATGTGGTATATTCCATACCACTAGCACGTTCATATTCTTCCAAGAATGAATATGTATTCATGAATAATATGTTGTCACATTCACATCATGAATGGACCATAATCATCTATATGTGTTTTATAAAATCTCATGTCATATCAATGACAAATATTATTTTCACAAAGTGAAGGAGAATTTTGAGAATTCTTATTGTTCTCATTACCACAATGATGACGATTATAATTTCATCTATTGTCACATCCACGTCCATTGATACCTTCACGCTAATAATTTTGCCTTCTTTCAGACTTATCACATACTGCTATCACATTCTCTTAAAGGAATGAGAATGTAGCAAATTCAATGGGACGAATTTTCAATAGCTTGCCCACAATCATACATGAATTTGATCATGGCAAGACATAGAAATTTTACCACTTTACGTGAGTCTAATTTCTTACACTACATTAGAGTTATAATCAAATTTTGTTATCTTTGCTAGTATATAAAATCAAAGTATAGAATAAAAGAGAAAAATACGGTAAAATACTTACCTTAAATCCAAAATTTAATCATGAAGGAAGTCCATGGAACAATTGACAATCATTGTGCTCAATCCCAAAGCTTCTACTCAATTGGTTAGAGTCTCGTGCTGATAACGTGTTATGAAACAATAAAAGAAGAAGAGCAATATTGTAGAGAAAAGTAGGGAGAGAGGGTATTCTTATTGATATGAGATAAATTACAATGGAATAAAACCCTCTACTTATAGGGAGATTGTGACTTAGCCACCAAATAATAAACCATAGAATCTCTCTAAATATGGACGTTCACCATAAATAGAATTCTATTTATAACAGTTTGAGGATTTTTTTTTTTTTTTTGAGAATTAATTTTCCTCCATACCAAACATAATAATTTGAACATATCTCTTCTTTACATTGTTATGTTAGATAGCTTCTAATTTTTTATTCAGCATTAGTTATTCTTTGTTTGGTTGTTTTTGTAAATATTAACATGTAGTTAGTGTTTATATAAATTAATACTATATTTTACCATATACTAGTAATAAATGTTGTGTACCATTGATTTGATGTAAATGCAGGTAAACTGTTTATCCTTTTTACAATACCTGTATTAATTAAAACCAGCATAACTTCTTTTTATTTGGTATGTCCGATTTTGAGGTGCCATACATTTAAAGAATAAAGTATGCGTACCTTAAGTTGAGTTGGCTAGGTATACAGTTGACATTGAAATGAAGACCAGCTCAAGATTCCTCTTCTAAACAAATAACTAGTACCATAACTGTTTTGCTTCCTTGAAGAAGCAAATTAAGGTATTTGACATTCTATGAGACAGAACAGGTCTAAGAAGGTCTTGTTCAAGTAGAGAAAAGGAGGAACAATATATATAATTTGTTCGATGACAACTCTAAGTATTGCTGTAGATCTGTTTTTGGTTATATTCATGAGTTCTTTAGCTGCCATTTGCACCATAGTTGTCCAGCAGAATTCACGACGCTTCTGTCTTCATGCATTTCTCCTACTCCTCCTCTTGATTTTCTTTCTTACTTTTCCCGAGTCTCTCCATGTCGTCCTTTATCACTGTTTTCTCATTACGGCCATTGCCATCTTGTGGACAGTCATGTTTTCTTGATTTTTTTTTAATGCATTTTGTTTGAGAGTACGTTATATTAAAGGGAGGAAAATTAGGATGAGAAGAGGAAGTATATGAAGATACACTGAGAAGACTGAAGAAGCTAGCGTTGTTTCTACATGTGTACGTTATTGTTTTGCTATTTCATTAATTTATGTTTTTGGCTATTCTTTCTTCTCATGTATATCTGATCGCTTCTGTTATATTTGAGACACCGTTGAATGTTTACAGAATGGAGGACGAGTGAATCAAAAGTCAATTAAATTTTTATCATCTTCCAATTAAAGGGGAAATTGGGAGAAAACAGTAGACTAAGGCCAAGACTCACCCCTATATATATATAGTTACAGATGATCCAGAATTTCTGCTATATTCATCTCACCCTTATATATAGTTCCAGATGATCCAGAATTTCTGCTATAGTAGTTACTGCCCACATTCGTATGTGAAATGATGACATCTGATTCTGGATATTATTTACCCGTAAAACGGTACAGTTAATTTTGTTACGTGGTTTATAGATGAGTGATTATTTGATCCAAAACTGATAAAGGGATAAGATTAAAAATGAGATTTAGCAATTGAAATTGAAGAAGATGACAAGCTTCGCTCTAAGCGCAATGCCTCCAAGGACAAAAGTGAAAGCAATGATAAAAAAAGTTGTTTAATTGAGAGCAAAAGTAAAATACTGTTATTACACTATATTTGTAAAATAATTCTGAAAATATAAATAAATACAAATAAAAATATGCATAAATAGAAACGAAGAAACCGATTCGAGCCCACTGAATTCACAGTGTTTCCTTAAGGAATTTAATCACATCCTAGTACCCAAGGTTATGGATTATTTCCTCCCAGGATAGAACGAATTACACACTGGTGTAGTGATACTTCAAACCCCAGTATTTCAGCGAACACAAAGTTCGGTAGCAAATCACACTTACTTTTTGCTTTGTTTGATGCTAAAAGTATGCAGAGGAAAGGAGGAGAAACTCAAAAATTCGTAGTGAAATTCTAAGCAGAATAGTATTGTATTTATAGCCAAAAATTGGGCTGAAATCTTAAGAGTCTCTTTAGAATGGCTGTTTCTGCAAAACTGCCACATCATAAATGCCATTGCATAAATGGCCATTTACTCAATAATAAAGAGGGAAAATTAATGGGTAGTTAAGTTTCTGTTACAAAAACAACAAAACAGAAATTTAGATTTAATATTAATATTTATTTAATATTAATATTCTGTTATTAAAATAAAAAAATATTTTAATAACATTTTTGTTAATATTTTACTATTAACAAATAAATTTGGTCCAAAAAGTTAACCAATCGATCGATCATTTGACCAAATCCAAATCCAAATCCGAATCCGAATCCGAATCCGAAGCTCAAGCCGAAGCTGAAGCCGAGCCGAGCCGAGCCGAGCGAGCGACAACGACGACGGCGCGAGGCTTGCTTTCTTCTCAACTCTTTAAGAGCTAGAAGAAGAGCAATTGCTTATATACCCATAAAAAACCTCTTCCTTTTCCGATATGGGACAATACCCATTTATCAAAGAGAGCAATTGTACCAAGGAGAGGGAACTTGAAATTTCACTCAAAATTTCATTTATCTCCATTTCCCGTTCACCCTCTTTTAACTCTTTAATATATTAATTAAATATATTAAAACCCAACAATCCCCCACATGAATGGGAAATGGCTTTATCACGGAAGTATGCATGAAAAACTGTGTGATTCGTAAGTAAGGATTAATTGCATCTGGATAAGTAGGTTTTCCTTTGAACTTTCCGTAGTGAACTTATGTTGGATATACTCGATCAATCGGTAGATTTGATATCTTTGAACCATCGAATGTTGGTGTATAACTAGACAACCACAAGTCACACAACCAACCCCTAACCGTCTTTGGTTCTCATTGTTGTGTTCGTTTTAGCTATGAACACCGCTTGGTTTCATAAGTGCGTAGAGAACTGGCCTTATAAAATTCTCCTTGAAGCGGCCAACACTTCACACTTACATAGGTGATTCCTAAACGTGTCATCCCGTAGATACACTATTTGATATACCCCGTATCAAATTTAAAAATTATTAAAAAGCCTTAATGCTTTATCCTTGGTACTGAACATTGCCTTATAATAGAATGGATCAAAAGTTTATTTGACAATGTTGAACCGTCATAAATGAATTTGTTTGATCTCCTTGAACCTAGATCTTGGGATCTCCAGTCTTCTAGGTAGAGTTACCGCCACTATAACTTGTTCTCGGCCATAGTCTCATTCCCCTTGATGATTTCTCAACTACATCTCTAGTTAGGCCTTTTGTAAGTGGATCCGCCACATTATCACTTGACTTTACATAGTCAATCGTGATAATTCCTCTAGAGAGTAATTGTCTAACGGTTTTATGTCTTCGTCGTATATGACGAGACTTATCGTTATACATAACGCTCCCAGCCCTTCCAATTGCCGATTGACTATTACAGTGTATGCATATTGGTGCCAAGGGTTTGGGCCAAAATGAAATATCTTCCAAGAAATTCCGGAGCCATTCAGCTTCTTCACCGGCTTTATCCAAGGCTATGAACTCGGCCTCCATTGTAGAGCGGGCAATACAAGTTTGTTTGGACGACTTCCAAGATACCGCTCCTCCACCAATAGTGAATACATATTCACTTGTAGACTTGGAATCAGTTGATCCGGTGATCCAATTTGCATCACAATATCCCTCAATGACTGCAGGATATTTATTGTAGTGTAAAGAAAAGTCCTGGGTATGTACTAAGTACCCCAAAACTCGTTTCATGGCCATCCAATGAGATTGACCTGGATTGCTCGTATATCGACTCAATTTACTTATAGCACAGGCTATATCTGGTCGTGTACAGTTCATGATGTACATC
Organism: Nicotiana noctiflora; assembly: GCA_032618575.1. Taxonomy (NCBI): domain Eukaryota; kingdom Viridiplantae; phylum Streptophyta; class Magnoliopsida; order Solanales; family Solanaceae; genus Nicotiana; species Nicotiana noctiflora. The sequence continues at coordinate 375,596 of JASVEL010001973.1, read as the reverse complement.
AAGCAACCCAACACACGAGCATAATCCGATTGTGATATGCTTTGGCCTTTGTTCTTTGCTAATGCAAGATTCACGTCAATTGGAGTCTTTGCAACTTTAAAGCCCAAGTGCTTGAATTTTTCAAGTACTGTCTTGATATAATGTGATTGTGATTACGCCAGACCTTGAGAAGTCTTATGGATCTTAATTCCCAGAATTAAATCAGCAATTCCCAGGTCTTTCATATCAAACTTGCTAGTAATTAGCATACGCTTAGTAGCATTTATATTGGCAATCCCATTACTCATTATGAGCATATCATCCACATATAAGCAAACAATGACTATGTGATTTGGAACATTTTTAATGTACACACATTTATCACATTCATTTATCTTAAACTCATTTGACAACATTGTTTGGTCAAATTTAGCATGCCATTATTTGGGTGCTTGTTTTAATCCGTTAAGGGACTTAACAAGTCTACAGACCTTCTTTTCTTTACCTGGAACCACAAACCCTTCTGGTTGTTCCATGTAGATTTCTTCCTCCAACTCTCCATTTAAGAAGGCCGTCTTAACATCCATTTGATAAATTTCAAGACCATAAACTGCAGCTAACGTTACTAATATTCGTATGGACGTAATTCTTGTAACTGGAGAGTATGTATCAAAATAATCAAGACCTTCTCATTGCCTATACCCTTTGACCACAAGTCTTGCCTTATATTTGTCAATAGTGCCATCATCTTTAATTTTCCTCTTAAAGATCCATTTAGAACCCAACGGTTTATTTCCAGGAGGAAGATCAACCAATTCCCACGTATGGTTGTTCAATATGGATTCTATTTCACTATTGACCGCCTCTTTCCGTAATAATGATTCCGAAGAAGACATAGCTTCTTTAAATGTTTGAGGCTCATTTTCCAATAAGAAAGTCACAAAATCTGGTCCAAATAAAGTAAACGTTTTTGACGTTTACTACACCTTGGATCTTCCTGGTTAAGTGTATTTTCTTTTGCTTCTTCCCGAGGTCATTTAGATCATTCACTAATCGACTCACATTCCTTTTTATACGGATATATATTTTCAAAGAACTCAGCGTTATCTGATTCTATAACCGTATTATTATGAATGTCGGGATTTTCTGATTTATAAATCATAAATCGATATGCTTTACTATTAGTCGCATATCCTTTAAAAACAGAATCAACGGTTTTCGGTCCTATTTTTACCCTTTTGGGTTTAGGAACTTGCACTTTTTCCAAACACCCCCACACTTTAAAATAATTCAAGTTGGGCTTCCTTCCTTTCCATTTTTCATATGGAATGGATTGTGTTTTGCTATGGGGTACTCGATTTAGTATTCGGCTAGCCGTAAGTACGGCTTACCCCCACAAGTTCTGTGGCAAACCAGAACTTATCAATAATGCGTTCATCATTTCCTTTAATGAACGATTCTTTCTTTCTGCAATCCCATTGGATTGGGGCGTGTAAGGGGTCATTGTTTGATGAATAATTCCATATTCTAAACATATTTGTTCAAAAGGAGATTCATATTCACCACCCCTATCACTTCTTATCATTTTAATTTTCTTGTTAAGTTGTGTTTCAACTTCATTTTTGTATTGCTTGAATGCGTCTATTGCTTCATCTTTACTATTAAGTAAGTAAACATAGCAATATCGAGTACTATCGTCAATAAAAGTTATGAAATACTTCTTTCCACCGCGAGATGGTATTGACTTCATGTCACAAATATCTGCGTGAATTAAGTCTAAAGGATTTGAATTCCTTTCAACCGACTTATAAGGATGTTTAACATACTTAGATTCTATACATACTTGACATTTTGATTTGTCACATTCAAATTTAGGCAATACTTCTAAATTAATCATTTTTCGTAAGATTTTATAATTAATATGAACCAATCGTATATGCCATAATTTATTTGACTCAAGTAAGTAAGACGAAGCTGAAATTTTATTATTATTCTCAACAACCATTACATTCAGCTTGAAAAGGCCCTAAGTGAGGTAACATTTTCCTACAAACATTTCGTTCTTACTTATTACAACCTTATCAGAAACAAAAATACATTTAAAACCATTTTTAACAAGAAGTCCAGTAGAGACCAAATTCTTCCTAATCTCGGGAACATGAAGGACGTTGTTCAAAGTCACCACTTTGCCGGAAGTCATTTTGAGAAATATCTTCCCACATCCTTCAATATTGGCCTTTGAAGCCTTTCCCATAGAAATCGTCTCATCGGGTCCAACAGGAGCATAAGTAGAAAATGCTTCTCTAACAACACAAACATGGCGAGTGGCTCCAGAATCAATCCACCACTCTTTAGGATTGCCTACTAAGTTGCATTCGGAAAGCATGACACATATGTCATCAACATCATCATATTTTTCAACCATGTTTGCTTGACCCTTCTTCTTGCCTTTCTTTGGAGCACGACACTCCGTAAATTTGTGTCCGGATTTTCCACAGTTGTAGCAGTTTCCACTGAACCGCTTCTTGCTTGGGTTGTATTTTGGTCCAGAAGCCTTCTTCCTCTTTTTGTTCTCTTCAACAATATTTTCTCCCATTATTGTTGAATTTACACGGTCTCTTTTTTCAGTAGCTTTATTGTCCTCTTCGATTCTCAACCGAACAATGAGATCTTCAAGGGACATCTCCTTGAGTTTGTGTTTCAAGTAGTTTTTAAAGTCCTTCCACAAAGGAGGAAACTTCTCAATCATTGCTGCTACTTGGAATGCTTCATTGATAACAAGACCTTCAATGAAATTTTCATTAGTAAAAATACTAAGGTTACTACTTTCAACATTAATATTAATTTGATTTATACCTTCAGCAAGGAGATCGTGAATAATCACTTGCAATTCCTGGACTTGGGTAATAACAGACTTGCTATCTACTATTTTGTAGTCCAAAAACTTTGCACCAACAAACTTTTTCAACCCGGCATCTTCAATTTTGTATTTCTTTTCAAGCACAGTCCATAGTTCCTTTGACGTTTCTACGCCACTGTTAGACGTTATACAAAGCATCTTCCAGCCCGCTTAGAATATAATTCTTGCATAAAAATCTGAATGCTTCCACGCCTCAACGACGAGAAAGCGTTCAGTTTCTGGAGTTTCGTCGGACAACACAGGAACATCTTCCTTGATGAACTTCTGGAGATTAGAGTAGTCAAATAGAAGAACATCTTTTGTTGCCAGCGCTTGAAATCAATCCCGAAAATTTTTTTGGGTTTCTCCGCCGGTGCCAATGCTGCCGGAGTCGTTCGGCTTGTTGAGGCATTAGCAGTCACCATTGGAACAGCTTGGTTCTCATTCTCGTTAGTCATTTCTATAAAAGAATGACACAAATATTAAAATCACATAGATTTTAATAGAGTACAAAACAACAAAGGTTTTACTCTTCCAGAAACAGTAAAAACAAATACAGAAATATAATTAAATTCCTTAAGCTTGTTATTACACTGTATTTGTAAAATAATTCTGGAAATATAAATAAATACAAATAAAAATATGAATAAACATAAACGAAGAAACCGATTCGAGCCCACTGAATTCACAGCGTTTCCTTAAGGAATTTAATCCCCTCATAGTACCCAAGGTTATGGATTATTTCCTCCCAGGATAGAACGAATTACACACTGTTGTAGTGGTACTTCAAACCCCAGTGTTTCAGCGAACACAAAGTTCGGTAGCAAATCACACTTACTTTTTGCTTTGTTTGATGCTAAAAGTATGCAGAAGAAAGGAGGAGAAACTCAGAAATTCGTAGTGAAATTCTGAGCAGAATAGTATTGTATTTATAGCCAAAAGTTGGGCTGAAATCTGAAGAGTCTCTTCAGAATGGCTATTTCTGCAAAACTGTCACAACATAAATGCCATTGCATAAATGGCCATTTACTCAATAATAAGAGGGAAAATAAAGAGGGAAAATTGATGGGTAGTTAAGTTTCTGTTACAAAAACAGAAAAACTGAAATTTGGATTTAATATTAATATTTATTTAATATTAATATTCTATTATTAAAATCAATATTTTAATAATATTTCTGTTAATATTTTACTATTAACAAATAAATTTGGTCCAAAAAGTTAATCAATCGATCGATCATTTGACCAAATCCAAATCCAAATTCGAATCTGAAGCTGAAACCGAGCCGAGCCGAGTGAGCGACGGCGACGACGGCGCGAGGCTTGCTTTTTTCTCAACTATTTAAGAGCTAGTAGAAGAGCAATTGCTTATATACCCATAAAAAACCTCTTCCTTTTCCGATATGGGACAATGCCCATTTACTAAGGGGAGCAATTGTTCCAAGGAGAGGGAACTTGAAATTTCACTCAAAATTTCATTTCCCTCCATTTCCCATTCACCCTATTTTAACTCTTTAATATATTAACTAAATATATTAAAATCCAACATATACAACATATGTTTGCAAAGAATTTCATGTCGTTACACTAGCTGATGAGCCCGTTATTTATAGCTTTACCTAGGGAAACAAGATCCTAGGATCAAGCTCCTCTTAAATGATACTCCATCCATTCTAATTTATGTGAACTTATTTGACTGTGCATGGAGTTTTAAAAAAATAAAGACTTTTAGAATTTGTGGTCCTAAACTAGTCCAAATGGGGCCCAGAGTATTTGTGTGATTATAAAAGTTTCTAATTAAGGGTAGAGTTGTAACTTTAAGCTAAATTGTTACAAAATTTAAAAAGGGTTCATTCTTTTTGGAACGGACTCAAAAGGAAATAGGTTCACAAAAACTGGAACAGAGGGAGTAATAAAAGAGTCGTTGATCAATATATAACGGTAAACCATGGATGCAAATATTCTCTGCAAAGGTCGGCTCATTTAACGTTAGAATATTTCCTCATTGAATCCTATCCGATGACAAATCCTTGATCTCCTGCCATTAAATATGCTCCCTTCGGGATTTACCCGATGTAGATTACATTCGTTATGTCCGGTATTAGTTGTTGCCCGACTTCCCTTTTCTTACCTTTGGTTCCACATGCCATGCTACCATTGGACTACCTATTATAAATCAATTTTACCTTATACAGATAGTCCCCCTACTTTCCGATAACACATCTTAGTGTTACCGGGAAGTTATTGAAGATTTCTTTCTTGGCGGGAAAGTTCCTGGACAATCTCGACGCTTAAAAGAATGCACGTCTTCTCGCATTTAATATCCCGAACACGTATTGTTCCACGATTCAGCAAATATTTTTGCCGGCTCTCGAGATAATCATGACCATGATATTTGTCGTCTATAACTCCCCTTCTACTCATTATTCTTACTTCTTTACTTCCAAAATTTTCATAAGTCTTTCTTCTTCCTTGCATTTGCTTAGAAAATTTTTCATCTCCTCGTACTTTCCTAATAAAAGTTTTACTGACCTTTTGCTACCATGGTTTCTTTCACTACTTTCTTTTGAAACACTTATCTTCTCTCTGGTGGAGGCCTAAGGAAAACAAGAACAAGGAAGTCGATGCCGATTCAAAACCTCCCACTATAAGCAATCATACTGAAACATCTCAATACTGCTAACGACTTTCAAGAGAAAACAACTCATATTCACAGACTTGGCTTGTTAGTAGGTATCTTTCCTCAATTTGCCCTTCTAGTATCTCTACAGTGAAGGGGGACTGCAACTGCCCCAATTTTGAAATCCTTGCCCCGGATTTCATAGAGCGGGTTATCTTCACTAAAGAGGGTTTTACATATGTCTATACATATCCCTTTACCTTGGGTCCATTCACCCTGGGGCCGAATGAAGGGCTTGACCCCATAATTTTAGAGTTTTTCCACCGGTACCAGGTCTTCATAGCACAAGTAGTCTCATCAATATGCCAAATGGTAGCTTGCCTTCACCAACTATTCATGGAGACCGGGGAAATCCTACACTTGCACACATGATGAATCTTTACTCTCCTAAAGTTTTCTGTGGAGGGAGTAATAAACTTCAGCAAAGGTGGACACCACACTCTTCTCAATAATGTGGATGATTATAACGATCATTCGTGGATGAAACAATTCGTCCTTATTTCTACTAGGGACATCATCCCTGCAACAATTTCGTCTTTTCTTAAGTCGTGAAATCGCTTTCGTAAGTTATCGATTATTCATTTCCTTCCTTCTTGTAAAATATTCTTCGGTGTTGTTGATATTTTTATTTTTTTTGGTCCAGCTACCCGATGGGAGCACCACAGGTTCAAGGTATGGACCAATGGGTTTAGAAATCATGACACCAGAATTCTGTCGGTGGAAGGAAATGGACACTAAATATGGGCGGAAGGCCAAAAATCGTGCTAAATCGAGTCCTTTTTTCCTTTTATCTTTGTGCGATCACATGTAATTTCATGAAAAGCTTGCTAACTCTAATTTTTGTTTGATACAGGACTTCCGTAGAGGTCGATCGTTTGCCTCAATTTCATGGAAGGGTGTTGCAAGGCGCCCTTACCCAAAGTAGAGATTGCGGCTCTACTTTCGCCGTGGGTGCCTCATTTTGGAGTCCCTAGCCCGAGAAACAAGCAACCAAAAAGACGATGTTCTTCCTCGACTACGACTCAAAATAAGAAGATAAATTAAGCAACAACTGAGCCAACCATAGCGGTCCTCGTTGGTGAAGAGGAAACTAGTGGTGAAGAGGATCCCGTTTAAAAGAGAAAGGGATCTTCACCGCTCAACCAGATGCTCAACTGGGAGAGCTTCAAAACCCAATGTTGGAGGAAGCTGACACACTTTTGGGTGAGGTGAGCTTGATTGAGAATGTTGTTTCTCATTGACCGGCCCACTTTGCTGCCTCTTGTCCAGATGGGTTATACCCTAGGCCTCTTCTACCTCCGACTACTGAGCCAATAATAGTCAACACTTCCTTTGGCACCCTCGCTTATTCACCTTCAACACCGATGGGTTCACGCCCATCGACACTAGCTGCACTTTTGCTGTCGGCAAAAACTGCCACTCCTCCATCGGTACAATTTGAGCAGTAGCAGAGTGCTTCTCCTCATCAGTCTACCGACCATGGAAATTTGGGCACAATTATTCAATCCCTTCCTGAGATCCTCGAAGGAGGAGAAGTGCCATTTTTTTAGGTTTCAAAGGGTGCTATCTTTTGTCCAAGTCGGTGGAGCTTGTAGATTACCTGAAGTTGTAAGCTTCGGTGAAAGATTAGAAAAGATACACTCCCATTTTGGGAATGCTTGATAAATAATGCTATGCACAGCACAACGCAGGTACCATACTAGTCTCCTTGTATCTGCTTTTATATTCACATGTTGCAGTGGAAATCCTAACTTTGATAATCGTTTTTGGCGTCCAACATGCTTATGTAGGCCTACAAAGGTTGATTCTTGACAAGCAAGGACTCGCTTCCGAGCGGGATCAACTTTTGGCCGAGAGGAACCAATTTGTTGCGCACCTCCCAATTTTTTATGTAAAAGCTGCTGAGATGGGCGAGCTCGAGGCTCGGTTGTAGCAGAGTGAGCAGGATAAATGACCCACATTCAAGAAGCTTCTCAATTGCATGAAAACCTTCAAGGGGCCAAGGCTAAGTGGGCCGAGTTACATAACAATGTGGTTGTTGCTACTAAGCACGAGTCTGCCTTAGAGGATCAAAGGAATCATTTGAAGCCATAGTTGAACTCCAAAACCAAGGAAGCAATGTTGCCAAGGAGAAGAAGCCAAGATGGAAGAGAGGTTTAAGAGAATCATGGTGCAAAATCGAATCCACTTATCTACAACTATTGATCTTGATTCTCGCCTTGGTGCCATGAGATCTGAAAGGGACGTCCTTTAGGCCGAAATTGATACTCAAAAATAAACTCCATTTGCCAAGAGGATTCCCTCGTATGTGAGAAGACTCATGCTACATATCACATAATGAGGAAAACCTTGTAAGAGGCGAAACTGAGCATCATCAATATTGATGATTACATATTCAAGGACCAATAACTAGTGCTAATTGCTCGTTAAAATCATCATGCTCGGTCCGCTACAACTGACTCTTCGAGTACATATTCCGAGTACTAGGGAACCGAAGGGGAGGTTGAAGAAAATGAAGATGAAGGTCGAGGAACCGATCCGGTAGTAGCTCCGCCTCCCTCCACATGGGGAAATATAGACCCATCTCTCCCTTCGAGTTATAGACCCATCTCTCCCTTCGAGTTCCCGTGGTAATGACGTTTAACTCCTTCCCTTATTTATATGTAATTATTCCAAACTTTTCACCGAGTCTGGCACTTTGATAAATATGGAATTTTTTGCTTAAGCATTGTGCAAAATATATTCCTTTTTTGTTGTATTGATTAAAGCTTCAGGTATATTTTCATCCGATGGCTTTTGATCACGAGCATAAATTATTCCAGAATCTATCCTTTACTACGAGGGTTTCATAATAGAGGGACCTCTTATGTTTACGGTACTCTTGAAGATAACGTCTCTTGTTCATTCTGACCCAAGCATTTGAAGTTTTCGTTAACTTTCATATGATAATATTAACTCATCATTTGGACAAGAATAAGATAAAAATAAAAGAATTTTATTTTATTCCTTCTACCTTTAAAAGTACATAATCATTCATTTGATAAAGTAAAAACTACCAATACATGTGGCTAACTTGTACAACTTATTTCTACGGTGCCGATCATGCAGTCTCCGGTCCTGATGAGATATTGATCTCGGTTCTTGCAGTCCCGATTTTTGTGGAACTCATGGTGTCGTATCGGATGTTATCTCCCCGTGTTTGAATGAGAATTCGACATCCTTTTCTAGTGATGGAAGACAAAGCTTGCCATCAAACAAAATATTCATTAACCCTACACACAACTGTTTGTCATAGATGTCAAAATATTAGTGCCTTGATAACGAAAGGTCAATCCTTTGCCAATGACGCTCCATTCGTAATATGCTTTCTGTTGTTGCAAATATTGGCCCTCCAAGTATAATATCTTTGCATTCTTCTTTTAAGCCACCATCCTCACGTACGTCAAGTCCATGTGTTCGTCTAGCAAGTCCAGCTTCACCAACAATGTTTTATTGTTTGCTTCTTCGTTTGACCGGGAAAGCCTTAAAGTTTATTCACTTACTTCCACCGGTATCAGCGCTTCAATGTCATATACGAGAGAGAAAGGTGTTTCTCATGTTCTCGATTTCTCCATTGTACGGTATGCCCATAGTGCACTCGATAACTCTTCGGGCCATTTGCCTTTAGCAGCGTCTAACTTCTTCCAAAAACATTTTGACTTTTGAGCCTATGAATTGCAGCCTATCGTCACTAGAAATCTCCTTCGGCATTCCGAATCGGCAAATTATATGTTCCCATATAAAGACAACCACTTCACGTTCACTGATCATCTGGTAAGGACCTGCTTCAACCCATTTAGTAAATTAGTCAGTTACAACCAAAATAAAATATTACCTTTTCAGGGCCTGGTGGCAGGGGATCGACTATGTCTATTCCCTATTTTATTAACAACCATGGGGACAATACTGAATGCAGGAGTTCTACTGGTTGACATACATTATGTGCATGGAGTTGACATTTGTCGGGCTTCTGAATGAATGCCTTTGCGTCCTGCTCCATCCGGGGCCAATAGTAAACTGCCTTAACGAGCAAGGCGCTTGATAGGTACCCTTTTAGGTCTTTCAAGGCCCGTTGGCATTCCAGAGCCCATTCGAAATTGCTCTTCTTTTCCAGAAGTGAAAAGAAGTTGACACTTTTTAGAGGATATCGAGATGAATATGCTTAGATCTGTTAATTTCCCAGTCAGTCTTTGTATTTCCTTTACATTTGTCAACTGGTCTAGAATGTGCTCGATAGCTTTGATCTTGTCTAGACTTGACTAACATGTCATCAATGTATACCTTCATTGTTTTGCCTATCTGATTTTCAAATATTTTATTAATGAGCCTATGATAAGTGGCTTGTTCTTAAGCCCAAAGGGCATCACATTATAGCTATATGTGCCAAAGTTCATTATGAAAGAACTTTTTCCTGATCCTCTAGGTTTGCGTTGGTTTGCATTAACCCGAGGTCGAGCGTCGATAACCCTCGAGGGTGAGCCTCGATCCTAGTTTCGAACCTTATGAAGTATGCTTACAAGGCATCATAATGACGGAAAATTGGACCCACCAATTTTACCGTATACAGTACTCAATCTCTTTCCTTGTCTTAAAAACGAAACATCATGTCTCTAATTAAGAATAGAAAGAAAAAAAACAAACTCAGTTTAATCCTACAAGTGAAGACCAGAAAAAATAGTGCATATGCAGACCTTACTCCTACCTTGTGGAGGTAGAAAGACTATTTCTGATAGACTCTCGACTTAAAAAAAGCATAGTCACAACATAGTACTAGAAATACAGTAAAGGGAAATCCATGAGAAAAGAAAAAGAAAAAGCAGTAATAAGAAACAACATGATAAAAAGATAACCAAAGCAAAAACGACAATCGGTAGTAATGGAGAACTAAATGTAAGAAAATTCGCGAATGATAATGATATTACAGGTATTAAAAAGGAAAAGTTCGACTACACTCTAACTTTCTATCCTAATTCACGACCTTCATACTCTCCTATCAAGGGTTATATCTTCACTAAGCTACATAATACCATGTTCTGCCTTATCACCTTTCCCAAATACTTCTTTGGCCTACCTCTACCTATCCTCAGACTCACTATGACCAACCTCTCACACCTTCCCACTGGGGTATTTGGACACTCCTCTACACATGCCCGAACCATTTCAGTCAACTTCTCACTTTTTATCTACCACGGGGGCTACTCCTACCTTGTCCCGAACATCCTCATTCCTAATCCTATCTCTCATACTAAGTTAATATACCTATTTCACCATCCTCTAGCTCTCCTGATTAAGAAATGGAGTAGAAAAAGTAAACCATTGAAGCTTGATTAAGAAATGGAGGAGTAGAAAAAGTAAACCATTGAAGCTTGATTAAGAAATGGAGGAGTAGAAAAAGTAAACCATTGAAGCTTGATCTTAAACAAAAGTCTAATATGTTCTTCCATAGGCAACGGTGTTTGTATCCATTTTGAGATGGACGTTCTTATTCTTCTGAACTTGTTTTCTATCTTCTTTTGAGAATGGAAACAATTCGAACTTGTTTTCATCTAAAGCAAGGAAGGCCTCTGTAACACCACACCTCAGGTCGGATCATTGCCATTTCATGATTCAATTATTGGAGGTGAAATACATGTTTTTTCTTAATAGCTAGGACAATTTTTTGGTGCTTCAATGGAAATAAATGAAAAATATGTACTTTAAATTATAATATATACTATATATTAGTGGTTTTTCATATAATAAAACCAAACATCCAACAAAAAATAATCTCTGCGTTACAATTCTTGCATAACTAATTAATACATGCATAACTAATCCCTGCACAACTTGGCTTCAAACCAAACGACACTTTTATTTGGTATGACGCAAAAAAATGACTTGCGGCCACAAGTGAGGAAGTAATATTTCCTTGGAGAATTACTTGTGTCATACCATATACTAAAAAATAACTTCCTGAACATACCAAACACATCCTGAAACGAAATGGACATGGACTTTCACTGTGACCAAATCATTTATGAGAATTGAAAGGTGAACAAGATATGCATATTCTTGATATTGAAAGTGTCAATGTTAGTCAACATTGGCACTTTAATACGTCGACCAATACCTTTGACATCCGGGATGGCCGAGTAGATAAGTTTTATGGCAGAAAGGAAGTATCAAAGCATGAAGAGTTCCTTTCAAAGGATGATACATGAAAACTTATTCAACAGTCAGCATCCATAACATCTCATTGCTGCTAAACCAAAGTATCAGCACAACATATAAATCCACTATAGATTTTCTTCAATCAAATGAATTTATAAAAACCATTAAGTAAACTCTATCTCCCAATAACTCCAATCACATTGTTCTCACAACTGCTCAGAATAATCAACTCAAACTAGTTTGAGTAACATCTACTTTGTGGCCGATGTGTACCTTAAATCTACGTTCGGACAGATTTAAAACTTGGAATCGACATTCATCCCCCGGCTTAATGCCATATGCTGCGGCAAATAATGCCCAGCGACTCGCCAAAACCTTACAACCTGCTCTCGCATGATAGATGACAGGCCAGGGTCTATCATCTGGTCCTTCGAGATAAATAGTAATACGTTCCAGCTTTTTCCTGCCTGTCAGAACTTGCGGCCAGCTTTGTGGTAATTCCTACACAGTAAATTCAAATACAGACTCAGGGAATCAAAAGAAAATTTCAGCCAAACACAGGCAGTTAAGCACAATGTGCAGCGGACTGCATTCTAAGGAGAAAGCTGTTATCAGGACAAAAATATGAAAAGAAAAACAAATGATCAGTGTGGTCAGGTGATTAAGTTCAAAATATTCAAATAAACATTTTCCTCTTTGAAATCTAGTTCCACAGAACCTACAACTTGTTGTTGTTAAATCTTAAGACAGAATATCTGCTCTTCGTAGCATAGAAGTTGTTGAAATCAGCCATTTGCTAGGACCAAGAAAAAGAACAAAAGAATGTACATTGCCAATCAGGTTGACTCTGCTTCTTTAAAGAAAATGACCATTTCAATCACAAAGGATTCTCATTAATTTTTGGATAAAAGCAAAGGCAAAGTTTACTATCAGCAGTACTAACAATCAAAAATATAATAATTTACTTTGAGCTCAGTGGTGATTTCATGATCCTCATTTAATAAAAAGGAACTCGCACTGAAATTGGATTTTCATTTCTTTTATTCCTTTTCAACAGTTCACTGACAAAGTAATCAAGCACTTATCCTCAATCTTCATGCAACAACAACAACAATTCAATTTTCATGATAATGAAAAGATTATAGAGTATATAGGCTGAAAATATGCTGACAAAGATGTGTGAATTCCCCAATACAATATCTTTAATAATTCAATGCCAAAGATTGGTGAAAACAGTACTAAAATGCAAGTCACTCCAACAAACACTAGATATACACATTATAAGTGCATATGCTGCAGGGAATAAAACAAACAAATGAAAATTCCTCAAAATCCATCTAATAGCAGAAGGAATGATATCTCAGCAAGATTTTCACCAGAAAATTTCGACCATCCACCCGTAGCAAACATGAGAAGTTGCCAGCATCAGGAAATGATGTGTCTCCTGAATCAGCAGGCGCACTTTTGATAACTTTGTTATTACCACTTACACCCGTTAGAAAACCTTGACCATCTTTCTCTATTATTTTTGGCTCTTTTCCTGCATTTGCTCATGCAGCATACATCACATAAGAATGCATGCATGGGATCATGTGCAGTAATGAGAAAAGGATATCAAGATTAAATGGGAGTATTAAAGTAAATATGAAAATGTTATACCATTTAGCTTTTTAGCAGAGCAATCTGTTTTCGCTGCCATCTCCTTCAGTTCCCTCTTATCTATTCATGATGCAAAACCCAACAATAACAGGAAGAAATCCAATAAAACCGATAAAGAAAAAATTTAGTGTCACACACAAAAGTTACAAAAGAATAAGAATAAATTTTAAGGCAGCAGAATAAAATGATTCTTAATGTTAAAGACTGGAAGCTTACAAATATGAGATGCATCATTAGATTTCTCTCTGGTAGCTTGATTGCTGCAGCGACTTTCTTTATTAGATGGTAAGACCAAATGACTACCTAATATATCGTATCATCATATGGTTGAGAATATATATTGGAGCCAATCAAAGTAAATCACGAACTTGCTTCGAAACAAGGGAGGAGGAAGGAAATTAAGGGAAAAGTACAGAATTTTCTTTTTTCGATTATCAAGAGAAAGAGCATGGGAAGTGAAGAGAGAAGAGAGGGGAAAAAATCAATTTTCTTTTAGTCCCACTAATTATTCACTCGCACTTCCCTTCTATTTTCCCTCTTTAGTAATTTTCCTTTCCCTTCCAGTGTTTCTGGACACGGTAAAGATATTGATTAAGAAGATATGATAAAAATGAAAGGGAAAATTACCCTTGCCACTATTTTCAGCTGAAGACGTGCTAGAGATAAGACCCATATTATGGACATTTTCATCTTTTTGGCCCAAAAGTAAAATATCGTTCACTGGTTCACAAATTTTTTCAGTCTGAGTGATTCCAATGTCATGGAAGTGCACAGGTGCTTGAAAGCTTAGGAGCTCCGTCTCAACAGGAACCTCATCTACTAAACTTGACTCCCTTTGTGATATTGAATTGGTGCTAACATGATTATGAGGCCCATTTTTACCTTGTAGAATATCTCTGATTGCTTTTGCTTGGGGAACTATTTCTAGGATTCCAGTGTCAGCATCTATGGTTGATGCAAAAGTTGTGGTCACTGCCTCGTGATCAGCCATTTCAGACTCTGGTACAGCAGTATCTGAGGGTGTTGAATTCCACTTTTTTCTTGAATTTATGTCACTTTCTGGTAGCAGCTCATCTTGGGAAGTTGCTTTACAATTAGTTCTTCGCCTTTTCTTCCCTGTGCGAGTGCCATTGTCAAAGCTGATCTTTTGACAACCACTTGTTCCAAATATTTGAATAATAAAGTGCTGGCCCTGAATATAGTGGAAAACCAAGAAGTCCCCAATTTTCAGACCATGTTCTGATGAAAATGCATTCCATCCCTCTCTAATTGCAAGCGAACCCTTATGAATACATATTCCCACCTTCCATTTCTGACCACTTGAGTCCTCCAGATAAGTTTCTTGATCAGTCAAGTGAGATACCAATCGAGCAAATCTGGGGGGAAAGTACTGACAAGATTGTACATAGAATTTAAATGGCTATAAACTGATATGCAAATCAACATCTACATTAAAGAAAAAAGTTTCCGACTACACAATTGAAAGTGTTTGAGTTGTACATGGAGCATTTGATTATCATAAATATTCCAAAAAACTTTACACCAATTCAGTCCTTTCCTGCAGTCAACTTAAATTGCATAAAAATAGGGAAGTTAAAAGCAACAAATGCATGCCAACTATTTAAGAAAAAAAAAAGCATGAACATTAATTTTGCTAAAAGCATAATGGTGAGAAACCAAACACTACAATGAAGCTTCTCAGGAAAGTAGATACCATAAAGGACTTCAAGAAATTTTGCAGTCAGAAGTTTGAGTTTTTTGTTTTTTAATAACTAAAAGATTTTCACATTACTTAGGAGGATTCGGGAGGGGAAAGGGGATATTGAGAATCGAGCACTTACTGTGGGAAACTCCCACTGATACCAATAGACAAGCCTTGGTGGTAAAAGAAAATTTACAGCTTCAAAACTTAAACACGTGATCAAGTTTTTTCCATGTTATTGCAAGTACTTAATCACATGATCTAATTCAAGTAAGATTTGAATACATTAAGCAAATCATTATTGCAGTTGACGTTGAGGATTTTAAGAGACAACTTTTTTCGAGTAACTAACAAACAGAATCATATAACAAGTGAATGATAGGTTAGTTTACGTGCTTCACTAAGTACATGGCCAATGAGACATGAAGAGAGTCGAAAACACATCAATTACAACTTTACTCACTGCATCTTCAGGATGCCATCAATGAAATGAATTTCTTCATCAGACCGGGAAAAAAACACAGTAAAACAACCTTACAGGACCAAATAACAGAAGTAGTCGATCTCTAGGTTCTATTTAATTTTTTTACTATTTCCTCTGAGCATGATACATTTCATTTTGGATTTTTATGGTATTTGAAGACTGACTTGCATCTTTTGTGCATCAGCATTAGGAACATAGTTAATGAACTTAAAAAAATCCTTCTTTTTTTTTGGGCGAGTTTTTAAGAAGTTGTTTCCCTGATTTACACTTAGACAGTGAAACACACTGGTGAAAAATTAATTGAGTGTAAAACAAGAGGGTTCAGGACTCTTTGGTTGTTGGCAATTTGGACAGGCTGTTTGGTCTCCATCGCAAAATTCCAACAATGCAGGTTGGGATCATTAGCAAGTGCAAGGATTATAATTTATTTTAAGAAACTCAAGGGGTTGTAAAGACTTGAAATATTATGCAGATCTGAGCCAATGATTGAAGGATGATGAGACAGATTTATCCCATTCTAAAATTGAAAAGGGCCTTTAATCTTAATGACCAGCTGAAGAGCTTTGCCTTATTTTCTCTGTTGACGAATCTATAATATTGGAAGAATCCAAATGGATCAAGCGTAGCAGTTGGGCTTATCTAGTCATAGCTTGAATGTCCTTCTGCTTCAAGCATCACTAGGTGAGGAAGAAAAAACATGAAAGAGATTCCAACCAAGTTGAATGTCTCTAATGATCCTATTCTATGCAAAAGTTATCCAAAAAGTTAGAAACCACAAGAATGCTAAGATGGAAAGAACTTCTCATGTAACAACTCAAATGAGATTATAAAGTTTCATTTTAAATAATAACAACAATCAACTTAGACTTTGTCTGATGGGATCGTGGTCCTAAATGCAGGCAATCCAAATATCTAGGTTGAGTTGTTTGAGGAGAACGGTACGATGGATGAAGATGTAACAAGCAAATTAAATATGATGGTTAAACATAGGAGTGCAATTCAATAGGAAGATAAAAAACAAATAGAAGCAAAGTCACATATGACCAGTAATGATATATGAGAGTAAATGTTGGCCCTCTAAACCTAACATATTGATAAGGTGAGTGTTGTAGAACTGCGGGTGTTAAAATGGATGTGGAATTATACAAGATTGGTTAAGGTTAGAAATAATCACGTCAAACAAACTATGCAAGTAGCACACACAGAAGAATAATGTCAAAAGATTTTCATATTAGTATTATTACGGTAGAGGACACCGTATCTATTCCTTATTTTCCATATCAGTATTATTACTATCATTATCTTATTATCTTATTCTTTGATTTCTATGACTACCGATTATTTCCTTTGCTTCGGTTATCTTACTGCTTTATTGTTGTTGTTACTATTCTTGTCTTTATTATTTTCAATATGGCTTCTTCAATACTGTTTTTCAATATGGCTTCTTTTCCCATCCTGCTTAGAAATGCTTTTTGAGGCGAAGGTCTATCGGAAACGGCCTCTCTACCTCCACAAGGATAATGGTAAGGTCTGTGTATACACTATGAGAATACACTAGGTATGTTGTTGTAGTATTATATATATATATATATATATATATATATAATACTAATGTTTAAAAGCTAAATGTTGATAGAGGAAAATATTCCCGAAAAGTTGATCGACTTTTCGACCCTTATACAGCTAATATTTCTTCAAAGAAATTCGGATAAAGCTGTAATATTTAGGACTATCTAATATACATGAACTTTGAAGTCAACAAATAATATAATATTTAAAATTCGTGTAGGAGTTTGAATCGTCTCTTACTCGAACTAAAGTCGTTTCAAATTTTAGCTATTTGAGACGTTCTACCGGTTTTTGAAGTCCCAAATACATACTAATTCCATATGGATAAAAACAAGTTAAACCGCATGTTACCATTATATATAAAACGTGTTCCATTGGCATATTACATTCTCACCATATCAAGAACTATGAGATCACCCATTCCACTCTGGGGTGACGGAGGGATCGTACCATTCGAGCCATTTTGTTCTTGACTCAAAATGGGAGCAAGTTCGAAAAAGGATCTTAGAGCATCTAGGGTTAGGCCCAGGAGAGTATCTTAAGTCCTCTTTTCTTCTCATCGGAGTTATTTCACAAAAACTGGCCAGGGTAAGGAAGAAGGGGAACTTGCCAAATGGAAACTATTAAAATGTCCTTTTTGTATTTATGTAAGATGCTACATATGCACATAATCAAATCGCTTATAACATGGGGTTTTACCTCTTTTGGTATGTTGGGTTTCGTTTTATTTTTATCCTTGTAATGTTGATCTAATCTGGTAAAGTTCTTAATTTATATTTAGCATTGCAGATGACCCAACTAAAATTTACAATTTTTGCTCGAAGAACAATGATCTTAGGTAATTTTCAAGTTTCACTCCCTGTCTCACGCTAAGTTGCTCGGACACGGGTTTCGGTGTCCGACACGGGTGCGAATCTAAAGGTCGGATCCTTCGAGATGTAAATTCTAAGATTCGGGGGTACGGATCCTAGTGTGGATACGGGTGCGGGGATCCGGCTAAAATTAATTCAAAAATATAAAAATATCTCTAAATTTGTAAGAAATTTAGTGGAATACTTAGCATAGCTTGTAAAGTGTGTATTTCTTTTTGATTCTCAAATTGTAAGTAAGTAATGGATTGATATCGTAGATAAGGTATGTTATTTTCTTCAAATTGTATCCTAGTTTTGATTCTGATTTCGGGAATCAAATTGTATCTTGTATCGAATTTTTTCGTCCCTTGTGGTCAAAGTACCCAAAAGTGTTTGACCATATCTGGTACGGATTCCATACCCACACCCATGCTAGTGTCGTGTCGACACGGGTGCGGCACCTAAACTGAAGTGTCGGAGCAACTTAGGTCTCACGCGTGTTGCATGGTAAGCATGACTATATTTGGAGTTTCATAGTAATCATAAGTAGCTTTTGAATTTGATTAATGTTTGTATGACACAACATATTTAATTAGTGATGATGCAAAGCCAATAGTGGGAAGTATCATTGATGTTCTTCTGAGGCAGAACACCAAAAGATTTTCATATTCCTTTTAGAGGAATAATGTCAAGTCTATCTTTAAGGCGAGTGCCCTCTACTCTTGATCTTCTCCTTTAATAGCAATTGAACTCAAAGATCTTCCGTCGAATTTATTAACATGTTGAGTTTGTACTATAAGTTGTTCAACTTAGTTAAGTTATTAAACAGCTAAAATGATATCTACCAATTTATCTCCTTCAAAGCCCGCCAAAATTTGAACGTCTTAAAACAAGGAACGCAAACTGCGACAAGCAGTGATGTTATGGTAAGGTCGTGAACAAACCTATTTTCCACAAAAGGCAAAAATCATATAGAAGATTGTATTGAGATTACAAAGCAGGGTTGCAAATCACACACCCAATCAGGAGGTGCAAGCATTTTGAGATTAACGGGGACAAGAAAGGAAAGGGAACCTCTCTTACTGAATTGCAGGTGAAGCAGAATACAAAAATTTTCCCTCTTGTGTTTCTACACTACTTTGATATTTGGTTATTTATGATCACATGTAGCTCAAAAGAGTCTCTTTCTAAATAGATATGAAAAATTTTGTGAATTGTTGCTATGGAGATTAGACTAATATTCTACTTTTTTTTCTTTTGTGGTTTTGCTACTATTTGAAAAAAGTTGAGCCGTTATGTGGTGAAACAGGGAGGAAACAAATAAATAAATTTAAAGTCGTGACTAAACCAAAACAAATTAAATTATTAAAATCAATTATGTAGAATTTAAAGGTCCTTGCATGCAATTAAGTTTTATTATACCTCCATAGTTGATTAACTTTTATACCTAACTGGTACATTGGTGGGATAAACAAGGATTCCCCGTGGGATTAGCTATCCCACCTTCCATATGGTATAGCTAATCCCACCATTTTAGTGTAAAACTTTTTTCCGGATTGGCTAATACATATAATCAAACATGGGAGAGATACAATTCCAAATTCTATCCCTTGATTATTATCCTTATCCCTTGTACTAAACAACCTCTTAAAAAATAAATCTTCCCTCAAGAAGATAATAGATGAGTTTTTCATTAAGTTTGATATTTCAAGTGATTCGCTAACTGCAAAAGAGTGCCACTTTAGTCATATAAATACAACTTGCGTTAGGATTATAGTAAAACTAAAGAGACCTACTATCCTTACAAGTCTTTGTGGATTTCATCTCTCTTTTTTATTCCATTGAATTTCGGACTACAGCAAAGGTGGAGCGGATACAAGTCGTCATCGGTGTTAATAAAAAGAATGAGTCACTTTCTAGGGACAAGTACAGCTTGACGAAATATACCAAGTAAGGGAGTAAGCTCATGCCTTCTGCAATTCATTGGATGAAAGCAAATTGATGCTTATGCAGTTACATATGTACTACTTGGATTTCTATCTCACAACTCAACTAGATGTTTTCTGAATATTAATGCGGTTAAAATTTTACTATTTTCTTGCACAAAAATTCTACTCCCTCTGTTTCAATTTGTGTCTTACTTTCCTTTTTAGTCTTTTAAAAAAAGAATGTCTCTTTCTATATTTAGTAACTCCTTAACTCGCATGGCTTATTTAAGACCACAAGATCCAAATGCATTTTGGTACATTACACACATCTTTAGTTTAAAACCAAAAGATTTAAAAGTCTTCTTATTATTCTTAAACTTTGTGCCTAGTCAAACTAAGATACATACATTGAAACAAAGAGGGTAATAAACGACAAAAATTCTATCGACGACGGGGCAACGCACGTCTATAGAGACTACTACTAATTAAATGT
The DNA here is from genome assembly GCA_032618575.1 of Nicotiana noctiflora. NCBI lineage: Eukaryota > Viridiplantae > Streptophyta > Magnoliopsida > Solanales > Solanaceae > Nicotiana > Nicotiana noctiflora. The sequence continues at coordinate 355,164 of JASVEL010001973.1, read as the reverse complement.
GCTAAAAGGATTGACTTACAACTACAACTAGGAAAAGACCGAAAAGTCTCTCCTAATTAACGTCCAACATACAAGCTATTGGATGTAACAAGTAATTTCAGAAAATATAAGAACAACTTAACCAAATATTGTTATCAGAACAAATGCTTTATTTAGAAGGAGACATTAATTTTATTTTTTTCAAAAACTAGTCAAAGAACATATAATACCAGAACTTTGGAGAAGCGCTTATCGATCATGACTTTGAAGAAAGAGTTAACAATCGGCGAGGGGTCCCGCTGTCCATGTATCAACAAGCAGGTTTGCGTGCACTTTTCACATGCTTCATTCTGGTGAACCATCTCTCCTCTCCAGACAAAGTATGTCGGCTTCCTCCAAATTTCTTCCCCTACATAGAGCAAATAAAAGATTCATGTAAATATTGGTTAAAGATGGTCCAGTGAAAGAGAGGCAGGGGCGGCGCCAGAGCATGCTTCAGTTGAACCTAGTAACTTTTATTCAAATCATGTATTGGTTTTAAAAAATCCATTGAATATGTAAAAATTACTAATTTAGAGCCCATTAACTTAAAAGGATTACAATCCCGAACTTATAAAGTTCAAATCCTGGTTCCGCCTCTATTAGGCAGGATGTACATCAAGATGCCAAGAGTTTGTTCAGAGGCCATTAAATCTTGAGACTGATGGCACATTATTAGTTGAGATACAAGCAAACTGGCTTCTCATAACAATTAATGTCCATCTCTTTTTCTTATAACATGGTGCTTCCCATCCGTTGGGCGCCTCTCGACTATTCAAGTATATGCTAACTCCAGCACATGTACCGAGTAATTCTGCCCACTAAAGAAATCACCATGTGTTTTCTGTAAATTGTCCATCTTCCCTAATACAAAAATTTCGAGTACGTTGTAGCTTACAGACCAAACTCATAATTAATTTGCCTTCTAAAGGTGCAAATCACATATATACATAGGATCCACAAGCAGGAAAAAAGAAAAGTTCAATGTCCAATCAGGGAATAGCTTGAATTCTTGATTCGTTTCAAAGGCAAAAAGCAACAAAAGGGGATGAAATATCCCAAATACCAATGCAGTAATGATTCTTGGTTTTCTTCGGTGCCCTTCACGTAATTCAGTCACTTACATGAACCCATGTGATGATCATGACAAAGAATGGTTTAAGAAATCATTTTTTTTAAAGATGATACAAACAGTGGAGAGAAAAAACGAATACCGTTTGAGAAGAGCAGCGGTAGAACTCCAAAAAGGGCAACAGATGACTTCTCTCTTTAGAACGGCCACTTTTGGGCGGACGAACTCTGGTGAAAGCAAAATACGGAACTCACTCCGTCATTGACTCATGATTTAAAGAGCAGAGTAGTATAGTACAAGTACTTCACTAAAATACCTAGATTCTCTGTTATTGTTGCTAATTAATAAAGGATGAAAAAAAAAAACCCCGACTTTCAATATTAGATATTCTTCGCTCTTCATCTAAACTAGTAGTCATTATACTTTGTCAATTTTTTGGATGCTACATTTGAAATTATCATAATTATTTGATTATTATGCTTTATTTGCCGGATTGGTACGCTTTTTTTTTTCTAATTGGACGGGATTTTGAGGTTTAAATTTTCTGTTGTTTCGAAATCACATATTTTCTGTTGTTTCGAAATCACAAAACTTTTTTTTCATCATCAAATAACTTTTTTGTTATGTATTTCTCATTATTATATTATCTAATATTTAGTATAATTATATTGTTAATAGAAACTATTAGCATATATATATATATATATATATATATATATATATATATATATATATATATTATCCATATCGTATGATACATGACTACCCAAATGATTAGTGGTAACTGCCCGATTTTAGAATAATTTTAAAACTCCAATTAGAAACTACTCACCAATATGAATTAGTAATACATTATTTTATTTTATTTTGTTTTTTATTTTGAAATTATTTTAAAACTCCAACTTGAAACTACATCCCGATTGAATGAGTAATTTTTCTTCTCTTTCTTCATTTTTTTTATAGGTGATTTTTTTTTTTTGCTTTTTACTTTAAAATAATTTTAAAACTCAAAAACTACTCCCACCCAATTTGAATGAATAGTTATTTTTTATATATTTATTTTTTTATTATTTTTTTATCATATTTAATTATACGATATCTATATTTATTAATCCAAATAAAGTAATCAATATATATATATATATATATATATATATATATATATATATATATATATATATATATATATATATATATGTGTGTGTGTGTGTGTGTGTGTGTGTGTGTGTGTGTGTGTGTGTGTGTGTGTGTGTGTAATAATAAATTTTAAATAGCTACTATATATATATATATATATATATATATATATTATATAAATAGATTTTTCTTTTTTCTTTTTTTTTTTAAATAATTTTAAAACTCCAATTTGAAATTACTCCCCAATTTGAATTGCTAATACATTATTTTTTAATTTCGTTTTTTATTTTAAAATAATTTAAAAACTCAAACTTGAAACTACTCCCATTTAATTTGAATGGGTAGTTAACAACAACAACAACAACAACAACCCAGTATATTCCCACAAGGTGGGGTCTGGGAAGGGTAATATATAGACAGGCATTACCTCAACCCGAGAGGGCAGAGAGGCTGTTTCCAAACGACCCTCGGCGGAGGGAAAAGAAAGGCAAACAAAAACAAAAACTGCATTAGTTATACCAGCATACATCGCAAAAAAAATTATCTAAACATAAGAGACATAGATACCATAAATAAGCATGTATGCATGTAATGATATTAAAACAGTAACTACCAGAAATGACTACCACAAGAGAACACAAACTAATCATCTATGGGCGGCTCTACCACGCCTCACCTACCCCTGGTAAGGAGTACGAAAAATCTAGAAGTCCCTATCCTACAACCCTGATACTAGACCTCCAGACTTTCCTATCAAGGGTCATGTCCTCGGAAATCCGCATCATGGCCATGTCCTGTCTAATTACCTCTCCCCAGTATCTCTTAGGCCTCCCTTTGCCTCGCCTCACACCAACCACCGCTAGCCTCTCACAACTCCTCACCGGGGCATCGGGGCTTCTCCTCCGCACATGCCCGAACCACCGAAGCCTCGCCTCTCGCATCTTCTCATCCACCGGGGCCACCCCACCTTCTCCCGAATAACTTCGTTCCTAATCTTATCTAACCTGGTGAGCCCGCACATCCACCTAAGCATCCTCATCTCCGCAACCATCATCCTCTCAACATGAGATTTCTTCACCGGCCAACACTCCGTCCCATACAGCATGGCAGGTCTAATCACAGCTTTATAAAACTTCCCCTTAAGTTTCTGTGGCACTTTCTTATCACACAAGACTCCTGAAGCAAGCCTCCACTTCGACCATTCCGCCGTTATACGGTGAGTGACATCTCCGTCTATCTCCCCGTCCCCCTGGATCACCGATCCAAGGTATCTAAAACTATCCTTCTTGGCTCTGGCCTGAGATCCAATCATCACGCTCCCTCCCACTTCGCTCGGCTCAGTGCTAAACATGAATGGGTAGTTATTTTTTATATATTTATTTATCATTTTTTATTATATTTAATTCTAAGATATCTATATTTATTAATCCAAATAAAGTAACCAATTAATATATATGATAGTTTTTTATTATATCTTATTATTTTCTTTTTTGATATGTATTTAAATTCAAAAATAAGTAACAAATAACAAATTAGTAACCAATTATACCATGTGGCATTTTTTTTGGTTGCCACTTCGCTTAAGGAGAGGGCTCTTTCCTCTCCTTTTAATAATATATAGATTTAAAATTTTAAATGTTTGTTTTACCCTCTATTCATTTTTTATATTATTAGTTGCATGTGTTCCCATCCCAATGAGTGATTTTTCTAAGAAAATTACATATTATTTTTAAAATTATATTTGAGTTGTAAAATAACGTGTAAGCTTCTGAAATTGGTGCATGTTGATCTTATATAGCTAACTCAATAAAATAAAATAAAAATTATTCGTAAAATTCTTCAATTATTATTCAATATATTTACCTCAGAATATGTTCCAATATTATAAATTCATATGTTCAGTTTTACAAGGTATTGTACTTTCCTTTTAGTTTCAGTAAAAATATATAGCCCTTGAAGATTTAAAATTTAAGAACTTTTATGAGACAGATAAGCTTTATTGACGATTCTTTGTCTTCTCAGTTTATCTCTTTTCAAAGGTTTCGTATTACCCATGTAGTAAGGTTTTAGCTATTTAAATAAATAAATAAATAAAATGATGATTTACATAATTTTATCGAAATGTGCGTAAGCAAAGAAAATATTACTAAAACATAAAAAAAATTTGGGAGAATAAATTACTATAAAAGTTATTAAATTAACTAACTCTATGTAGTCGTATTAATTTGGATTTTTATATATAATTCATTTTATAGTCCTAAATGTTTGGACTTCCTACATAGTTTGAATATGAAATACCGTTATGTAATCCCAAAGTAAATATGTAGTACAAGGGAATCTCCTAAAATACCATTCCGTAGTCTCAAAGTAAATATGTAGCTCATCTAATAGATATAGCAGTTATAGCAACGAAACGACAATTTAGGCTAAGTCCGAGTCAAGGAAGAACATGACATTTCACTAAAACATGTTGTACAGAGTTCAGATAGGCAGTTAAGGCACGTAGGCATGCTTTTTCTAAACTAAACATGATAATTACATATGCTAGTGTAGCTCAATTAAAGGAAAACAGATATGTTGCTTAATGAAAATGGAGTTTTTCAACAAATAGCACACGTACGCGCTCGTCACCTCACGTACATGACGTTCATATCAAACAATACAAAATCCTAAGGGGAGTCCCCCCCTCCCCCCAAAGGTTAGACAAGCCACTTACCTTGAACCAAGCTCAATTAATTAGTCACAATGCTATTTCTAAGAATATCTGACTCGAAATGACCCAAATCTACCCAAATCAATTACATAACATAAATATAACTACAAGAAACTAATCTAGCTAATGAAATCATAGATAAGGCAATAAATTGGAAAATCGCTCAAAAAACCTTCACGGGCCCACGTCTCGAAATCGGGTAAAAGTCACAAATTAGGAACACTCATTCACTCACGAGTTTACTCGTACCAAAATTATCCAAATTCGAGGTCTAATCCCGCTCAAAACTCATAAATTTGTTTGGGAACTTTTTCCCTATTTTCCCAACTTACTCACTCAAAATCCTTGATTAAATGAAGAAAATGACAATAGATTAATGAAATAAAGCAAAAACTGAGTAAGGAGTCATTACCCCAAAACCCTCTCTGAAAATCCCTCAAAGAATCGCCAATTTGCGAGGTCCCAAGGTCCAAAAATAGATAATGAACTCAAGCCCTTGCACTTAGCTTCTGCCGGTTAAACCGCATCTGCAGACCTTTTCTTCGCACCTGTAGCGTCGCACCTGAGAAAAATCCATCGCAGGTGCGTAAATGAAACTCAACGTTCGCTTATGCGGTCAAGGGAGTGTCGCACCTGTGTGTGCGTACCTGCAGACTTTTGTGCACTCCTGCGGTCTTTTTTTCGCTTTAGCATGTCCATTCCGCTTCTGTGCCTCCTCTTCCACACTTGCAAGTTCGCACATGTGGTCTCCCCACTGCAAGTGCAAAAATACCAGATGCCTGAAACTTCAGCAATAGCATAAGTCTAAATTTTAACCCATTGAGCATCTGAAACACACCCAAGGCCCCGAGGACCACAACCAAACATACCAACCAATCCTAAAATATCATACGAACTTAGTCGAGCACTCAAATCACATCAAATAATGCTAACAACATAAATAATCCTCCGATTCAAACTTAAAAAACACGAAACTTCCAAATTCGACAACCGATGCCGAAATCAACCAAACTACGTCCGATTCACCCCAAATTTTGCACACAACTCATAATCAACATTACTGACCTATTCCAACTTCTGAAATCGGATTCCGACACCGATATCAAAATTTCTACTACAGGTCAAAAACTCCAAAAATATGACTTTTTCCATTTCAAGCATAATTAAGCTACGGACCCCAACACACAATCTTAACATGCCCCTAAGCCCAAATCACCCAATGGAGCTTACAGAATTGACGGAACTCCATTCTGGAGTCATCTTAATACAGTTTCGACTACGGACCAAATTCTAAACTTAAGCCTCCATTTAGGGACTAAGTGTCCCAAAATACTTCAAAATCTATAACAAAACCTCCCGACAAGTCACAATAGCAGAAAAAGATACTGGGAAGTAGTTAATAGAGGATCAATGCTCTAACTCTCAAAACGACTTGCCATGTCATTACAGCCTTACTATTTATTGCATATCCTATAAAAATACATCAATGGTTTTTGATCCAATCTTTATCCTTTTGGGATTAGGGACTTGCACTTTAGCCAAACACCCCCACATGTTAAGATATTTTAAGTTGGGTTTCTTTCCTTTTCATTTTTCATATGAAATTGATTGCATTTTGCTATGGTAAACTCGATTGAGTATTTGGTTAGCTGTAAGAATAGCTTCCCCCTCTCCCCCCATAAGTTCTGAGGTAAACCAGAACTTATTAACAAGGAATTCATTATCTCTTTTTACGTTTTTAGATTGCGGTGATAAAGGGGCAGTTGTTTGGTGTATAATGCCATATTCCAAACATATTTCTTCAAAAGGAGATTCATATTCGTCGCCCCAATCACTTATTATCATTTTGATCTTTTTGTCTAGTTGTGTTTCAACATCATTTTTATATTACTTGAATGCATCAATTACTTCATCTTACAAACTACAACCTTGTCGGAAACAAAAACACACTTAAAGTCGTTCTTGACTAGAAGTGATATCGAGACTAAATTCTTCTGCATTTCAGGAACATGAAGAACATCATTTAGAGTTACCACCTTGCCAAAAGTCATCTTCAAAGCTATCTTGCAAGTTCCTTCAATTTTTGGTGTAGCGGAATTTGCCATAAAAACTGTCTCGTTGGGTCCAGCGGGAGTATAAGTAGTAAATAATTCCTTGTTAACACAAACATGACGAGTAGCCCCCGAATCACTTCACCATTCTCTAGGATTTCCGACTAGGTTGCATTCCGAAAGTATGACACATAAATCATCTATTTCATCATTCTTCTCAATCATGTTGGCTTGGCTTTTCTTCTTGTTCTTCTTTGGTACACGACATTCAGCAACCTTATGTCCAACATTTTTACTGTTGTGGCAATTACGTTTGAACTTCTTTTTGATTGGGTAATTTTTTGGTCCAGACGGCTTCTTTCTCTTTTTGCTCGCCGAAGCTTCCTAATATAATATTTGCACCCATTATTGTTGGATTTCCATGAGACTTCTTTTCTGCAGCCTTGTTGTCCTTTTCAATCCTTAAGTGAACAATACTTCCAACGTCATCTCCTTGGACTTATGTTTCAAGTAGTTTTTAAAGTCCTTCCACATTTGAGGCACATTTTCAGTAAATGTCGCAACTTGAAACGCTTCATTTATAACCATACAATCATAAATTTAGAATTAATAATATAATCAATATCTTTAATAAAAATATTGATTCGATTTATACCTTCGGCAAGGAGGTCATGAACGATGACTTGCAGTTCTTGAACTTGAGTTATGACAAACTTACTGTCAACCATTTTAAAGTCCAAGAACTTCGGGGCAACAAACTTCTTAAGTCCAACATCTTCCGTCTTGTATTTCTTTCAAAGAGCGTTCCACAACTCTTTTGAAGTATTCATGACATTGTAAACATTGTATAACCCATCTTCCAAACAACTTTCTATATAATTTTCGCATAAGAAGTCAGAATGCTTCCATGCCTCAGTGATCACAAATTTTTCTTTAGTTGGAGTCTCTTCTCCCAAGACGGGAACGTCCTCGCTGATAAAACGGTGCAGACTGAGTGTGTTAAGGTAGAAGAATATTTTCTGCTACCAGCGTTTGAAGTACACGTCAAAAAAATTTCAGGCTTTTCTGTCGGTGCCATTGCCGGTGCTGGCATTGTGCGACTTGAATACACCGTAGCCATTGCAGTAGTAGTCGTTCCAACAGAATCATTTAGTTGTTTCATACTTGTTGTTATTTTTCTGTAAAAGAAATTGAAACAAATGAAATTAGTATCTCGCTGAAGTTTTTATATCTTCAAACCGAATACAAACAAGAGAGTAGAAAATCATACGGATTTTAATCTCGGATTGAGTATAAAGTCACAATGTATTTAATCTCAAACTGGAGTAGAAAATTTAAAGATTTTAATCTCCAAAACGGGAGTAGAAAATCACTACGATTTTAGTCTCCTAAACCATAAAGTAAGATGAATACAGAAATAAATAGTAAATTCCTTAAGTTTGTTATCGCACTCTATTCAAAACCAGAAAATAAATAAACGTTAGTTTAAAAAACAAAATAGAAAAAATTCTGAGCCCACAAGTTTCTTATATGTCCTTAAGGAATTTAATCCCCTCACAGTTGCCCAAGATTTCAGATTAATTCCTCCCAGGATAGAACAAAATAACTATTCTATGATAGCAGCACTTCAAATCACAGAACTTCGACAAACTCAAATGGCGGAGCAAATCACACAAAATGCTTATATTTTTTCTTTTGAAAAACAATGCAGAATGCAGAAGATAGAGGGGAGAGATATTTAGATTTCGGTGGTGGAAAATAAGGCTAAGCCTCTTTATTTATAGCCAACGAAGTTGAGTCCCAACAGGTGCAAAGGTGCTTGTTCGTTGATAAGGTGTCTATTCAGCAGAAATTATTTAAATTTCTATTGAATAGAATGTTTGGTTGCGAACTCGACTGTTGGAAAATAATTCTGCGATCTTCCAAATTCATATTTTTCCGCGAAAAAATATTAGAAAAGAAAATATTAAATGATGGAAAAGGAAAATAAATTTGGTCCAAAAAATTATCAATCATATCAATTGACCATAGCCAAAGCCGAGCAAGGGAGACTTGCTCTTTTCTCAAACTCTTTAAGAGCTAGAAGAAATGCTTCCATACATAAGCACAAGAATTTTCCTCTTCCTATCCAATGAGGGACAAAGCTCCTTTGTAAAATGAACTAATTCAAAATTTAATTTCCCTCTATTTCTTTTACCACCATTTTTCATTAACACCTCCTTTCTTTTTACTAATAAAATCCAACGGGAACAAATACAATGAATTTTGTTTGAGTTGTGGTTTTCATCTTAGCCATATGCTTCTGAAATCTGTCTGTTTAAGCGGCCTTTTATAAATATAATTGCTGGGTTTCTGTTTTGATTTAATAAACTACTAGTCTTAGTTGCTGTTTTACAAATGTTATACTTGCCCACTTTGCCTAATTCACTTTTGTGCATGCTCTGCTGAAAAACCTAAGAACTATCATAATTGGTACAACATATGTTTATATTCAATAATGCAACTTGTGTTTACACACTAATTACAGGTGTTTGATATTAGAATAGCGAACATATATTATATTGTTTCTCTTATCCTCTTTTATGTTTGCAAGTTTTTTTCTATATATTTTACGTGTATAATGCCGACATTAAATCTACAACATTATATTAATTTAAGCTGAAAAAATCATGTTTTCTTTATAGTCATGGTAATTGATAAATCTTGGATGAGCATACGATGAACAACACCCGAGTATCCAGTAAGAGAACTTTTAGATTTTGCATTTGAGCATGGGTCTATTAAGGGACGTGTGCAGTGGCGGAGCCAGAATTTTCATAAAGGGGAGTTAAAATATAAAAAAATAAATTCACCAAGAAGTCAAGTAGTGTCATTATATAGTATATATACATATTTAAAAAACAAAATAACTAAGCTATACAATGTAATTTTCTGATGAAGAAGTGTTGTTGGTTGACCCCTTTTTGGTGCATGTGGCTCCGCCACTGGACATGTGATTGTGTCCGTGTCCAAAATGTAGTTTTAACAAGCGGCAAGAAAGAAATGTAGTTAAATACAATTGTGTTCTTTTCTGCAATCTGGAAATTCTGATTATGTCAACTGCTCAAAAGAAGTTTTATTTTGTGTCTCATATAACTGATACTAGTTGTATGAGGTTACTTTTTGTCTCACAAAATTTTGGACCCCAATCTTACACTTCTGAGTCCGCAGAATTCTGGGTCCACGAAATTATGAGACAAAAAGTTACATCATATAACTAGTGTAAGTTGTATGAGAGTTATATGAGACACAATATAAAATTTTCCACTGTTCAACATGAAAAATGAACTCTTCAGTGACATTGTATCTTTGTGCTCTCTCTCTGTATCTCATAGCAAATTTAACAATTACCTTATATCTTCCATTCATGCATTATGAATTTATGTATCTACCACATAGGATTATTAAAACATGTATAGAAAGCAACATATATATTGACAGGTGATGTTTATTTGCAAGGGTAATGATATGGTAAGCTATAGGACATGCTATTACAAATCAGCTCATTCCGAATCATTGAAAGCTAAGCAGGAGTTTAAGGATAAGAAAAAATTATGCATAAATACTTCCTGTGGAAAAATTATATTAAAACTATCCTGTAGGTATTTTCTCTACTTAAGGACTCCCTGCATATTATCACATTTGTTCTGAAAATTGTAGTGAATTATACTTGTATTAGTTAAAGTCCTGACTGAGGCAGCTTTGGTTGAAAGCTTACCAGAGTAGAATTGAATATTTATCCTTGGTTGTCTAGTAGGATTAAGAAAAGATAATAACGTGTATCCAAGGGTGTGATCTAGCAGTCGATAAAGTAGGAAAAATCATGGGAGATTAGGGTTTAAATTTTAGTAGAGACAAAATAAAATTGCAAGCTGATTTTGTGGTCCACCATTATTAAAAGAATAGTAGCCCGTTTGGCCAAGCTGCAAAAATCAGTTTATTTTGAGAAGTATTTTTTTTTCAAAAGTGGTTTTCTCAAAAGTATTTTTGGTGAGAAGCAGTTTGTGTTTGACTAATTAGTTTGAAAAGCACTTCTGAGCAACAATTAGTGTTTGGCCAAGCTTTATAATACTTCTTCTAAGTGTATTTTTCTCAAAAGTGCTTCTCAAAAAAGTGCTTTTAGAGATTAGCTACTTTTTTATGCTTATCCAAAATTGCTTCTGTTTCTTCTCAAAAACACTTTTTTTCCTTCTAGAAACTTGGTCAAACACCTCAATTTTTTACCAAAACTGTTTTTGGTCAAAAATAAGCTTGGCCAAACAGCCTATAAGACTAAAAAAAATATGTGCCCACTTACCAAGCTTTATTTTGCAGAAAAAATGAATATTTGCAAAAAAGAACTGTTTATGTCTAATAGCATTAAATGAAGTACCCGTCCATATACTGAACTTTTGGTTTGTGCAGAAAAATGTGTGTTTGCAGAAAGTAGTAACTGTTTATTGAATCAAACACTGAAGTCTGGACAAGTAGGTAATTTGACAGAAGGAAATTAAATTGGTCATATGTTGTTGACATGTTTATGAGTGAGTACATGCCCACAATTTGAAGAGAAGACACATTTCAGCAAACATTACAGGACATTTTCTGAGCAACTAGAGTTCATCCTTATATATTGTTGCAGGAGATCCTGTAGGGTTGCTTGAAGTCTTGATTGGGTAAGATGGTTCCATTGCTATACCACACAATCCTTCTTTTGCCTCAATTCCGCGCTGCATCCTAATGTATCCTTTTTCTCCCCATTCACCTCCCCATGAGTTCTTTACAGTCCAGTATTTGGTTCCATCAACAGTTGTACCATAGCCCACAACTGCCACTCCATGGTCTAGTTCAGTCCCACAATCTCCCGTGTACACCCCCTGTAAACCAAAAACACCATCAGTGACTTAATAAATTACTACTGTACCGACTGCAACAGGAGAAGCCTCAGATGGTATGGGCACGTGCAGGGAGAAATCTCGATGCACCGGTGAGGAGTTGTGAGCGGTTGGCTATGGTGGGTACGAGAAGAGGTAGAGGGAGACCTAAGAAGTATTGGGGAGAGATGATCAAGCAAGACATGGCACGACTGCTCATTTTCGAGGACATGACCCTTAATAGGAAGAGCTGGAGGTCAAGCATTACGGTTGTAGAATAGGGGTCGTAAAGCTTCCCTTCCTTCATTTCGGGGGCGAGACAGGGTAGGATTAGGATTGGTCTTACATGGCTTACAGTTTATGTTGGACCCACACTATTCTTATTGTTTGTTATTGCCCAGGGCCTTAGATTATGGTTATTGTTATTGCATGTCATTCATCTTTCGGTTTTTATGTTTCTGTTGCCATTACGATTTCGCCTGTAGTTACTAATGAATTCTCTTCTCTTATTTTTTTTCTTACTTTATTTTCGTCTTTCTGAGCCGAGGCTCTATCGGAAACAATCTCTCTGCCTCTATCTAGGCAGGGGTAACGTCTGCGTACACATTATACTCCCAAGACCCTACTATATAGGATTTTACTGGGTAGTAGTAGTTGTAGTACCAACTGCAACAGGTTAAAATACACTGATAGCGTAAAAATTTCTTTACATCTCAATGTGTATAAGTTAATAAGCATATAATACATCTGAAGTTTATGTAGTTTAGGAGTTTCTTGAACTTAAGTAATGGTGATATACTTTACCTCAGAATAGAACTGGAAATCAGAGCCTGAAGCGTCTATTGCTACAGCAATAGGCTGGTTGGCAGCTGCTTTAAGCAATGCATCCTCATTATTAGGGGGAACATCCTCATGTCCGTCGATTGATACAGCAGGAGAATTCTCCTGTCAATTCAATAATTATTTTTCAATAAAATTTCTAATCTCAGTTAATTATCCTATGTGAAAGAGCTTTACCTTTTGGATGTTACACTTTCCATCTTCAGCTCTGTAAGGATAGTTATCCTCTGTAGTGATGCCTCCCTTTTTCTTGATGAAATCAAATGCCAAGTCCATCAATCCTCCATTGCATCCTTGGTTTTGTCTAGTGTCACAATCAACAAGCTCTTGCTCTGATAGAGAAATTAATTTATTCGTTTTAATTTGGTTTATTCCCTCCACTGCTACCACAGTTGAAAATGCCCAGCAACTTCCTACAATGTGTAGAAGAGTTTCCATGAATAATCATATCAAGAAACACATTATGTTAATCTCCTAGTTTCTATTATAGCAACATGGTGCGAATAGTGACATGAATCCTAGCATTGATGGACAGAGCTACTCGAAATCTGTGCTAGTGGAAGATAGCTGATACCTGACGGATTAGTCAAAATGCGCGCAAACTAGCTCTAAAAAGAAATAGTGATATCATGACATATTAATTCTTACCACACTGGCCTTGATCTTTGACAGGAGTTACGGCGCCTTTCTTCCTCCAATCAACAGAGGGAGGGACATTGTTCACATTAGCATACATAAAACTTCCATTCCCACTTGGAGTTCCTTGGAGTGCCCTGTAATGCTTAACCTTAGAACCAGCATAATGGCTTCTGAATTCATGGTTAGTCATGTCTGCAAACTTGTTAAGTTTCAATTTATATGGCTTGTCCTTCTTATTGAAGTCATGAACATAGTGAACATTGGCCTTGAACACATTGAACTTCTTTTGCTTCTCATCAAGGCTCCTTGACACTGTGTGATGGCTTCTCCACCTCTCGTACAATTCCCACAACCTTTCCTCTGTCTCCAACTCCTTCTCTTGGAAATCGAAAGCCACCCCGAGGCTAAGAACCAGAGCTAAAGAGAAAAGAACAAGAAAGATCTTCTTCATTTCCATAACTTAGAACTTTGACACAAGATGAGAATTTGGAGAGTATGAAGTAGCTTTTTATAGATGAAGTTGTAGGAATAGTACAAGTGATAATAAATGATACAAGTGATGGATTCCTTATGGGCATAAAACAACACTCAACAATAATGCAGAGAGAAGTCAAGATTGGGCATAAGAATTAGCTAAGGAGCAGTTTCCTTACACAAGCAAAGTGTTTTATAAGTGTTGTTTGGTTATTACAAACTCGAGCACTTTTAACAAATATAGAAGGGGGAAAAAGGGTTTTTCGAATTAGGCAGTAAACAGTAGTTCTAATGTTCTATGCACCATGTGGGTTTTTAACAAAAAGAAATTGTTTGCAAGCCAAACAAGTTATTGGTGTATGATATTAAAGAGGATGACGAACGTTAGTTATATTGTTAGAGACTTGTGGTATCATGGCACGAGCTGTCAGAAGTGGGGAGATAACTGAAACTAAGATATTTTTTAATATTCCGTTTTATCTTTGAAGGAAAACTGGGGGGGGGGGTGGTCATTTTCTGCTGCAACAATGTGTGTTTATGTCATTTCACACTACTTGAGTTTAAGTTCTAAGCAAAAAAAATTTACACGCTCGCATTATCTAAAAGATTATCACAAGTAATTATCCATAATAAGTTAAATTAATAACTTGAAAATTAAGATATATAACTTGCTCGAGTAAGTTAACTTATATCGATAGGGATCGTTTGGTATAACGGTGGGATAAATAAGGATATACCATAAGATTAGCTATCATATCCCTCTGTATGGGAGCTAATCCCATTATTTTAGTATAAAACTTATTCCGAAATTAGCTAATACCTATAATTAAACATGAAATAATAATGTTCAACATGTAGATGGACATAACCCAATTTGAGGTTTGTGTTGTTAAATCCTCAACTGAATTCAGTAATTGCTATATTTCGTATGCAACATTGTTTTTTATGCTTGAATCTGCCACTGAATTGATACTTCTAGAAGCCTGTTGATCACCACGGATTTTTCTAATTTTTCATTGTGAAGGTAACTTAATAACCTGATGTAAAGTAGACCGAACAATATCCATCTCGTGTTAGTGGACGGAAAAGTAACTTGATGTAAAGTAGACGGAAAAAAATTCTAAACCTTTCACAAAAGAATCAATAGAATTTTCTTATAAAAGAGAATACCATGTTAGTGCTCCTTTTGTGAGTGTTCCGCCAAATTTTTTGACCAGCACCGACTCAATTTCTTGCTTAGTCAAGTCGTTTCCCTTCATTGCCAATTGTAAATGTCGTTACATGATCTCTTAGGTCAGTTGTCTCATCATACTTCGAAATATCGAGCATTTTAAAGTTTTTTGAAATTTGCAGGGAAGCGGCACTTGGCTTCCAGGGCTGTTGAGTATATTTATCAATATCCACTTCTTTAATCACGGGTAGCACACCAGGTATCTACTCTATCCGATCGTTCTGCTCCTTGAGCTGTTTCTGCAATGTTAGTACTAAACTTTATAAATCAGAATTATTTTAAATTCCTCACATTCTATCGCAAGATTCAGTGGGAGTTCCTCCACCGCCTGAATTAGCAAGTCCCGAGCATGGATTCTCTATGGACGGTGTTATTTGAAGGTGGAGTTGGTGTTACAGTTGGAAACCCACAAACAAAAGCTTAAAGAGTATTGTTGACGTGTTCCGCAATTAGTTGCTTCAATGCATCTTCAGCAGTTTGATCTTCCCCCTGTTGGTCATTCATATGTGACGTTGATCTGTCAGGTGACTCTTCTCGGGAGTATTGAGGAGAATTGTGGGGTTAAGGGATTGGAGTTTCATTCTCTTATTGATTCTGTTGGTTCTGTTGATTTTGTTGGTTTTGTTGGTTGTTGTTGTTAGCGGTTGACATGAGTTTTTGACAGAAAAATGAATTTGGATAGTGAAACGATTATCATATTTCCTGCAACGGAACCAATTTATTGAACCAAAAATTGTGTACTTTGGTCAAAGATTATTTTTAGAAGTACGCGGGTTATTGATAATCAAGAAATTCTATATTTTCTCAGTGATAAGAAAGGAAAATAGAATGTGAAATAGCAAAGTGATCCATAGAAAGAAAAATAAAGTAATTGTATTACAAGTAAAATCCCTTCCCTTATATAAGAATTTATAAGTACAACATTTCTTCCCTTTTATGACTAAACATTATAAACATTAATGATATTAATGAGATGTTATAATTGGAAATCATAATTATTCATGAAGATTTTGTAATGTCTATGATCATTCATGCACATTAACTGACGATTCATGAATCTTCCCTCTTTTATGTCTTGATTCATTATTCTGGTGTCTCTCAATATAGCAATTCAGACTCGAGCAACCATACCCCTTTTTATCTCGTGAGTGATTTGCTCGTACCTATTATGACTCGTGCCTTTTTAATGCATCTCTCTAGGTGTCACTTTCTTAGTGATTCACGTGTCTTGTCACATCGGCCACATATATAAATTCACGTGTAATATTTATTTTTATCAATACAGATAGTCCCCACACTTACCAATTATTTAGCAATTGATTATTTGGGAAGTGGATCATATTTATGGCGGGAATTTTTTGCCGATGTTTCTCATGTATCATAGCGTCTTCTTCAGAACCATCGCATCGTATGTTACTTTAATTTAATTTTTGTGACACGTGGCATTCATTGATTGGATATGCAATTCTTCAGCAATTTTTAGGGCTTTTCTATGGCTACATCAGTCATGAAGTGAGTGTTTTTATTATGATGTTTCCATCATGATCCCCTTCATATGATGGTTACTTCCTTTTATAAGTACCTCTTTATTCCTTTGCTTTCATTTAAACCTTCAATCTTCAGTATTCTTCTTACATAATAGTTCTTTGTTCATCAACTCATATTATTTCTTATACAACCATGTCTTCTCCAAATCCTAATCTTCGTAGAGTAGTTATAGTAGATAAATTTCCCCCATCATCTGCTCCTATCAAAAGTAGAAGATGTGGCAGATTACGTAGTTTAGGGTCTGTATCTATTTGTGGTTCTTCGTCTCAACCTAGTGTTACTACCCCTTCATCCTCTAGGACTAGGGCTTCTTCTTCTCATAGATCTTCTGCTAGAAGTAGGGATTCTAGTGAACCTCTTCGAGAACCCACTATTAATGAGATTGTCCCCGCCGAACTTTCATTCTCTACTGATCGATAATTGATTAGAAATCAAGTTACCTTTATGACTTCTCATGATTGTGCTGATGTTCACCCTTCCCAGATTATTGAGGGCTTGATCTCTATTGTGCGAAGAGAATACCATTGGAAATCTCATTTCCCAATTTTAGTCCCTAATACAAATCAAAGGACCACCTCATACAAAGCTGTTTATTCCTTTACTTATACGTATCCCTTTACATTAGGCTTTAGACCACCTACTGATCTATTCATTATATAATTTTTTTGTTTCTTTAATGTTTGCTTAGGATAGACTGGTCCTATTGTATTGAGAGTTGTGGCATGTTTGAGATACTTGTCGAAATTGGCCTTTTTACCCTTTACTTTTTATCACTTGATTCATCCATATTCCCCCAAGTTGTTTCATTTAGGATGATGAATACACTCCTCCTCCAAGTTCAGTTCACATGCACGAGCCTGAAAGTGCTACTTTGGTGAGCTCTGATGAAGAGTTGCATGCCGCATCCCGTGACTCTACAGAACAACTTTTTTCGCATGGGTTTGAAAGATTTCGGCTTTGTTTATGAGGAAGTGCCTCTTGCCTTTTTCCCAGTATTTGTTCCAGTTGATCCTCAGTTCCTCGCACCTGTTACTGCTACTACTGCTCCGCCAGTAGCTATTTTGACTCCCTCAACTAGCGCTACTATTACAACTTCTCATGTTGAATTTGGTTATTCTAGTAACAGTAGGGTAATGAAAAAAGTTACCATCAAATTCCCTGATGATGGTAATCTTCTAAAGATCTGGCCAAGCCGATGTATAGTTAAAACCATTGATTATCCCAGTTGAGAAGTCCAAATTGGAAATCAACAACTCTTTAACGTGGATGAATGAAATTGTCCATTCATCTTTAAAGGAATAAGCCGTAGCTTTTTATTTTGCATGTGACTTTCTTTTCATTTGTATTTGGCAATCACATTTTCCTTTTCCTCATGTAGATCAACCTAACTGGCACAGAGCTGATGAGGAGGATCATTCATATTAAGAAATTAATGAATGACTATCGCACCGAAGTGGACAATTGGACGAAACAGTTTAACGGCCTCGAGCTAGAGAAAGAAGTTTTAGATGAAGAGAAGTGTACCTTGGAGCAACAAGTGAAGATAATGGCAGAAGTGTTGGTGATTGAAAAGGCCTCTTCCACTCAAGTGGGCAAGGATAAAGTCCTCCTTAAGTCTTCATTTACCGAGTAGATTTCCAAAGCCACTAAAGAGATTAGAGGTTTGAAAGAACTGCTGAACCAAAATGAAGTTTATGACGGGAGCTTGTTCAAACGCTCACCCAAGGTCAAGAAGATCTTTGTGTGTCTTCTAAAAGTTAAGTTCTTAAAGAGGTCACCTGCCCCTTTACACGCTTCTTATGATGTTGCTTTGATTGAAAAGGAAGAGCTAAGTGCCAAAATTGAGCAGTAGGAGAGGGATTATGAAGCCCTTGAGGAAAAACTGCTGTTGGTGTTAGTTGGGATTTTTATAACACGCGCTTCAAAATATTAATAGAGGCAAGCCTGGAAGGCTTTGGCTTAGCTGCTGAAATTGCAAAAACTAAAGAAACTATTGAGAAAACTCAACAGAGTCAAAACTTTTCTTCACCTAAGGTAAACATTCCCATGGGTGATGAACTTACTCCTGGTGAAGCTGTTGTTCCGACCTCTTATGCTCAAGTTGAACCTCCTGCTACTTATGATGCCATCTTGAATCTTTCTGATAATACCGATTCAGAACTTGCCCCATAGTGAAAGTTTGATTGAAAAGTTTGTTGTTTTGTTATTTTTTATTGATGGAATGTTTGGGATGTTTACTCCTGGTCCATTTGGGGTTTAGTAATGATTGGAAAGTTTTACCCCTAGTTTGTTTTGGGGTTTTGTATCAAATAGCTAGGTTGGAACTAAGTTTATACTTAGTTTTTACCAAGTTTATATAATATTATTTTTCGAGTTTTTGTCTAACCCTTATAATATCTTATTTTAAGTTTCTATTTTACTCTCGTATTGGTTTATCCTTGTCTTATTTCGGGGTGTGAAGATAAATATTTTCCTTATGTTTGCAAAGTTTGATATATAAATATCAACTTTATTTTCCGCCTATTTTATTATTTGGGATTTTGTTTTACCCTTTGTTATTTAACTTTGCATTAAAAATGTTCAATGCTTCATGACTTTTCTGAATAAGCACGAATTATAAAATAGAGCCTTTTATAAGTGACACTTAATGAAGAAGACGTCTCGACTTCATATTGTTGTAAATATACGAAAGAAGAAGTAGGAACATACATATTCCTTTTAATAATTTGAGGAAGTTTTGTATTCTTGAACTTTCAAACTGTATACTTTACATGTATTCAAGTAGCATATACAACTCTTTCATAACTATTTTCTTTATAATAGATTTTACAAAATTCAGGGGTATATCTAGCAACCCATGAATAAATATTGCCTTTAAATCAAATACTCGTAAGATTTTGTAATTTACATTTGCGAGTGTATACTTCATCATAGGTTTTTGAATTAGGCTTGTGGCTTATGTTTTTGGCTCTTGATTTGCTCTTAACTTTCGATTTGTTGGGTAGATTTCCTCAGGATTGACTCGGATTCTAGCTTTTCTAGTCTTCTTTGCCTTTCATATATATAGTCCCCCAAGTGTTAGAGCTTTGAAGTATGAAATCTCCAGCACTTGATTATGCCTTCCATGTGGTCCATTTTTTGAAAAGGAAAAACATGCAGGACTCGGAGGTATATATATTTTTAGTTGATGACTACTTAACCCTTTTATTTCCGTCAGAAAGGTTGTAACCCAAACCGGGGATGATTTTTCATATCGTGTGTCTTTTGGGTCTAAAATCACCATTTGGTGTGGGCTAGCTTTGTGCCTATTATCTAAAATAATTAGTATAACTAAAAAAGAATAAATCTAAACCTTGCATAAACGATACCTGACCGGGGGTTTTTCCTTTCATAAGTAATACTTCTTCAAATGAACAACATTCCAATTTGAAGGAAGTACTTTGACTTATATTATTTCCAATTCATATGCACCCTTTCGAGCAATATCTCGAATCTTGTAAGGACCTTCCTAATTTGGCTCAATTTTCCTACATTGGATGCTTTTGATGATTGAAAAACTTTTTGAGTATGAAGTCCCCAATCTTGAAGTACCTAAGATGAGCTTTCTGATTGTAATATAGCTCAATAATTTGCTTCTGCGCTGCCATCCTTATTAGAGTTGTTTATCTCCTTTCTGCAAGCAAATCGAGATTTACTCACATCTCTTCCTCATTTGATTCTTCAGTAGCTTGGGTGTATCTCGTACTTGATTCACCTATTTCAACTAATATTAAGGGTTCATCACCATACACAAGTGAGAACAGAGTCTCTCCCGCACCCGTTTTTGCTGTCGTGGGGTAAGCCCATAAGACTCCTGGTAACACGTCTGGCCACTTTCCTTTTGACTTCTCTAATCTTTTCTTAAGTGTCACACCTCCTTTTGGCGCGCCCACTACCCCAGAGGGTAGAGGCACAAGGGAGTTTTTTCAATTTAATTGACAATATTCAAAACAGGATTATTCTATTTATTTTGAGAGTCGCCACTTGGAATAAATTAAGGTGTCCCAAGTCACCGATTTATTTAAATCCCGAATCGAGGAAATTTTCGACTTTCCAAATGAAGTCAGCGAACCAGAGATTCTAAGTAAGGAATTTTGTTGACCAGAGGGAAGGTGTTAGGCACCCTCGGATCCCGTGGTTCTAGCGCGGTCGCTTCAATTATTATATATAGCTAAAAATATCAGATTTTAATACATGTTATAAATTACATGCTTTGATTAAACTTTAAACCGCTTTAACCTGTTAACTTTGCATTTTTGGATTTAAATGTAAATGGTCCATATTTATTTCTATGAAGTAATCTAATCATATGAATAACTTTACAACCATAATAGTGTTTTAAACATGTATTGACGACAATTGCGTTTCCATTGTAGCACTACGGGAAAGCTAACATCTTAAATATGCTTAAGCTAACACTTCTAAACAAACTGCTTATCTAAGATCTAGAAACAAATTCAGTCCAAAATTAACTAGTTTTACACAGTTTGCATTCCATTATAATCACATGAATTCAACATATGCTACAAAAATGCTAAGCTAATACAAATGGAACTTAATATCAATCTTTTGGGGATGATTTCCGGGATGACATTTCAATTCGAAAATCCGATCTCTCGGAGCAAATGGTTACATCAGTTGCGTTTCGAAGACATACCAGGAATTCAAAATCAAAAATGGAGGAAAGGATCAGTTAACAAGCAACAGTGAGCAGCAACAAAACAGTAATCAAAATGGATTCCAGTGACGACCAAGAAAAATTGATAAAAATCAGTAGCAAAACAACCCAGGCAGCAAACGGAGAAACAGAAAATAAGATTCAAACCAAACGAAATTCCATTGAAAATAACAGGGAATCCGAGACCGAAAAGCAGCAACGAAAACACAGCAAACAGAATCTCGGCAAACCAACTACCAGAAAATTTCAGTGAAGAAAACAAATGGCCAAGGATTCCTAACGGATTGCTCCGAACCAAGAAGCACTCAAATAGAATGAATAGGTAAATCCAAAAGACAACAGAAGAAAAGGATGGTTTCCTTAAGCTACCAGAACTGAAATTTGAAGCAAACAAACAGAATACGCCCAATGTGTGTTCGAAGACTCTACTCCAATAAAAATTTCTGTTTTCGCTCTATTTTTCTCACTGTTTTCTCTCGAATTCCAGCACTAAAAAATGTAACAGGATGTATGTCTCCCTCTCTATTTTGGAATTGTATCTTTGTGCTTAAAAATCTCTCCAACAAAAACTCTTTCAGTATCTCCTCACTGTTCTCCTCTAAGAAAATTCTCCAATCTCCCTGTCTCCCTCTATTCTACCAGATGATCTCCATTTCAGAATGTTCTGCCCTATATATAAGCCTAAAAAATGACAGCCTTCAGCTCTATTTTTAAGTGTTTTAAATACTGTCCAGCCATTATATTCCCTCTGTTTTTCCACCTTCCCTTGTCTAAGTATGGCTTTACCCTTTAAACAATCCTAAAGTGCAGAAACCATGTGGGATACCTGTTGTCCAGCAGGTTCCATTGACTAACATGTGCCTTACACCTTTTCTTTTGAATTCTAGATGTTAATTTTCTAAAACCTTATCAGAATTGCAGCTATATCTAATCCAACATTTCCTAAGCTTAAAATCAAAAGAATTCAAAGCTTAATTCAGCAGGGAATTACACATAGATCAAAGAGAATCTTAGTCAAGGCTCAAACCAACAGGGAATTCAAAGATCAATCTAATCAGTGATTCATTTGGTCGGACGAAATCAAAAGGGAATATGAAACCAACTAATTGAGGACATTCGATTAAACGATTACGACATGTATAATCGATAACCAACTAATCGATAAAACATTGATTCAATCAATCTCGACCAAAGACAGAGAATACGAAATTAATTATTCGATGACGCGAATCGAAGCGAATATGCATTCTACAACATACACAATCAAATAAACAACACAAAAAAAAACAATTGACCAAATGAAGGGTCTTTGAGTTCGGAGGAGAAGAAGAGAACAGAAATCAAAAAATTAAAATTGAAAACAACAGAAATTATCCAAAAGATGAACAAATGTATACAAACAAATAGAAATGAAACAAAAAAAAAAGATACAAATAATACCTTTAGAACTCGGACATGGACTCGAATCATTTTTTGAGGTCGAATAGACGTTAATCGAGTGTTCTTTACTGAGAACACTTCGACTAAAGTCGATTAAACCCCAAATTAACTTCAAATTCAGACGGACCCCATATTTGGTCTTCTAGGGTTCTTGAATCAATTCGCCAAATTCGAAGCATTCTAGTGTTGTTTGAAAAGAAGTGGGTGTGGATTTAAAGAGAGGATGGTCTGGCGGTGGTGTGGCATTAATTTCATGGTTATTGGCAAGGTTGCCGCCGGGTTAAAGCGAAGGGAGGGGTGCGGCGGCTCTAGGGTTTTTGGGAGAGAATCTTTGATTTTGGGGAAGGAGATGGAGACGAGTCTTTGGGACTGAAGCGGGGCAGGGTCCTTTGGGGGGGGGGTTGGTATATTAAAATTGAATGGATTAATGTATGCCATTGGATTAGAAGAATCCAACGGCTGTGATCATTTAGGACGGGTAATGGGTCGGGTACGAAATGGGTAGAGAGGATATGATCTTGACCGTTGGATTGGGAGTGGGTCGCCGGATTGGGCTAACGCTTTTTGGGCCAGGATTTGGCTAGTTTTGGACTGGTCCAATCCAGTTTTTCTCTTTATTTTTCATTCTCTTCTCTTCTCTTTTAATTTAATTCCTAATTTATTAAAGACAAAATTCTAATTACACTACAAAAAATCAAATTATACTATTACTAATCACACTTAATCAAATACTAATTAAAGTAGATCAACAGCTAGACCTTTAAATGCTAAAGTGTAAAGCGTGTTATTTTTTGTAATTTATTTATTATATATTCTCAAAAACAAACTTAATTACTCTAAAAAAAATACGACTTAAATGTAAACGCAACACACACATTAATTTACAAACAATCTCACAAAACCAAATACAAACGAAAATAATTAAAATTAAACAAAATTCACAGAAAATCGCACACAACACAAAAAATTGTTTTATTTTGAATTTTTGGGAGTAATTTTCATGCAAGGCAAAAATCACGTGCTCACAGCTGCCCCTCTTTGTGTGAAAATGCGAAGAGTTTTCGTGCAAAGTATAATGAGCAAATACGAACGATTTTTGCCCGTCCGAGCACTCCGTGTGAAGCATTTTGAAATGATCTTGACCGAGCCTTTACTTCGGGAGGCTTCCTACATATCTTGGGCTAAACAGGAATCAGGTCAAGGTAGTTCGGGAAGTTTTGGTAGTTAGGACTACCGTGAATGGACACTTTGCTGTTACTGTTGCTATCGTTGCTGCTGTTGCTACTTACTGCTTACTGACCTCCTTATTACACCAAAAGAGAAATTAAAGCTGAACTAGCTATGCTATCAAACTATGAGTTACAAGATTCCTATCTATGATTCTCTTGAAAACTTGATGTTGAATCTTAGCTGATTTTGCTGTAGACCTCGATCTGAATCTTGATGCTCAACAAGTTGTACGTGCTTGTTTATTTCTGTAATATTGAGTGAAATGGGATTGGCGAAACTCGTGACTTCAATCAGATTCGGAGCAATCCGCGCTTCTGTTTACTCCAACGTTTGAACTCGTTTCCTTTCAGTTCTTTTCCTTCTTTTCTTCATTCTGGATTGAGGTTCCACTCGTAGGTTATCTCGATCCTTGCATCCCGAGGTCAAAGGTATTTAGACAAATGAAACAAACATACGAACGAAATTTTTCTGCCCCCGTTTTGCTAGGAAAATTTCGTGAGTTAGTTGTGACACAGAAAGTGATTAAAAAGACTTTTTGGTATTATTTAAGAAAATCACAATTTCACAAATAATCGTTCCACAGCTTTCTGGCCGGGAGACCCTCGGTTTTCTGGCCAGGGTTTTGAAGAAACAAGCTGCGCAATTTTCTGACTGGAGATCCTCGGTTTTCTGACCGGGATTTTGAAGAAGAGTTTCACGGCTTTCTGGCCGGAATTCAAAAACACTGTCACGGTTTTTTGGCCGCAAGACCCTCGGTTTTTTGGCCGGGGTTAAAATAAATGGCTCCGCAGTTTTCTGTTTGGGAGATCCTCGGTTTTCTGACCGGGAAGAAGAGTTTCACGGCTTTCTGGTCGGAATTCAAAAACAATGTCTCACGGTTTTTTGGCCGCAAGACCCTCGGTTTTTTGGCCGGGGTTAAAATAAATGGCTCCGCAGTTTTCATGCTGGGAGATTCTCGGTTTTCTGACCTGGAAGAAGAGTTTCACAGCTTTCTGGCCGGAATTCAAAAATAATGTCTTACGGTTTTTTGGCCGCAAGACCCTCGGTTTTTTGGCCGGGTTTAAAATAAATGGCTCCGTAGTTTTCTGACTGGGAGATCCTCGGTTTTCTGACTGGGAAGAAGAGTTTCACGGCTTTCTGGCCGGAATTCAAACAATGCCTAACGGTTTTTTGGCCGGGAGACCTTCGATTTTCTGGCCGGGGCTTAAAATAAATGGCTCCGCAGCTTTCTGACTGGGAGATCCTCGGTTTTCTGACCGGGAAGAAGAGTTTCACGGCTTTCTGGATGGAATTCAAAAATAATGTCTCCCGATTTTTTGGCCGCAAGACCCTCGGTTTTTTGGCCGGGGTTAAAATAAATGGCTCCGTAGTTTTCTAACTAGGAGATCCTTGGTTTTCTGACCGGAAAGAAGAGTTTCACGGCTTTTTGGCCGTAATTCAAAAACAATGTCTAACGGTTTTTTGGCCGCAAGACCCTCGGTTTTTTGGTCGGGGTTAAAATAAATGGCTCCATAGTTTTCTGACTAGGAGATCCTCGGTTTTCTGATCGGGAAGAAGAGTTTCACGGCTTTCTGGCCGGAATTCAAACAATGTCTAACGGTATTTTGGCCGCAAGACCCTCGGTTTTTTGGTCGGGGTTAAAATAAATAGCTCCGCAGTTTTCTGACTCGGAGATCCTCGGTTTTCTGACCGGGGGGATAAAAGTTTCACGGCTTTTTGGCCGGAATTCAAAAGCAATGTCTCACGGCTTTCTGGCCGGAGAGACCCTCGGTTTTCTGACCGGGGTCCAAACGGATATTGGACTAACATGATTTGATTCTCTTTTTGGAGTTTTCATTTTCTTTTCTTTTATTCTTCCTTTTGGGCCTTCTTTTAAGTATTTTTTTTAACAAATGCATAAGATAAAGCTTTTGAAAAGAAACTTCCCTTTTTATGCGCTTTCCTTGTTCCAGAGCCATTTCAATGCTTGCGTACTTCACTTCTTCTGGTTGTACCTTCTTCTTGCACAATCAAATAGACCTACTTTCAACAAAGAACATTTTATTAGTTGAAAAAGTGGTTGACTTTGTGGCCTTGATTATCTTCATTGCTTGATCCTTGCCCCGTTTCCATTGAGAACTTTGCTACCAATTGGCTTTGGGGTGACTTCCTTTCAAACTGTCCGGATTCAAACTCGAAATTCTTTGAGGACTCGCCTGTGTGGGCTCTGTCTTTCTGCCTCATTCCGTTTCTTCTAAGACATTAGCCTTTGATTTCCATTTTCTTCCTAACATCCGTTCCTTTGGAAACAATTGATCATTACAATCAAATCAGGGATTGTATCAATACACCACTGAGGCTGGATATCTTTCTTCAACTCTTTTTTTTACCAGACGGAGTCCTGTAAAACCGGTCCTGCCGCCTTTCTTTGTAATAGTTTCAGAATTAAAATTAAACCGAAAGGAACAAAAAGCAAGAAAATGAGTTTAAAGAGAAGCGTCCCTTTCGGGGAAAAGAAGGACTTATCTGGGATGCATGCTGACTTCAAATAAACATGACATGCTTCTTGGACTGGACGCCTGACCCACATAAACTTTCCAACTTCTTATGAACCCACTAATTCGCAATTTCAAAACCAGGGAACCTTGCCAAAGTTCTTTTAGTGAAGGGAAGTCTTCTTTTTGGTCGGCGGCGCCCTTTGCGGGTTTTCACCTATCGACCCCTCTCATTTCTCTTCTCATTGTCGCCTGATAGTGCTCTTTGCAAGTTTTCACTAAACGGGCTCTCTTATTTTTAGCTTCTCCAATCGCCATCGCCTTATGGTGCCCGAAGGTTTTCACCGATAAGACTCTCTCATTTTGTTTCTCTCAATTCAGGCTGTGTCAAATTTCCGTCAATGACATTTTTCACTTCCATGCCTTTGCCAATTGATCTGAAGGACTTGAACAAGGTTTTTTGGGTAAAAAGGAATTTGAATGGAATTACAACTTTGGAATCATCTTGACGGATCTAAACTGAACCGTCATATCATCTGGCCCAGTTTCAATTTTTGGGGAAATTGGGATTTTTGTTTTGGTATGACTAAACCTCAGGGAGAGGTTGCCTACGTATCCTTTCGGAATCAAGTCAGAACGTAGTTCAGGTGCAATAATTTTTGTTTTTGTCTTTTGTTTTGTTTTTTTTTCTATATATATATATATATATTTTTTTTTTTTTTCGTTTTTTTTCTTTTTTATTTTTTTTTATTTCGGGTTCCAAAGAGGGTGAACAAAAGCATAAACGGCTAAAAGGGTTTACAAAGGATTTATAGTGTTTGGGGTAGCAAGAAAGAAAGCCTTCGTCATCTCAATTATACAAAAGCCAACGCCGCAGGAGGTCCTGACATAGTACCTTATACTGCATCTGTATCGACTCTTGTTTCAAGATCATTTCCTTCAATGTCTCCCAGGTACAGTGTCCCTTTCAATGATATTTTCTTGATAATGTATGGATCCTTCCAATTAGGAGCGAATTTTCCTTTTGTTTCTTGGTAATGAGGAGGAATTTTCCTTAATGCAGGTTGTTCTATTTCGAGATTCCTGGGCCGCACTTTCTTATTGCAAGCATGGGCCATTCTTTGTTGGGATAATTACTCGGGTATTCCCTGAATACGACACACCCCTTTTGTATGCGAACCAATTTTCCTTCACTTATTCCAATTCTTTGTTTCATAAACTTTTTGTGCATTTCAACTCTCGATTCATTATTCTGAAGTCTGACAGCGTTTTGGGATCTAGGCATGAAGTCCGCAAGCATGTCATGTTATTAAAAGCTGCCTGATTTGAACTAAAGAGAAGAGAAAAAGCAAACTAAAACAAATCTGAAAGAATAAAAAAATAACAAAAGAAAAGGAAACGGACGATGAAATATTAATTTCATTTCTTGGAATCAAAAGGATAAACAGGGTTCACATTCGGAATTTTAAAGACAAAAACTAAAAGAAAACATCAAATTTACACCCTGAAATACTATGGATGCAGAAAAATGCGGCAGGACAAGTTTACTGGGCTTCCGCCCGATCGGGAATGGCCTAGCCTTTAAGTTTGGGAGTTTAGTGTCTGGTCCCATCTCAACGGTGATAGTCCCTTTCCCTGGCTCGACCATGTGGGTATCGCAGAGCTTTGCCTCATGTTTTCCTTCACTCTCTTCAATCATGAAATCCTTATTATCTTCCTCTTGACGGTCCTTAAGCTTTTGTGGTACGTGTCCAACAAACACTGGCTTATTCAGCCGTGGTGTCTTAATTGCCCCCCATGCCACATAGGCTTGCTTAGGTGCACCAATTTCCCTTTCTGGTTCTAACTCAGTGATTTTACTCTTCTTTTCCCCTTTCTCCTATTTCGGGGCCGCCTTGGGCTTCCTTTCCACATCAGCAATAGCAATTATGGCCTTAAGAGCTGGATTGAATTCTTCGTCTTCACAAATCATCCCAATTATCGGCCCGTTATTGTGAGCAGGCAGCGGATTATTGGTTACATTTGTGACATCCTCATCCTTCAACACAATCTTCCCTTGCTCTATTAAATTCTCCACCGCTTGTTTCAAAGTCTAACAGTCATTAGTATGGTGGCCCTTTGCCTCTGAATGATATGCACATCTGACACCAGCTTTGTAGGAAGGCGATGCCGGGTGTCTATTCTGAGGAACCGGCTGCAGTAGACCCATTTGGACAAGTTTTGGGAATAGACTAGAGTAAAATTCACCAATTGGGGTAAAGTTTGATTTCTTTGGTGGTTCCCAAGGATGGAGGTTATTCTGCGGAGGTCGAGGATTATAGTGGTTCTGGTGGGGAGGCTGATTTCTTGGAAATAGAGCTTGGTTTCTACTGACATGTTGCTGCGATCGCGCAAAAGGTTGAGCATTCATGACCGCGTACGGTTGAGGGATATAGGACATTTTCTGAGCAGAGTAATAATGCTGGGGGGTTCTTTCTGAAAAGATGGGTCTAGGAGTGTGGTGTCTTCTATCACCCGAAGTTGCCATGGACGTTTCCTCTTTCATCCTACCCTTTGTTATTCCTCCAGACCCTCCTTGGATTGCTTGGGAGGTCGCTCGAATGGCCGCCTTGACTCAAAATTCTTCCCGTCTTTAAACCATTTTCTACCATTTCCCCAATCTTGATCGCCTCTGCGAAAGGTTTTCCCATCGTTGACAGCATGTTCTGGAAATAGTCTGGTTCCTGAGCCTGGAGGAAAGTAGTGACCATTTCTATTTCGTCCATAGGGGGTTTCACCCTGGATGCTTGCTCTCGCCATTTGATAGCATATTCTCTCAAGCTTTATGAGGGCTTCTTCTTTAAGTTCGATAAAGAATTCCTGTCTGGCGCAATGTCAATGTTGTACTGGAACTGTTTCACAAAATCTCTGGCCAAATCGTCCCAGATGTGCCATCGAGATATGTCTTGATCCATGTACCATTCCGATGCTATCCCGATCAAGCTTTCTCCGAAATATGCCATCAGCAATTCTTCCATGCCGCCGGCACCTCGCAATTGATTGCAGTATTTCTTTAGATGAGCAATAGGGTCGCCATGCCCGTCATACTTTTCGAACTTCGGCGTCTTAAAGCCTAATGGCAAATGAACATGTGGAAACATGCACAAATCTGCGTAAGAAATATTTTTCTGTCCGCCTAGACCTTGCATGTTTTTCAAACTCTGTTCCAAGATGCTCATTCTTTTTGCCATTTCATCCCGTTCGGGAGCTTTTGGATTTTGGCTTGGCATGAACTTATATTGGGGTGGCTGAGGATAGACATTGGCGGCAAACTGGGTAGGATCCCGTGGAAGGGGTGGTGCCGGGAATGTAAAAGAAGAGGAATCAAAGAAAGGAGTATGTGTGCCGGGATGCGCCGTGATTGGAACGGGCAAACCAACGGATGTTCTTGTAGATGTATCTAATGCTGTCACCCGATGATAGGAAGTAGAGGGTGATTCGGAGAGGGTTGTAACATTAGAATATCCAAACAGAGTAGGTGGGTAATTGGTGGGGGTATTAGAAATCCCACTTGACTTGAGGAATAGTTCAGGGAACCTAGGGATCAGACTTGGGGGATCTTTCCCGTTATTCCAGTCATCTAACATCTCCAGCATGCGACAGCGCAAAATTCTGTTTTCTTCTGCAGCTACCGACTCAGTAGCCGGAATGGCTGACACAAAGCTCTCTTCCAAAACGGGAACGGTTGGTAGAGGGATTTCTGAAGACATGTTGGCACTTCTTTTCGACCTTGTGAAATAAGGATGGGTACTTTCTTTTGATTTAGTAATGGGTTGCTGAACTTTTCCTTTGGACCTCGTGAAGTATGAATGTGAGGCTAGAGTACCACAAAATCAACCACCCTTTTCTAAAACCTGGAGTATGGCAAACAAACGGTTAGTCTGAGACAACATAACAGATAAGTAATCTCACGTTGGGTGTGATGCACTTATACAGTGGATCGTGTTGCTACTTGTATTCGTTTGTAATACGTTATTCCGGCTTATACTTTCCTTTTCTTTCATCTTTTTTTTCTCTTTATCAATTTTCTTTTTTTTTCATTTTTCTTATTCTTTTGGTGATGGTCGAATCTTATGTGGATTGCTTACGTATCATGTCCCCGCATGAATCAGATCGGGCGTAGTTCGGATAATCGGGAATGGAGTAAATAAACTATTTTTTTTATTCTCGAAAGAAAAGCTTTAAAAGAAGAAAGGAAAATATATTTATATTTTTTCTTCTTTTTTTTTTTTTTGCTTTTTGTTTTGCTTTTTTTTTTTAAAGAAAGACTTCTAAAAAAAATTTATTTGCTTTGGAGTAAAAGAATATTTTTGTTTGAATTTTTTACT
Source organism: Nicotiana noctiflora (assembly GCA_032618575.1). Lineage (NCBI taxonomy): Eukaryota > Viridiplantae > Streptophyta > Magnoliopsida > Solanales > Solanaceae > Nicotiana > Nicotiana noctiflora. Next base: position 324,321 of record JASVEL010001973.1, on the reverse strand, counting down.
TATTGTCTCTTTTTCCAAAGAAGAAACAACAACAACAACCCAGTATAATCCCACAAGTGGGGTCTGGGGAGGGTAATATGTACGCAGGCCTTACCCCTACCCGGGGGGCAGAGAGGCTGTTTTCAGGAGACCCTCGGCTCAAGACATCAACAAAAGATGATAAATTAGTACTATCAATAGACTCATATTAAAATAACATAAAATAACAACATAACACAAAATAATAAAGTAGCAGCAGTATAAGAAATATAAGAAATACGAAATAGATGAAATGTATATTAATATCCAATAAATAAATCCATGTACTGATCCGTAACCTCCTACGATTACCTTCTAACTAGCTAATATCACTCTAGTGCACTGTGGAATTATCCACAACTTCCCCCTAACCTACAACTTTAATGTTCGACTTCCACAATCCCCTATCAAGGGCCATGTCCTCGGTAATCCTAAGATGCACTAAGTCCTGCCTTATCACCTCTCCCCAATACTTCTTAGGTCTTCCTCTACCTCTTCTCATGCCTACCACAGCCAGTCGCTCACACCTTCTCACCGGTGCATCAGTGCTCCTCCTCCGAATGTGCCCGAACCATCTGAGTCTTGCTTCTCGCATCTTGTCCTCTATGGGGCCACACCCACCTTCTCTCTAATATATTCATTTCTAATCTTATCCATCCTTGTATGCCCGCACATCCACCTCAACATCCTCATCTCTGCTACTTTCATCTTCTGGGTGTGTGAGTTCTTAACCGACCAACACTCGGTCCCATACAACATTGCCAGCCTAACCACTGCTTTATAAAACTTACCTTTTAGTAAAGGTGGAACTTTCTTGTCACACAGGACTCCCGTCGCTAACCTCCACTTTATCCAACCCACCCCTATACGATGTGTGACATCCTCGTCGATCTCCCCGATCCCCTGAATAACTGACCCTAGGTACTTGAAACTACTCTTCTTAGGGATGATTTGAGAGTCAAGTCTCACTTTCCAAAGAAGAAAGAAAAAAATATTTTTTTGGATTTTTGTTTCTTTTTTTTTAATTTTATTTTATTTTTTTTATTTTTAGAAAAGTACTTCAAAAATGAAGGAAACCCATATTTTAATTTTAATTTTTATTTATTTATTTCATGAAAAATAGTAGGAAGAAACGAAACCATTTTTTTTAGTTTTAAAACTACTTTTACCCCTTTTTTCGAATTTTCTAAAGAAAAATTTTAAAGAGTGAACTAAAGGAAAACAAAATTTTTTGACTTTTTTTTTTGAAAATTGGGGTCGGAACCGATGAGGTTTTCCGACGTATCTCACATCTGGTGAGAATCAGACCCGCGTAGTTCGGAATGAACTAAATCATTTTAACAAAAAAGAAAACACACTATTTTTTAATTTTTTTTTTTAGCATTTTCAAAACTTATTTTCAAAGAAAACAAACTATTTTCCATAAAATTATTTCGACTCTATATCCGGACATTTTCTACTTCTTCTCCTCTTTTTTTTCTTTTTTTTTAAAATAACAAACCGGCTAGCATGTAAGATCGAAATGAATAAATGCACAGACAAAGATGCATCAAGCCGGTCTTTTTGTTTCAGGTACACCTGTCCTAGACAGGCCCAACCCCTGTGTTGAGCCTCCTAAGTCAAATATGCACATGATGCAAATAAACGTTCCTATCGGGGATCCGGCATAAGGTTTTGTTATTCTAAGTCATCATCTTGTTGGAAAAGGTGTCTAGACTGGCTTTAACTCGAGCGGACAACTCGAGCCGAAGAGTGTCAGTGCACCGGTAGCATGGCTTTCCGGCTTAATTAACAAAACTCTCCGCCTAAATATGTGTGACTACAAATCCTTCACCGGGTGCCAAGCACCACAACTATCTTGAGAAAAACGGGCTATGTCCAGCAAATGCCCGATATTATATTTCAAAAGACTCAGAAGAGGAAAAATGAGTATCGGCACAATTTATATACAATTCACAAAATATCAAAGCGGTAAAAGCAACATTTAGCACACTAAATACAAACATATAATAAAATCAGGTAATAAATAAGCCAAATAAAATAATTATTCAAAGCTCGAATTCTTAAACCCTAAACCAGTGGTTCTGAGTCATTATCCCCAGCAGAGTCGCCAGAGCTGTCACACCTCCTTTTGGCGCGCCCACTACCCCGGAGGGTAGAGGCACAAGGGAGTTTTTCCAATTTAAGTGACAACATTCGAAACAGGATTATTCTATTTATTTGAGAGTCGTCACTTGGAATAAATTAAGGTGTCCCAAGTCACCGATTTATTTAAATCCCGAATCGAGGAAATTTTCGACTTTCCAAATGAAGTCTGCGAACCAGAGATTCTAAGTAAGGAATTATGTTGACCAGAGGGAAGGTGTCAGGATGGTTCTAGCATGGTCGCTTCAATTATTATATATGGCTAAAAATATCAGATTTTAATACATGTTATAAATTACATGCTTTGATTAAACTCTAAACCGCTTTAACCTGTTAACTTTGCATTTTTGGATTTAAATATAAATGGTCCATATTTATTTCTATGAAGTAGTCTAATCATATGAATAACTTTACAACCATAATAGTGTTTTAAACATGTATTGACGACAATTGGGTTTCCATTGTAGCACTACGGGAAAGCTAACATCTTAAATATGCTTAAGCTAACACTTCTAAACAAACTGCTTATCTAAGATCTCGAAACAAATTCAGTCCAAAATTAACTAGTTTTACACAGTTTGCATTCCATTATAATCACATGAATTCAACATATGCTATAAAAATGCTAAGCTAATACATATGGAACTTAATATCAATCTTTTGGGGATGATTTCCGGGATGACATTTCATTTCGAAAATCCGATCTCTTGGAGCAAATGGTTACATCAGTTGCGTTTCGAAGACATACCTGGAATTCGAAATCAAAAATGGAGGAAAGATTAGTAAACAAGCAACAGTGAGCAGCAACAAAACAGTAACCAAAATGGATTCCAGTGACGACCAAGAAAAATTGATAAAAATCAGTAGCAAAACAACCCAGGCAGCAAATGGAGAAACAGAAAATAAGCTTCAAACCAAACGAAACTCCAGTGAAAATAACAGGGAATCCGAGATCGAAAAGCAGCAACAAAAACACAGCAAACAGAATCTCGGCAAACCAACAACCGAAAGAGTTCAGTGAAGAAAACAAATGGCCAAGGATTCCTAACGGATTGCTCCGAACCAAGAACCACTCGAATAGAATGAATAGCCAAATCCAAAAGACAACAGAACAAAAGGATGGTTTCCTTAAGCTACCAGAACTGAAATTTGAAGCAAACAAACAGAATACGCCCAATGTGTGTTCGAAGACTCTACTCCAATAAAAATTTCTGTTTTCGCTCTATTTTTCTCACTGTTTTCTCTCGAATTCCAGCACTGAAAAATGTAACAGGATGTATGTCTCCCTCTCTATTTTGGAATTGTATCTTTGTGCTTAAAAATCTCTCCAACAAATACTCTTTCAGTATCTCCTCACTGTTCTCCTCTAAGAAAATTCTCCAATCTTTCTGTCTCCCTCTATTCTGCCAGATGATCTCCATTTCAGAATGTTCTGCCCTATTTATAAACCTAAAAAATGACAGCCTTCAGCTCTATTTTAAGTGTTTTAAATACTGTCCAGCCATCATATTCCCTCTGTTTTTCCACCTTCCCTTGTCTAAGTATGGCTCTACCCTTTGAACAATCCTAAAGTGCAGAAACCATGTGGGATACCTGCTGTCCAGCAGGTTCCACTAACTAACATGTGCCTTACACCTTTTCTTTTGAATTCTAGATGTTAATTTTCTAAAACCTTATCAGAATTGCAGCTATATCTAATCCAACATTTCCTAAGCTTAAAATCAAAAGAATTCAAAGCTTAATTCAGCAGGGAATTACACATAGATCAAAGAGAATCTTAGTCAAGGCTCAAACCAACAGGGAATTCAAAGCTCAATCTAATCAGTGATTCATTTGGTCGGACGAAATCAAAAGGGAATATGAAACCAACTAATTGAGGACATTCGATTAAACGATTACAACATGTATAATCGATAACCAACTAATCGATAAAACATTGATTCAATCAATCTCGGCCAAAGACAGAAAATACGAAACTAATTATTCGACGACGCGAATCGAAGCGAATATGCATTCTACAACATCCGCAATCAAATAAACAACACAAAAAAAATAATTGACCAAATGAAGGGTCTTTGATTTCGGAGGAGAAGAAGAGAACAGAAATCAAAAAATTAAAATTGAAAACAATAGAAATTATCCAAAAGATGAACAAATGTATACAAACAAATAGAAATGAAACGAAAAAAAGGGAAGATAAAAAAAAATACCTTTAGAACTCGGACATGGACTCGAATCCTTTTTTGAGGTCGAATAGACTTTAATCGAGTGTTCTTTACTGAGAACACTTCGACTAAAGTCGATTAAACCCCAAATTAACTTCAATTTTAGACGGACCCCATATTTGGTCATCTAGGTGTAAGGCCCCATAAAATTTTTGTGCATAAAACCTAGTAGATGTGGTGTCATGGTCCGAAAAAGTGTCAAATATGCGGTCAAGAATGCGACCGCAAACCTGACATGCGGACCGCATTCTTGCCGCAAAACGTTCCAGAGAGTTGCCCAAAATCGTGTCAAAAGTGCGGTCCATATGCGATCGCATGTCAGATCTGCGGTGCACTTTTGCGACCGCAGAATCAACATGCGGTCCGCATAGTGACCGCATTCCTTAACAGAACCCTGTGTAAAATTTGGGGCAATTCTGCGGTCACTATGCGGACCGCATGTTGATTCTGCGGTCGCATAGTGCACCGCATAATTGACCCCGGCCCAGATTTTTGTAACATTTTGACCCGATCTCTTCTTTAATATAACACCTTTCTTCTTCATTTTATCATATCATCTCACCAAAATTAGAGAGAGAAGAGAGGGTTTTTAGAGAGAGAAGTTCTTCATCTTCAAAGATTGTTCCAACTACTTAATTCCAAGGGATCCTAGGGCAAGGATTCAACTTCCCCAATCTTTTCAAGGTAAAAACCCTAACTATTTTCTTTGATTTTCAGTTTTAAATTGGGTAAAGAGAGGTTTGCATATAATAGCTTTTGAAAATAGAATTTTTACACTCATGCATGATTATTGAACTTGATTTCTAGTAAAAAGAAGTGAGTAGGAGTAAGAGTCTTCAAGAACAAGGTTGGCAAGAGTAGGATATCTTGGGTAAGCATAAAGTAGGAGGAAAAATCATCACTGGTATGTATGGCTAATTTTGATTCTTGTGAAATCGCCTATATGTGTGAAGTTTGTTTGTTTCGTGTTAAATTGACAAATTGTGTGAAATTCTTGATGTTGTTGTTGGATATTCAAAGTTTGTTGTCGAGCTATGAGTGATGTAAAATGAGAGTTTAATTTGGCAAAAGAATTGTGAATAATGACTATGATGACCTATATGGTACCTTGTGGAAAACAAATGAAACACTTGAGAATTGGTTTATTGTGGAAAGAGATGAAACACTTGAATTGTGGAAATATTGTAACATGGTTGTGATATTGAATTGAGAAGAAATTGAGAACATGAACCAACGTGTAAGTTTCTTATTTGAACTTGTTGAAATTGTGTGTAGTACCTTATCTGCTGTTTGAAATTGTTGTGTTTTCAACTGTAAGGCGGGGTCGTGTTGCGCGCCGCAACGTGGTGAAATAAGGTGTGGGTTGGGGTGATAAGGGTGGCCGAGGTAATAAGGGTGGTCGGGGGCAATAAGGATGGAAAGCGATCGAAATCGCTATTGAAAATTGATACAAAAATCAATAATGTGAAATTGTGAAAGGAGACAGCAGGAGAGTTTGCAACCTGTGGGGCACTGATTGCCCCTTTGTTTGACTACTTGTGCTTTACGTGATTGATTGGTTATTGTTAAATTGGTTGATTGTAGAAAGTGCTTTGTGTTGAGAATTATTTGAAATAAGGAAAATGTGGAAACATGGTTGGTTGGCTTAATTAATTGTTGATGTAATTTAATGGCTTGAGTTTACTTGGGACAAAGTTTGTCCATACATACCAAGTACAATTTAAGTGTACTGACGTCCCTTTTGCCGGGGGCGCTACATTCGTGTCATGATTGTAGGTGGATCAGTAGCAGGCACTTCAATTCATCGGCAGTAGTATCCTTCTCCTTCCACTGCCCGTTTTGGTGAGCCCCTTTCTTCCTCCGGGCCTTGTGTGGTTCTTGCCACTTCGGTTTAGATTTCATTTTGGTTTTGTAAGGTATAGCCGGAGCCTTGTTACCGGCAAGTATTGTATTTCCCTTTTGTATCCTAGAGGCTCCATAGACATGTAAACTGTGGGATTGTGGCCTATGTATATGTATGGGGCGTTGTAAATATAAATTATGAACTCGTTAGTGAATTAATCACATGGTTATGTTTACGCATTATGAAATCAGTCATTATGATTAGTAATATATTTGGTTAATGAGAAACAGTCAACACAGGGGTAACGTGTGGGAATGAAAGGCACCCAGGTCCGCTTGACTGGGGCAACCCGGTCAGGCGCCGGTCATGTCCCGCGATTTGGGGCGTGACACTAGGGTTCTTGAATCAATTCGCCAGATTCGAATCATTCTAGTGTTGTTTGAAAAGAAGTGGGTGTGGATTTAAAGAGAGGATGGTCTGGTGGTGGTGTGGCGTTAATTTCATGGTTATTGGCAAGGTTGCCGCCTGGTTAAAATGAAGGGAGGGGTGCAGCGGCTCTAGGGTTTTTGGGAGAGAATCTTTGATTTTGGGGAAAGAGATGAAGACGGGTCTTTGGGACTGAAGCGGGGCAGGGTTCTTTGGGGGGGTTTGGTATATTAAAATTGAATGGGCTAATGTAGGCCATTGGATTAGAAGAATCCAATGGTTGTGATCGTTTAGGACGGGTAATGGGTCGGGTACGAAATGGGTAGAGAGGATATGATCTTGACCGTTGGATTGGGAGTGGGTCGCCGACTGGGCTAACGCTTTTTGGGCCTGGATTTGGCTAGTTTTGGACTGGTCCAATCCAGTTTTTCTCTTTATTTTTCATTCTCTTCTCTTCTCTTTTAATTTAATTCCTAATTTATTAAAGACAAATTCTAATTACACTACAAAAAATCAAATTATACTATTACTAATCACACCTAATCAAATACTAATTAAAGTAGATCAACAGCTAGACCTTTAAATGCTAAAGTGTAAAGCGTGTTATTTTTTGTGATTTATTTATTATATATTCTCAAAAATAAACTTAATTACTCTAAAAAAAATACAACTTAAATGTAAACGCAACACACACATTAATTTACAAACAATCTCACAAAACCAAATACAAACGATAATAATTAAAATTAAACAAAATTCACAGAAAATCGCACACAACACAAAAAATTATTTTATTTTGAATTTTTGGGAGTAATTTTCATGCAAGGCAAAAATCACGTGCTCACATTAAGTATAACCTTATTTGTTAATTCAGCATGAAGATAAGGTGTTGAAGTTATCCTTTTGATCTTCTAACTCTGAAATAATCCTATGATTTTCGCACATATGAATTGCAAGCTGTTATCACACATGATTTTTGGAACTCCAAACTGGTATATGATGTTTTTCCAAATGAAGTCCCTGGCTTCTTTTTCCCATACCTGTTTGAAGGCACCTTCTTCTACCCAGTTGGTAAAATAATCAGTTAGTACTAGTAAAAATCATACATTTCCTTTGGATTGTGGTAGCGGACCCACGATATCTACCCCCCACTTCATGAAATGCCATGGTGCAATAACCGGATGTAATAACTATACTGGGGCATGCATGTTGTTACCATATCATTGGCATTTTTCACATTTGGCCACAAAGCTTTCCGCATCTTCTTCCATTTTTGGCCAATAATATCCTTTTCTAATTAGAGTTTTTACCAAAGATCTTCCTCCTGTATGATATCCAAAGTGTCTCTCATGTACTTTTCTCATAACATACTTTGTTTGAGAATGTACAAGACACCCTGCTAAGGGTACATCAAACATTTTTCGATACAAGTAGCCACGATCCAAGCAATAACGAGCACCTTTTCGTTGAAGTTCCAAAGCCTTTATATAGAATCCCATACTGCAAAAAATTAACTATCTCGTTCCTCAATACCAAGTTAAATTATTGAAATTTACCTCAATTTTATCTTGATCGAGTGTCGAATGAAACAAATGTATTATAGAAGAATTTTCTTCATTTGTTACTTTCGCAACAGATGCGAGATTAGCTAGCGCGCCTGCTTCAACATTTTCTTCCCTGGCTATTTGCACGATTTTCCGAGATTGGATTTGTCTGATTAAAACTCATGCCTTTTCCAAATATTGTTGCATAATCACTTCGCTAGCTATATAAGTCCCCTACATTTAATTATCTACAAGTCGTGAGTCGCTCTTGATTACAACATGCTCTATTCCGAGCTCTTGTGCCAATTCTAGACATGCAATTACAACTTCATATTTTGCTTCATTGTTAGTAATGGGATGACACTTTATGGCTTGTCTTATAGTTTCACCCGAAGGTGGGATTAGAACAATGCCTGAACCCGCTCATTTAATATTTGAGGAGCCATCATTAAATAGAGTTCAAGTACCTAGATTAGACACATTGAATACATGTAGTTCTTTTTTTGCTTCTATTACTATTCCTAGGATGAAATCTACTACGAAATCTGCTACAATTTATGATTTTATCGAAGTACTAGGTTGATATGTGATATCATATTTACTTAGCTCTATATCCCACTTGGCTAATCTACCTGATAATTCTTGATTATGAAATATATTTCATAAGCGGTAGGCAGTTACTACAAAAGATAGGGTGACATTAAAAATAAGGTCTCAACTTTCTAGATGCCATTATTAGTGCTAAAGCATGTTTTTTCTAAATGAGGATATCGAGTTTTAGCATCCAATAAGGACTTGCTAACATAATAAATTGGAGATTATTTACCTTTGTCTTCTCGAACTAATACTGCACTTCCCGCCATTTCTATCACAGTAAGATAAATAAGTAGCCTTTGGTTTAGCTAGCAACAATGGGTTTGACAAGTATGTTTTTAGATATTTGAGTGCTTGTTGGCAGTCCTCGGTCCACGCAAATTGTCTTTGCTTTTTCAACACTGCAAAGAACTTAACTTTTCTTCGAAGATTTAGAAATAAACCTTCCTAATGCTGCTATCCTACATGTCAACATCTGCACCTCTTTTTGCTTGTGAGTATATCCGATATTTCTTCTATGGCTTTAATTTGTGCTGGATTTACTTCAATTCCTCGGTTAGAAATAAGGAAACCCAAAAACTTACCCGAAGACACGCCAAATGCACACTTTCGGGATTTAACTTCGTATTAAATTTGTAGAGAATCTGAAATGTATCTGACAAATGCTGGATGTGATCCCCTGCCTGTGTTGAATTGACTAGCATGTCATCGATATAGACTTCCATGGTTTTTTCTCATATATTCTTGAAACATCTTCATTACTAACCTCTGATACGTGGCTCCAACATTCTTTATGCCTAAAGGCATGACTTTATAATAGTAAGTCCCCTTGTCTGTAATAAAGAAAGTTTTTTCCTCATCTAAAGGATCCATTTTTATTTGATTATATCATGAATAGGCATCTAAGAAACTTAACAGTTCATTTTCTACGGTAGCATTAATTAGTTGATCTATTTGTGGTAAAGGAAAAGAATCTTTAGGGAAAGCTTTATTCATGTCAGTAGAATCTTCACAAACTCGTAGCGTACCATTCTTTTTGGGCACCACTACAGTATTATATAGCCAATTAGGATATTTTACCTCTTGAATATACCCGATTTTTGAAAGCTTTTGTACCTCATCCTGAATTACCTGGCTTTTGAAAGATCATTGCTTCCTTTTCTTCTTTTGGCAAGTGAATAAGTTGGATCTTCATTTAGCTTAAGGGTCATCACCTCCGGTGGTATACCTATTGTCACACCTCCCTTTTTACTACCCCACACATGCGTAAAGGTGTAAATATACACTTGTAGGGTATACCCCGACGTTCAAATACCCGGAATGGATAAAATAACGTAAGGGAAGGAGTTTTTCCACTTAAAGGACAATCGGCTCGGGATTTTATTAGAGATCAATCAGAGTCACCACTTGGGAATGACAATGGTGTCCCAAGTCACCGGTTAATCCCGAATCCGAGGAATTTTGACTCTTTAAAATGTCTGCGAAGCAGAGATCCGGATAAGGAACTCTGTTAACCCGGGAGAAGGTGTTAGGCACTCCCGGATTCCGTGGTTTTAGCACGGTCGCTCCACTGTCGTTCTTGACTTTCGTTTGACTCAATTATAGGATTTTAACAACATAATGCTTTTACGTTAAATATTATTTTTTAGGAATTTGCGACATCGCGGAAACACGCCTCGAGTCATACCGCAACCAGTACGCCTATGACTTTGGTGTATTTCGTCTTTGCCGAGATTTGGATTTGAGTCGCACCAAGTGCACACTCGTTCATAGGAAGGTATATTAAAATCATGCCTTAAAGTAACGTCTATCGGCTTTTAAATCTTTTGGGAGAAGCTATGGAATTGGCTATTAGCTTTCCCGGGTATATTTGTGTTATATCATTACTAAATGGGGGCCCCGATGTTTGTTTTTCGGGCGAGGCTCGTCCCAATTTTTATTTAAAGATTTAATACTAGCATTTGACTATGTTTTCTACATTTGTTCTTTTCTTAATCGTATTACTAACACTATAATAATCCGGGCCCGTGTGATTTCTGTCATTTAAATGGGGCCTGGCTCCCAGCGAAGTTTTACACAAGTATTACATCAGCCCAGGCCTTGAAGGCCCGGGTAGTTACTGAACTTTGCTCGTTGGCCCAATTGGCTTCATATAGAGATTTAGGCCCAAATGAAACAATAATAAAGGAAAGAGTAATGAACTTAAAGTAAATCAGACACATAGAAATAAAATTGAACTACCATTTTATTAATCAGAAGTGAAATAGCTGTACAAGTAAATCACTGTTAATCCAATATCACAACTAATTGATGAATAAGTGAACGAACTAACACTGTCTCTTTGTTTTCGGTTAATGGCTTATATCACTATTAAAATTACTCAATCAAAGAGACATTTGCCTATATGATGCAGTGTTTAAATGACCCAATATCCATATTATCTAAAAGCTAAATGACTACTTATATACACATTGCTATACTACAATTTTTGGGCTTGATCAATGTTACCAATCTAGTTTCAAATGAATTACTACTTCCTTTTCTCTCTTGTGCTTACTGATATCCAAACACTGATTAACCAATTAACTAATGTTGTTTAATAAGAGCTGAGTCTACTTAATAAAACCAAACTTCATTATTCAACTGTTTGCTTCTTTTAAACCTATCAAAACTCTGATATTAACTAAGTCAGCTTTGTTTGATAATTTTCTTGTGAGCTAGTTGTTATTGAAGACTTATGTGATAGTTATCTAACTTCATTTTTAAGATTTTTACCTAATTAACTAGGTGAGGTACTAATTACTACTACTACTATACTACCACTACTACTAGCTATTACATGATTAGTGTTTCTGTTTTCAGCTACTACATAATACTACAATTAAGCTACTAATTACAAAATGGCAAAATGAATTAAAGCAGGTACTTCACTCCATTAAAGCATTTCAACAATACAGCTTCATCGAACAGGGTATGTACCTGATTCAGCAAAAAGAACTAATGAGTTCTAGAGGGTAAAGCAGGTAAGCACAACAAAGGGTCAAACAAGGCAATGCAACAGTGAGATCCAGTGAGCCAAATATCACAGCAACAGCAGGTAAGAATCAGCAATGCCACAGAAAAAAAAACCAATCCAATTTCGAGCAGAAGAACACAGCAAAACCAATAGAAACCAGCGAGTTCTACTCAAAAATTCCAGAAAATCCTATTGCTCTATTGCTATTTTATCTCTCAAGCTTTTGTGTGAATTTCATCTTAGGTCTGTTTTCAGACTTCTCTCTGTTCGAACCCAGATATATTTCTTCTATTACTCAAATTGGAACCCCCTTTTCAGCTCCTTTCTTAGGGGTATATATAGTTATTTTTTAGGGCTGAAGACTTGGGGAAGAAGTATGGGATTAATCCCACTTTCCCCCTCCTAAAATTATCAATTCTACATTTAAGCCCCATTTCAGTTATCAAATATCCTTCCAGCATGTGCTGGAAGGTTCCTAAGATTCTTTTTTAGGGCTTTTTACTAGTATGACCTTAGGGGTTTGAGATTTTTACAAATTTCCCATTTTTAGGAGACCATTATACCCCTAAATCTCTGCAAAATTGCAGAAATCAGGAGCATGAACGACTCCATTACCCTTTTAAGTTCTAACTAGTTACTATTTTACCTTTTTAATACCCAATTGTGCCCTTAAGGGCACTGCTGATTCACCAGTTTACCTAGGTTAAATTTTCAGCTTGTTTTGCACCTATTTAACTAATAGCCAGCCCTGGCATTAGTATTTAAGGGCTGGCCAGATTTATTTTAAGAAACTATTTCAGTTTTAGCCACTTTTATTCTAATTCCAGTCAATTAAAACCAATTTATTCCTAATTAAAGCTAATTGCAGGCATAGCCTGTTTTATTGTTATGTTTATACTATTTAAGAACTAGCCAGTCTCAAGCTGAGACTTAGTTTGGGCTATCAAAGCCATATACTGAACAGCTTGGCCCAAAACCTTTACAGGTTTGGCCACTTTGTTGTTCAGGGCTCAATATAGAGCCTGGGCCAGTCTGCATTTGCAGACATAGCCCCTTTGCACAACCAGCCACTGTTTAACAGTGAGCTGTGTGTTAGGGCTTATAGAATTGGTCAACCCTTTGCAAGGTTGACCATTCTTAGGCCAATTGTTTAACTTATAGCCTAATTATGCATTTTCAGTGTTTTATCCTATTTAAAAACTAACCATTTATGAAACCTAGCACTACAGCTATAACCAATCCTCCTAAAATTCAATCAATTGATCAAATACTCATGCTTAACAGGAACTAGCAGAACTTAACCATCTTTCAACATTAGTTGCACACTGGAACACATATGATCAGATCATCATGCATTAATTTAACTTAAACTCAGAGGAAACAATTGATATGGTTGAATTTCAGTCAATTAATTCATATCATCAGACCACATGCAACACAGTATGAATTCATGTCAACTTCAGATTTGATTACTACCAGTTCAAGTCACTTTAAGAACTACCAGGATTCATGATATAAGTACAGTGAAGGCCATAACAATCAGCAAGGTATAACATAAGGCTTATCTAAATTTAACAGGGCATGGCAATCAGAATTCATTTTAAATACTACTCCTAGCTTGATGTATGCATGTTAAGAGTAGGGATGAAGAATAGGAAAGACATGAAGAAGCAAAGAATAACATTCCTAAATCTAGCACAAGTGCATGACAAATGAGATGAAGATGATGAAAAGAGGAACATGGAGAAACAGTGAAAAAAGAAACCTAAGTCTATCATGTGAGGGTGACATGAAGAGAAACAGACCCAGATTGGCATACTCATTCAGCAAATAAAAACATATGAGAGATGATATGACATGAAACTAGACTTGCACTAAAATGAACACAAATAAGACCACCAGAATGTGAGCAAAGAAGTGAACCCCAGATACAAGAGATGAATAAAGATAGCCAAGCTTTTACTAAGACTAAACATATGAAGATGCAGAAAGAGAAACAGTCGAGATATGGCAAGCCAACCAAAGGTAATCTAATACAAAGCTGAGTGACAATGCAAGACAAACAACTAAACATAGTATCAGAATCAAAACATGCAAGCTGACAGAAGAACTATTGAAAATTAACAAGATGAGGAACCCCAATACTATAGCATACAAAGAAGCACAGGGACATATAGGAGATGAACAAGTTAAGAAATCAGTGTGGTCATAGAGAAATAGACAAGGACTCACAGCATGAGAAGATAAGCAGAAGGGTCCTAGACTAGCATGTGAAGCTCAAACTCGAGATAAGAACAGAATCACCAAAAGAAAACCAAGAGTAGCCTTACAACTAACATATGAAACACAAAACAATCAGAACATGCAAGGCAAGGATATACAGGGCATATTAAAACAAAAATGAGATAAACAAAAAGAAAAGGAATAGAATATCAACAAGAACAATCGACACTTATCATGCGAACACAAAAATCATAGAAAACAGAACCCAAAACATGTAAGAAATCACAGACAGAAGAACTATTGAAAACTAACAAGATGAAGAAGAGAAGAGAATCAAGGTAACACTTTGACTTATCAGAAACAAAACATGATTTGAAACCAACGAACAAATATAAAAATGAGCGAGTTAAGAAAAATAGAAAAAGCATACAAAAACAGATAAGAAACAAGAGGAGATGGACAGACGAACAGAAAAGATGAAAGACGAGCAAGTTAAGCCCTAGAACTATCATATGAAACAACTAATCAGTATAGCAGAAACGACAATTAACAAAGTAAAGCCACAAAAGAAATATGAACTACAGAGCTATGGGGAACATAATCAAAAAAAACAACAAATCACGAACGCAAGCTAAAATCAGAAAAGATATAGAAGGCATGCAAAACACAAAAATCAAACCACTAACAGACAAAGGGAAGGGACTTAGCTTGCGGGGCCTGTCCCCCGAGCTTCCTATTCCCTTCACTCTTCTCACCCTCTCTCGAATTCTCTCTGACTCCTTTTATTCTCTTTTTTTGTTTTTCTTTTCTTTATTCGTTCATGTCTCTTTTTTTTCTTTTATCTTCTTTTCCTTCTCTGATTTTCTTTCAGGCCTAAAGACGAGGCCTTTTTGGATTCTGGGTTGTATGGTGGTGTTTGGGTGAAGAAAAGGTAAGGTCTTGGAAGGGTTTGAAGTTCTGAGTCGCCGGAGTTAGGTTTCCGGCGACCTTCTTCGGGATATTCGAGAAGTTCAAGGGATATTCGAGGGGTGTGACTAGTATGGTTGGATAGATCAGAGAGAAAAGGTTTGAATGGCATTGGTTTTAGGCGGATCTTCATACTTTGGTGGGTCACCGGCGAGGTTCCGGTGACCGGGATTTCTGGAGAAGGACTTGTTTCTTTAGGGTTTCTGGGTGTGTTATAAGTGAAGAAGAAGAGAGAAGAAGAGATGAGGGATGAAAGAGAACCGGCGACCACCGTGGAGGGTGGTGGCCGCCATTGGCCGTCTAGGGTTTCAGGCTGTTTGAAGAAGACGAAGAAGGAGAGGTGAGGGGGCTTGGGGCGGCTAGGTTTTAGGAATTATGTATAATGCCAAAAATCGTTCAGACCAAAGCTATATATAGGTGGGGTGTCTGAGATAATCTGGACCGTTCATTGAAGGGAGATCGACGGCTCTGGTGCGCGTTACTTAAACGACACCGTTTTGAGCCTTATGAAGCCAAGGTCTTTGATCGTTAGATTAATCCAAATCGACGGCTGGGATCAAGCATCACAATTAATTAATTAAAACCAAACCACTAATTATTGGGGTCGTTGGATCTATCAAGATGGACGGTCATGATCAACACAATTAAAAGGCCAGGCGGGCCAAGTGACTGGGCTTGGCATATTGGGCTTCTCAATTAGCCCAATTCATTATACCTATATATATATATATATATATATATATCTATTTTTTTGTATTTTCTGTGTTTTAATGATTTTTATGTATTTTTCTTTTATACTTTTTTTTCTTTTTCTTTTATGAAAATTTATAAAACATAATTTCCTATTTACTCTAATTTTCTAATATTTTTTTGCAATTTTTCTGCTATTTTTCTTTATTTTCTCCTATTTAAACTATTTTGCTAATTTTTTAATTAACTAAACTAACAAATTAATTACTACTATTTTTGATTGATTTTTTTTTTAATTTCTACTTATTCAAACTCACAAGTATAGCTAATTTCAAACAAATCAAGTAATTGCACTCAAAAACATATTCATTTTAATTTTGGAATTATTTGCCCGGTGCAAAAATCATGTGCTCACACCTATCATATCTGAATGTGACCAAGCAAAGCAATCTACTTTAGCTTTTAAGAATTCAATTTAACTTATCTTTCATCTTTAGGCTCAGCTTGGTTCTGACGTAAACTTTTCTGTCTGGCGAGTGTATAAACAGTACCATAGCTTCGAGTTTCTCAATTGTTTATTTTTTATGTTTTCAGTCTCTTCTGGCTCTTGAATAGAATCTGTTTGTCCATCTCCAATTGAGGTTTGTATTGTTAAATCTTTAATTGAATTCTGTAATTGCTATTTTCCGTTTGCAACATTATTTTTTATGCTTGAATCCGTCACTGACTTGATACTTCTAGAAGCACGTTGATCACCACGGATTTGTTTAATTCCCCATTGCAAAGGAAACTTAATAACCTAATGTAAAATAGATGGGACAACCTCCATCTTATGAATCCAAGGTCCACCGAGGATTATATTGTACGCCATGTCCGTAGCTACCACTTGAAATTTCATATCTTTGACTACTCTTTTTGTGAATGTAATGAGCACTATCTCCCCTTTTGTTACAGCGCTTGAATTGTTAAATATAGATAAGGTACATGCTTTAATTTGTCATCACCCTGCATCTCATTTACTACTATTAAAAGAATGATATTTAGAGAGCTACCTGGATCAATCAAATCTTGTATCACATTAGTATCATGTACAAGCAAAGATATTTTCAGCACATCATTGTATGGGATCATCATGCCATCTGCGTCAACATCATCAAATATTATACTGTCTACGTCCAATACTTGGCGAACTCACTTTTCGTGGGTAACTATGACTTTTGACACCTTTGTTGCACCCATATATGTCACACCGTTGACCTCCTCTCCTCTGCTTATCACATTAACCGTTCTTTTCAGTGACAAGGGTTTTGGTGGCTCCTGTCTATTCTTCATATGTGCTTGCTTACCCTTCTCACTAAACAAATCGATTAAATAACCTTGTTTTAACAAGTGCTCTGCTTTACCTTGTAGCAATTTGCACTCTGCTGTTTTTGTGACCGTGATTATTATGAAAAATAGAAAAACTTCAATCATTTTTCTTTGTTTGAAAGGAGAAAAAAAGAGAGGTAATATCTATACCTAAATATTAATCTGAATTGACTTGCACTAAAAATCTAAGATTCTTCTACTAAGGTTCGGTCTCATTTCTTTTGGCCACCGTACCTTATATCATATGCTTCTTAAAATAACTACCAATTCAGATGTGCCAACATTGAAACTGTAACTACCAATCTTTGCTTTCGTACTAATGTTGTTATCCCGTGTATCTCGCTTCTTTTCCAAACTTGGATGACGAACCCGCATCTCTGTCCCTTGATCTGGAATCATACCTCGGGTTCTCCTGTTTAGAACGCGAATCCCTTCCTGCTGGTCCTGTGTAATGTTCGTACCTATTTTTACCGGACCTTTTATCAGTTTCTGTTCACCTCGAACTTATTCTTTCATCTTCCCGTGACTGATAGTATCTTCTTCTATCCAAAAATTCCCTAAGTAGCTCTGTATCTCCTTGTTTTTTTAAAGATGTCTTCCGTACTCTTTTCAGCTGTTTGAGCTCTCGAGTGTGCTTTTATAAATGAAACTGGAAGCTCACCAAAAGAATCAAAAGAATTTTTTGGTAAAAGTGAATACCATGTTGGTGCTCCTTTTGTGAGTGTTTTGCCAAATTATTTTACCAGCACCGACTCAATTTCTTGCTTAGTCAAGTCATTTCCCTTCACGCCAGTTGTAAATGCAGTTACATGATCTCGTGGGTCAGTTCTCCCATCATACTTCGAAATATCGAGCATTTTAAACTTTTTTTGTATTTGCAAGGGAGCGACAATTGGCTTCTAAGGTTGTTGAAAGTATTTATCAATATACACTTCTTTAATCATTGATGGCACACCAAGTATCTGCTCTATGTGACGTTCTGCTCCTTGATCTATTTCTGCAAAGTTAGTACTAAACTTTGTAAATCAGAATTATATTAAATTCCCGACCTTCCATCGTGAGATTCGTAGGGAGTTCCTCCATCGCATGAATTAGCAAGTCCCAAGCGTGGATTCTCTATGGTTGCGGTGTTATTTGGAGGTAGAGTTGGTGGTACAATTGGAAACCCACTAACAAAAGATTGAAGAGCATTGTTGACATATTCTGCAATTAGTTGCTTCAATGCATCTTCAACAGTTTGATCTTCCCCTTGTTGGTCATTCATATGTGATGTTGATCTGTCAAGTGACTCTTCTCGAGAGTGCTGAGGCGAATTGTGAAGGGATTGGAGTTTCATTTTCTTGTTGATTCTATTGGTTCTGCTTTGCTGATTTTGTTGGTTTTCTTGGTTGTTGTCATTAGTGGTCGACATAATTTTTCGACAGAAAAATGAATTTGGATCATGGAAAAATTATCAGATTTTCGGCAATGGAATCAATTTGTTTAACCAAGATTATCAAATTTCGGTCAAAGCCTATTTTTAGAAGTACGTGGGCTATTGATAACCAAGAATTCTATATTTTTTCAGTGAAAAGAAAGAAAATTTGAATGTGAAATAGAAAAATGATCAATAGAAAGCAAAAAAAAAGTAATTATATTTCGATATTAATCAGAACATGTTCTTACAAGTGAAATCCCCTTCCCTTATATAGGAATCTATAAGTACATCTTTATGACTGAATCATCATGAATATTAATAATATTAATGAAATGTTATAATTGGCAATCGTAATTGTTCATGAAGATTCTGTAATGTCTATGATTATTCATGCACGTTTATTGACGATTCATGAATCTTCCTTATTTCCCGTGTTGATTCATGATTCCGTTGTCTCTTTATATAACAATTCAGACTTGAGTAGCCATACCCCTTTTTATCTCGTGAGTGATTTGCTCGTATCTATTATGACTCGTACCTTTTTAATGCATCTCTCTAGCTGTCGCTTTTTTAGTGATCCACGTGTCTTGTCACATCAGCCACATATATAAATCCACGTGTAATATTTATTTTTATCAATACAACGCTTCTCACAATTGGTAATTCATGTAAGCTTTTATATTTCAATTAGACTTATTTCATCAAAAATTTAAAAAATAATAATATAAGCTATCCTTAAGTTAAGCAATTGTCATTAGATATAATTTATGCTCGCCGTTAATTTTGTAGAGAAATTGATTTTTTAGTTTCTTTTTTAGATGGGCTTTAATATATCTAAATTCCATTGTGGATAAGAAAAGAAAACGATCATAAAAAATTGGTGAGCTTCGTGGTGGCGAAAGATATCACATGGAAATTATTGGCAGAAATAGAAAAAGAGGGGATAGTTTTGCTTGCATGCTTCTATTGCGTAACACAATCCAAGACTTACCTAATCAAGGTTCAAGAATCAGGGGCAAATGAAAGAAAAATTAAAATATAATAAAACGAGAATATTTTTTTTATATCGTTCAAATAATATTTTATTGTTCGCTTTTGATACATGTTAAAACAAATCTTTTTTTTTTTTTGTCATTTTGATATGCAGAACATTGTAGAGTACTTTCCTTCTTGTTTCAACCATCTACAGTCTAATTAAGTTTAAATTTTTTAATAATTTCAGTACTATTTAATTCAGAAAACGGAAACCTTCCTTAAGGTCTCTCCTGTGATATTTTAATTCAGAGATGGGAAACCTTCCTTGGCACGTATGTATTATTTTGATGTTCTTTTTCTATTGTTTTGTCTAATAAAACTAACTCACTTTGGTATTAATTTTTATCATTAGATGCATTTAACAAAAACCACGCTTTCTTTCTAATTTTATGTAATAAAAGTACAATGTTACTTAATTTACAAGTGGCAAATTATCTGTTATACTTCAATTTGATTCCTTTATATTAAAAAAAAAAACTATATGCTCATATTTTATTAGATTACGAATCTATTGTTCCTATCATATGCTCGTATATTATTGGATTATTCTTTTATATAAGAAAATAACACCTAAAAAAGTACTCTAACTGTATAAGAAAGTAGCTAGTAATATATATAGTACTTTATTTGAGAGAACTTGTACGAGCTTTAACCATTAAACAAGCCACCCCTGCCCCAATGGAATTCTTATTTATCACTGTGTTGGAATTTAAAATAGTGATATCCTTTCCTGGATTATCTCCACTCTATAATAAAAATGCTTAAATATTATTAAGTAGGCAATAGTGGAGTAACAAATTTTGATAGAGGGATTAATCAGAAAAATGAATGTCAACAAAATGTTGACATTGAGATGCCCCCACGCAGGATCGAACTACGGACCTTCAGTTTACAAGACTGACGCTCTACCACTGAGCTATAGGGGCTTACGTTTTGAGTATCAAATTTCATTATAAAGATTGTAATTCTAATTAACTATATATGGACACTTAATCATGAACGAAAGTCCACCTGCTTAGAAAGCCCAAATAATTAATTAATTAGTTCAATTTTTTTTTTATCTTGATTGATTTAGTTCAGTTAGATACTACACTAGCTTGCTCTATAGGTTTTGAAATTTGAAAGCCAAACACAGTAAAAAAAAATAATTAAAGATAATATGTGAGTAGCTAGTTTCAAACTTTGAACCATATGGTTACCAACAGGCTAAGTATTTTACTTGTTTGAAGTGGGTTCAATATTATATTTATATCTTTACATGTTTGAAAACAACAAAAATATACCTATATATACCGTGTTATTTTTCGATGAAGCGGTTCATATGAACCCACTTAACTCCACGTGTATCCACCCCTGGCCAAACATGCTTAGACATAATGGATATAATTAGCAGTGCACATTGAAACCTGATGATGTTGGACAGAGAGGCCAGTGTTGGATGCAGCCTTATGGCATTGAACCAGTACATTCGATTTATGTGTAAAAATTTACTAAGATTACAACAATAGAAGATCTAAATTCATAATTTTAAAAGTATAATAAATTCAACGCTAAGAATCTTAAATTTGAACCATAGAGTTTCTAACTCTGGATTCACCTCTGAGAGGGGCTACCAAAGAAACATCAAAACACAAGCAAAAAGATGAACAAATAATGGCGGTTGTGGTATTTGTGAGTTGTGACAATTGTGTTGGTACCTTATTCATGCTATTGTTCTCTCCACCATCCATCAAATAGAGTTTACAACATAGGCCATTTGCCTTCTAAAGCCGGACTGGAGTATCTACTGCCTTCCCGTCAGACTATATAAATTTCCATCAACAATGACAACCCAGTATAATCCCATTTAGTGGGGTCAGGGGAGAGTTGTGTGTACGCAGACCTTATCCCTACATGGGGTAGAGAGGCTGTTTTCAAATAGACCCTCAGCATTCTTCCCTCCAAGAACTTCCCAGCTTGCTCTTGGGTGATTCGAACTCACAACCACTCGGTTGGAAGTGGAGGTTGCTTACAATCAGCTCACAAACAAATTAGCCTTATCGTATCCTTTTGCCATTCTTGGAAGCTGCTGCCAGTTGAAGAAAAACTGAGGTTTTGTGCTATCTGCTGCATGTTCCAAGCCATCAGCCACCTGATTGGCTTCTCAATGTGTTATTGTGCAATTCACTTGGTGTAAGATCTGGGAAGTATATATCTTTAATTGCTTCTTTCAACTTAAGATTGTTGGTTTTCCCTTCCACTAACATATTCGCAATGAGTAGTGAATCCAGTTCAAGAATGCTTCTAAAACATCCCTAACAGTCCGACCACCTACTATTCCGAGTGGTGCACCAAAAGAGTAGCATAGTTTTTAGCAGTTTCACTCTCTACAAATACATGATTCAAAGTCTCTACTTTATGATTGGTTCAACAAACATATCTAGAAATCATATTAGTACCAAGTCTCGTAACATCATAAGGCAGTTTCGTTTGAACTAACCTCTAGGATAGAAAAGAAATTTCAAAGAGAAGTTTGTTATGCCACTTACATTCTAGGCAATCTTTCTGCCTCTGTTGTGTGACATTCTGCCAGGCAAATTTGGTAGTAAAGTTACCATTAGTGCCAGGATCCCATATAGCATAATCATGTTTTGTTTGATTTTTTATCTTTACATTGTTAATGTGTTGCATCAACTGTGTTGGTAAAACCTATGCTAGTTTTGCCTGATTCCAGTGCCCCTCATGTATAAAATGTCTTACTGTAAGTTTGGTTGATCTAAACTGATTAGGGCATAATTTAGCTAATGCACCTTTACCAGTCCAATTGACCCATCAAAAGTTACTCTTTCCACCTTGTATTCTCCATATAATATCCTTTCTGATGTTTCTATGATTTGTAGCATCTTTCTCCAAGTATGAGACTGCTTCTCATTAGTAGCCTTGTCCACAGTATGGACTCTGCAACAATACTTTGCTTTAAGAAATATAGCCCATAGTGATTTTTGTGTTCTGAAGCTCCACCACCTTTTATAGGCAAAGAAATCACTGATCTTTTCATGTCTTCAAATTCCTATCCCCCTTCCTCCTTGGGCCAGCATAGATTTTCCCATTAACTCCAGTGAAGTTTATCTTTGTTGGCCTTCAAGCCGCCACAAATTCTTGTTCTTTATGAGTTGGTCGCAGGAGAGTTCTGAATCGTGTTAGCATAAGAGATTTTTCCTGGAATCAGGGGCGGATATATGGGTCACGTGAACCCGTGGTCCCTCCGCTAAACTTGGTGTTTTATATACATATTTTTTAGAATTGGTCTAATATTATCTGCTAGCACTCAGTCTCTGAAGAGACTAAATGGTGTATTTGGTTGAATATTGAGCTATTTACCTAGAGGAGCTGGGATCAAATCTCACTTAATACTTCTTTTTTCTCCTTTTTTTTTGCGGTGCACCCATGTTATAAAAATCCTAGATCCGCCTCTGCCTAAAATTCCACCTTGTGTCTGACTTGGGGGTCCTTTTGATGCCCAGTATGCGCCGGATTGTTGTCGTCCGGGCCTCCATGAGGAGGCGCGTGGGTTGTACTCTCCGTTATGTATCCAAAATAGTTGTCGCCTATTTCATGCGTGTGGGGCGCGTTGGGTTGTTAAGTTATCTAAACTATGTAAAGTTGGAACTTAAATCTTATTGTCAAAATCTGGACTTGCGTGTGTCTGTTGGAAGAAGTCATCAAAGCCTAAGGGAAAACTGAATCTCCAATCTGTTCGATCCAGGTGATTCCTTCTTCATCTTAACACCTGCGTAGGCAAAGGTAACCTTTTGTCCCGTCCCATGGGATGGGGATAGGGGGGGGGGGGAGGAGCAGGAGGAGGGGGAATTGATACAATATTTGAGTGTGCTCGGAATATTATATGGCGTAGAATTTACTAATTAGAGCATAAGTATTTTGAAGTAAATTCAGTTTACCAAAAATACTAATATTTGGGACAGAAGGTAATATAAACTAAGAAGACCAGCCTTATCATTGCTATGACACACTCAAATGCATTCTAGAGCTCCCAGAAAAGTGAGCATTATAATTCCAGAGAGTACATACAACAATTCAATGAAATAAGACAATAAAGAAAATGGTGGTATAAGAAGCACCATTTATTTATGTGAAAATCCTGAACTTGGGAGCAGAAAGTAGTCTATGTAGCAACTATAGATAGTTCCCTCAATCGGTGCAGCAACGATACATGAAGAACTTATCCATCGGTCTCCCACATTCAGCACATGTTATCATTTCTGGAATGTCCACATCAAGTCCCGGAAGAATTAGGCGATTGCAGTGCTGTGGTGTGTGCAGATGAAGACAGTAATCAATGAGAGCTAACACAAATCCTTTTTCTCTTGCATCTTCTTCCCAAACATGAAAATCATCCAAAGTCTTAGTTATTACTACACTTTTAGCTCTGGCCATTTCAAATGATCCTCTACTAATGAGTGCCCATCCTTGATCACTCCCATCAAAACTCAACATAGTTAACACTTCTTGCATTATCTTGTCATCTTTGATTGTTTGTCCTAACTGCATTTTCGAATACAACATACTCTCTAGTCTTTTCCAAAAGTACCAAACTGACATCACATCATCCAAGCAATAACTTAGTTTTTCTTTTCTTATAATGCTATTGATCCTTCGAACTCGATCCTGGTTGCTGCTCTTTCCAACATAGATCATATGCAGATCAATGCCAGCTCTATGTGCCACTCCTTTAGCAGAAGTCGTAAATTTTTCTATCCATTCGACGTCTTCTCCTCCATATAGACAGATATACTTCCCTGCCGTCATCTGATTACCAAATTATATGCGTGAGACTAAGTAGAATTAAAAACAAAGGATCAAGTAGAATGAAAAATTTACCCATTCAATTATATTTTGATCAATGCCATCAACTACTAGCTCAAGTCTCCAAGACTCAATGCTCCAGAGCTCCTCTTGTTTGGCCATAGTAAACGGATAGGCCAAATTTCCCCAAATCCAAGCCATGTGAATTGCATTTTGACAAACCACTTTACCTTGTTGTGGATCTAAGGCTACAAGCATCATCTTCTTAGAGAAATGCCACCTTTCTTTGACAAACTTGATCACTGCTGGCTCTAACAAAGAAGGATGGTGCAATGTGTACCAAGGCATAAGTGCTTGTAATTCTTTAAATTTGTGTTCGTATCCTTCGTTCCATTCCCTTGATCTATCCGAAATTGGAAGCCACACTATTTCGTATTGAAGTTCTGACCTTCCCCTCGATTCATTGTAGACACTGGCAAGTATTAACACCTCTTCTGGGGTAATATCAACATCAGATATTAGCAACAAAACAGTCTTTCTTCTCAGCACATCAATATTGGCCTGTGACAAGTCTTTATAATCAAGAAACATCTATATGTGTATTCCTATTTCTTAGAGAAAACGATAAGGAGATCGAATACTGAACATACCCTCGTGTGCATAGTTCCAACTTCAAGTGGCAGTAAATCATCTTTGATATAGATAAGTGCCTTGTTTATCTTCATGTTGTCGAATTGGGTTGTCTCGAACAAGTGCACAAGCATTTGATAATACTCGGTATGTTTCTTCTCCTCTGCATTTGACAGAAGTCCTTTAGAAAATTCCTACTAGCCATGATTTCTTAAATACTATATCGACTAATCATCAACTCTCTGCCCTTAAAATAAGTACTAAAGCTTTGATATTTATATATTCTAATAACATTCATTCATTTTTCTACCTTCTGATGTTGTGTGTTTATTATTTACTGTCTATGCAATTTCATGATTTGTTAAATACTCACGAATATGTTCATAGCAACGCTCCAATTCAGCTCTTAGGTGATCACTAATGTTGTTCAGCTTGTGCGTGGAGCTTGACATTTCCCATGTGTCTGTTGTAGTAGCTGATATGAACCTGCATTTTTACATGAATAAAATTCATTGTTTCTCCATTGAAAACTTATTTACACGACTAACGTAAATCGGTTATTAAACGCATAGTAGGCTTACTCATAACTCATGCCAAGAAGGCTATTGAGCTGAGAAGCACAAGCAACAATGCTTTTTATGGTCCAATAGACTGCAGTAGGGAAGTAGGCAATAGCAACAGACATAGGTGGTTGATCTTCAGAGATGTACTGAGATGGAAGCCTCTTGAATTCAATGATGCATTTGGTTATGTCCAAAATAGCTTTGAGGAGGTTGTTGATGGCATCGAATCGCGATTTGAGAGCAGCAGCATGTTCGATTATATCAGGTAGCTGTTTCAACAGAGCCACCATTTTGGCCAAAGGGTGAGTAGCAAATTTCTGAGTTACCAACCAGAATTCTCCATAGATTATGGAAAATGATGCCAAGGTTAAGACTAGTTTTGTATCCCATTGATAACTAGAGAGCATCCCTAAGATTTCCATTGTTGTTGCATGGGCATCCCCTCCTCCTGAGAACTTGCATGACAACTGGAAAATAATGTTAAAGCCAAAAATTTTTTTTAAAGAAAAATACTAATGAGTTTAAGTTATGTGCACTGACAATATAAAAAATATTTACACAATCATCTCACTTATAAAGTAAATACGATTAGTAACTCAAGGGGGTTAAACAGAATTTGAAAAGACTCAATACTGAGCAGTTCATTGGTGTAGATAAGAAGATTAAGGAAGTCAGACTACATCTACAAGAGGTGCAAGAGAAGTTAAGTGCCGACTACCTGAACACCATGCTAATGGAGGAAGAAAGGGAATTAAAATGTCAATTGGAGAAATGGGGTGGTATCGAGGAAATATACAAGCAAAAGTCTAGAATCCAGTGGCTAAAAGAAGGTGATTCTAATACTGCCTACTTCTTTGCCTCCATGAAGCACAGGTATTCACAGAATCACATCAGGAACCTTAAAAAAGATTAGGGGGAGAGACTCCATACTGAAGCTGAGATCATAAAGGAAATAACTGGATATTATGAGAAATTTCTTGGCACATTAACAAATACCCTGCCTGCCATTGATCCTTCTGTACTTAAGGAAGACTGCTAACTACGGAACAACAAAGAGGGTTGATTCAGCCAGTATCAAGGGTTGACGTAATGAAGTGTACCAAGCTTTGATGGATATTGATGATAGAAAAAAACTAGGATGTGATGGATTGAATGCTGTTTTCTTCAAAAAAGCATGGCCTGTGATTGGGGAGGAGATTACAGAAGCTATCCTTCAGTTCTTCAACACCGCTAACATGCTCAAAGCTATTAACTACACTTTAGTGACACTCGACCTAAAATACCGAATCCTGAATTTATAAAAGAATTCAGACCCATATCATGTTGCACCATCCTCTACAAGATCATTTCAAAAGTACTAACCAAGAGACTACAAGGGTGATGGATACTATGGTTGATAAATGTAAATCTGCATTTGTCCCCAGTAATCTAATTATTGGGAGACTTCTGCTTATTAAAAGTATCCCGTTCTCAATGCAAACCTTCTGATGCCAGACATTTATTATGCCTAAAAAGATACTTAATGTGATTGAATCCATATGCAGAAGCTATCTTAATTTGGACGGGGGACAATATGATAACAAAGAAGGCATCACTATCATGGGATAATGTGTGTTATCCTATGTCAGTGGGAGGGTTCAATGTCATTAATATATGCCTATGAAATAAAGTTGCAATATGCAAGCATTTCTGGAACCTGTGCCAAAAGAAGGATATAGACTTTGGATACAATGGGTTCATAGCTACTATGTGAAGGGTAAACATATTTGGGGTTGTGACCATCCACAAGTGTCCTGGATTGTTAAAAAGGTGATGAAGGCAAAGGATACCTTGGAGAAAGCATGATACTTATATAAAGACATCTTGAAGACCAGTCTCCTCTCAATTAAGAAGATATACAACAAACTTAGAGGAGATTATCTAAAGGTGAGTTGGAGGAGACAAATATGCAATAATTCAGGATATCCTAAATGGATATTCACACTACAATTGGCAGCACTAGGGAGGCTATATACTAGAGATAGATTAGCAAAGTGGAGCGTGATGACTGAGTTAATTTGTCCTCTGTGTGACAATGACGACGAATCCATTGAGCACCTATTTTTTAAGTGCAACTTCTCTGCTGCCCTATGGAGAAAAATGCTCACATGGATGGAAATAAGTAGAGAGTCAATGGGATGGAATCAAGAACTAACATGGACAATTACGAATGCAAATGGAAAGGAAACTAAAGCTGGAATCTACAGATTAACAATGACAGGATGTACTATTTATGGAAAGAGCGGAATTTAAGAATCTTTCAAAAGAAGTCGAGAAGTGTTGAAGTTCTAAGTAGATTAATAACACAAGATATTCATTGTAGGGGACAGTGGGATCGAAAATTTGTGGGGCAAATTGAGAAGGATGAATTTCTTTCCTTACTTAAATTCGGTCTATTTTTGTAATAACTAAGGGGATATACGGAGGAAGAGAAGATGAATGTAAAAAGTTGAGGATGTCCAACTTTATGGTTTGTTTTGCTTGTACATATATTTTTCCTTGGTAAATAAAATTACTTAATTACCAAAAAAATACAATTAGTAACTCTTTATGATAAGCGTTAATTGGATAACCTAGTATAAATGACAACTAACTACATAGGTATGGCAATAAATCGATACATTCTCAGCGTATTTAACAATAAAATTGAACTCTTTTTTGTTTTTTGGGTAACTAGCTACAGATTTGAGATTACTACGTAAGGGGAGAGTATAACCTGGCAGGAGATTTTGTGCATGATATAAGCCAATCCTTCAAGATGGAAGCCGTCAAAGGCAAATGAGGTGTTCTCTTCTAGTTTTGATGTTTCCATGCTTTCACGATCAGTACTATCCTGATAGTATATATATAACAATAACAGCAAAAGTGAGTGTTGCTATCTATAATAAGAATAAAAAATGTAAAGTAAGGGAGGTAAACCTTGTGGTTATACGTATATATATTGCATTGGTCGTGTAAACATTTTTCCTAATGGAAATAATACCTGTAAAGCGCCATGGATATGTTGAAAAATCCCCTCAATGACTTGAAGGATGATGTCCACATCGACTTCACGACCATTGGGAGAATGAGTATTGAGGATTTTTTTGGACATTGCATGATCATCAGACATTGAGAAAACTGGACG
Source organism: Nicotiana noctiflora (assembly GCA_032618575.1). Taxonomy (NCBI): domain Eukaryota; kingdom Viridiplantae; phylum Streptophyta; class Magnoliopsida; order Solanales; family Solanaceae; genus Nicotiana; species Nicotiana noctiflora. Next base: position 295,649 of record JASVEL010001973.1, on the reverse strand, counting down.
TTCACTCCTACTTACTGGCTGAGGCCTAGCTGTTAAAGAATGACTACTAGCCATTACTTGCAACAACTAGAAAGAAAATAGTAGTGAGTTTAATAATGCTGAGATAGTTTGATAATCGTCACTAAGACATGCATGCTATAAATAGTGATGAAAAATTAATGAATCAAGTACCTTGCTTGTTAACGAGGGATGAATCTGTCAAAAGGAGGTTCAAAAATGGATAAGAAATTATTAGTTATACATGGTGGTGGTCCGTTGGAAATTTCTTTATGTTATACATGGTGGTGGTCCCTTGGAAATTTCTTTACAGTGTTGAAGTAGAGAATATATATGTTTCTATCGACTTTTAGTAATGTGATTACAAATTAAACAACATCAATAACAACCCAGTATAACCCCATTAGCGGGGTCTGGGGAGGGTAGTATGTACGCAGACCTTACCCCTACTCTAGGGTAGAGAAACTGTTTTCGATAGACCCTCGGCATCCTTCCTCCAAGAACTCCCCACCTTACTCTTGGGGTGACTCAAACTCACAACCATCAAGGCTGTAACCTCATAATCAAGGAGTGGAATTCTCTGCTCCCCTCGGAAAACTCCATTACTTTGACCATCCTCAATGACCTGAGGATGCTTCTAGCCTTCAAAGAAGAGCAATTGACTGGAGAAAGGACAATCTGCCTTCTAACCCGAGGTCCAGGTATTCCGGCCCCAGAGAGTGAGCGTGCCAAAGCCCGATGAATAGACAGGGGATGGACAGTCCTCCCGTTCAGGGAAGAGGAAGAGGGGAAGTCCTTGGCATTCCTGCTTTTCTGTCAAAAATACGTTGGAAGTAGAGGTGCTTACCATCGATTTTTAGTATTTTGATTGTTTTATTAAATCTTGATTGCCTAAAGAATTTTGAATCTATGATAAGGATGTGCATTGATTGCTTGTCGCACTTAATAAGGTTTCAATTCGACTTATGCCATCAAACTTGGATTGAACTGTAGAACTTCTATATATGTTATAGTAATATAAAATGCTAGATGCTGTAACTTCAAACTTTAAAAAGAATAATAACAATGTGCGGAAAAAAGGAAGTAATATAACATAGTAATAATAGTACGGTATAGTCAATTTTCGGACTGGTCATTCAAAAATAGCCAGCGATTACGAAGTCAATGAAAAATATCCACTATGTTGCTGCAACAGAGACCGGTCCAGCATAATATAGTAGAGTTCGGTACACATGTGTATGAACTCTAGCATATTATGCTGGACAGATATACTTTGTTGATTCGAGTATAATATACTGGAGATTGGAGCACCGGTGCTTCAAACTCCAGTATATTATACTGGACAATTATACTTGCTGGAACTCCACTATCATGAACTCATATGCTGGAGTTTCAATGTACTTATGCTGGAACTCCATCATTTTATGCTGGAGTTTCAGCATACTTATCCTGGAACTCTAGCAGAATATATACTCGCGTATTTTTTGGATTTTGAATAGTGTTTTCACTCAGATTTATCTTTACACGAAAAGTGGCTAAATTTCGATTACTTTTGAAACTGAACTATTTTTGAACGACCAATTGTAAATCTGGGTATTTTTAAATTTCTCCATATAACATATGCAAAGACTGCAATCTCACCTCAGCCCTCAGCAAAACAACTCACTATTTCACTGCATGCAGTGACAAAAAGGAAGCGAAAGTGAGAGATGGTTACTTGAAGGGAATGCCAAATGTGAACTTCATCTTTTGCTTTACTGAGAAAAATGCTAAAGCTGAATTATATATAAAAATCCAACTTTCTTTTACGAGAAGGGTACGAATTTGATTAAAGGATAGCCGAATACGAATTAATCTTTTGCTTTATCGGGGGAAAGACTGCAAAAATTAATAAGTACTGATTATAAAAATTCAACTTTCTCCCATGTACAGCTGGTACTGATGTCCTTTTAATTTGTAGACTAATAATGATATAATTTTTTTAAAATAAATGTTCTCTCTCATAGTTTAAATTATACTAACGGAGTAATTTAAACTCACAAATTTATCATGATTGAGTAATAATTTGAACAAACGATATATATTAACTAAATATAATTAAGTTCCACCATTATATAGGAGACACATTTCATGCACTTATAATTGGTATGATAATAGGGGTGTTTGACCCAAAAGCTATCGGTTGCTTTATGAGTCATGGACAATCAAAGATTATAGAAATGGTAAATCGGAATCAATAGTAATATATCTAAAGATCGATCTTTGGATTCGTATATGAGTTCTTGTAAAATTGTAGTGGATCTCGATGAAGTGTTTAAGAAAGTTAGCAACAGAGCGATGAAAGAGAGAGAGAATAGTAGATAAAGAAAGAGTTGTATTATTATTGACTAATAACACTTGCTTTACAAATGAGGAAGGGGGGCGTCCTTATATAGAAGGAGGCCCCTTCGCTAACACATTACATCATTTCAAAGCTACTATTATTACAATGAAGGTATAGGGGAGGGGGAATCGGGATGTCTACACGGGCGAGCCTGCTGATACGCCCCTACGGTCGGGGGCGTACCCTTTTCGTCGTATAGACATGAGAGAGGGTATAGTCTAACATCTATGGCCGTATAAGGATACGTGCTCGACCCGTATTATATCCGAGTCGGCCATATGTGGACATGTGCTCGACCCGTCTTACATCTGATTCGACCCCATATAAGAGGTAAAAGCGACTTTGAAACAAATACTCATGCAACTTAGTCTTATTACTTCCATGCCTATTTTCCCCATAGCTAAAATTGTTAACTTCTAGTGGCCTTGTTCCTTGTAAGTACGTTTTTCTTTCATTAACTGCCGAAAGAAAATATGCATTTCTGTTATCTTAACTCTTGTTTTGACCAAACATTTAGGACAACTTAATTAAATTCTTGTTGCTCAAGATCTACTATTCATAACTAATAGGTGTGAGCACGTGATTTTTGCCTTATACGAAAATCACTCTCAAAAAATACAAAATAAAATAATCTTGTTTGTTTACAATTATTATGGATTTTGTGTTATTTTTCGTGTATTGTTTACGTTGGTGTGATTGTTTAAATTCTCGTACATTTTTCCCTCAATTTTGATGACCATCTTCCAAGTCCAAATTCCCATCTTAAACATTTGAAATCCACCCGAGGCCTCGGTGACCTCAACCAAATCTTCCAACAAGTCCCAAAATATCATACAAACTTAGTCGAGCCTTCAAATCACATCAAACAATGCTAAAACTACGAATCGCGCATTGATTCAAGCATAATGAACTTTTGAACTTCGAACTTCTGCATTCGATACCGAAACCTATCAAATCACACCCGATTAACACAAATTTTGCACACAAGTCCAAGCCCGGTAACCTCAAAGTCAACTCTCGGTCAAACTTTCAAATTTCCAACTTTCGCCATTTCAAGCATAATTTACTATGGACTTCCAAATCACAATCCGGGCACATTCCTAAGTAATCACCCAACGGGGCTAAATGAACCATCAAAACTCTATTACGCAGTCATTTGTACATAAGTCAACATCCGGTCAACCATCAACTTAAGCTTTCAACCTTGAGACTAAGTGTCTCAACTCATTTTGAAACCTCTACGGACCTAAACCAACTATACCCTGGCAAATCACATAACAACCGTAAAGCATAAAATGAGTAGTAAATGGGGAATTGAGCTCCAACTCTCAAAACGACCAGCCGAGTCGCTATAATATGTGTTAATTTTGATTAATTATTATTTTACTTCATTTTTTGAAAAATATACTTCCGCCACTAACAATCAAGTTTTGCTATTTTTTAAAATTGTTTACTCAGTAACATGAGACGTGCGTATCCTAAAAATTAGTAGTAAAATATATGCAGTCATGCCAGCCAATTTTATGGTTGTCTTGTTTTCGATTATGTTGAACGAATGCTCCTGAAGCTTAGAAACTTGTCTTGGTCAGTTGCCCTAATATTATTATACGTATATATTACCCATGAACTACAGTTATCCATGGCTCTTCCAATTTATTGAATTTCTATCTGATAGGCAAGGCAATACTTATCTGATGAGTCATATTTTATATTCCTTCCGTTTTATTTTATGTGAACCTATTTTCTTTTTAGTCCGTGCTAAAATGAATAATCTCTTTTCATATTTAGAAATAATTTATCTTTATGTAAGGATTTATAGCCACATAAAATATATGTGCTTCATTTTACACCATAAATTTAAAAATTTATTTTTATTTCTTAAATTCCGTATCTAATTAAATGAGTTCACATAATTTAAAACGGAGAGAGTAGTAGTTAAATTGAGTTGAGTTGATGTTTGGGATAAAAGATGTATAGTAATTTGGTATCGATCGAGGCTGCGTAAATATAAATATGGGACAGAGGTGTAACAGGTGTTGGTGCGAAAGAGCTTACACGATGCTAAATTAATTAAGGTGAGAGTGAAGATGTCTTTAAGATAGATTTCCTCTAATTCACTCGCCACCTTCAAACTACAATCTCCTCTTCTTCTCCTCACTTAATCTTCCTTCTCTCGTCTCCCTAATCCTAAAATCCTTCCCTTTGATCTTCTCCTCGATGAAGGTACACACATCTCAATTTATGTTTCTTTTCTTAATCTGTGGGACACCTTTATATATTTACAAATAATTTAACTTTAAAATTCTCATTTAACACCACAAATGACTATATTTTGAAAGTAAACACCCTCACATATTGACATATATATTGCATCTTTTCTTCTATTTGTCTAAAATAGTGACACCCGTTTGTGCTGCTATAGCATTTGGTTAATATCTATGTATAAGGAATTTTTTAATTTAAACTATAATAATAGTTGTTTGCCTTACTTGAAGATACTGTTAAAAATTCTATACTCCTATTTAGTATATTGAGGTTATCAAGCCTGCAGTGTTTAAATTTTGTTTTATCTATTTGAGATCATATTTTAGTGAGATAATTCTAAGGGGGGTGGTCCAAGCAATTCCTGCCATGAGAAATTATACTATTAATGAAGTAGCGCTTTTTATTTTTAAAAAAAAAAATACTGGTACATGTATTAAGTAACCAATACATATTTTCTGAGAAATTTCCGAAAAATCGACTTCATCAAGCCTTGGAAAGTTGCAGGAGCATTTGATAGACCAAATGGCATTACCAAGTACTCAAAGTGGCCTGAATGAGTTCTAAAAGTAGTCTTAGGTACATCTTCTTCAGCCATTCTGAGTTGATGATATCCCGACCTTAGATCAATCTTAGAAAAAACCTTAGACCCTCCCAGCTCATCTAATAAATCTTCTGCAATAGGAATAAGAAATTTATTCTTCACAGTATGCTTGTTTAGATCCCTGTAGTCCACACATAATCTCCATGATCCATCCTGATGCAAAGGGGCTGCAACTAGGTTGGATGATGCCTTGATCTTTTATTTGTTGCACTAGACCCTCAATAATATCCTTTTTGACTAAAGGATATCTATAAGGTCTTTTATTCACAGGTTTATTACCCTTTTGGAGTACAATTCTGTGATCAAAGACACCTCTAGAAGGAGGTAATCCAGTAGGTTCCTCAAATAATACTGATTACTCCTTTAGCAATTGATTCAATCCATCATCTACCACATGATCATCCTCAGCTTTAATAGCATGCCATCGTTCTTCTATATCTCTCATAGGAACCACTTGTATCATACATAACTGAGACATATCCCATGTATGTTTGACTAACTTATCAGCTTCCTGCATCCTCGCTTGATTGCCAGCCCCTCTGAGAAGATGTTTCCTTCCTTTATACCAAAACTCCATAGTTAACTTTCTAAAATTCATTTTTGTATCTCCCAGTGTTAATAACCATTGTACTCCCAACACTACTCCACATGATCCTAAACGTAGTAGCAAAAAGTCTGCTGAAAATTCAGCACCTTGTAACAACCAAGTGATTGTACATATTCTATCTACCATCATGTTCCCATTAGCAGCAGCGACTAGTTGAGGTTTAGTAGACTGAACCTTACAACCTAAGTGCTTAACTAGTTCAGGGTCTATGAAATTATGTGAACTACCTGTATCAATCAATATGTTTAAGGCCTTCTTTGCATGATAACCAGTGACTTTTAATGTTCTATAACACAATGAGTCGTTCAAGGCATGTATGGAAATATCCATTTGTTCCATACCTTGAGATGATTCTGTTAAGTCCATTTTCTCCTCATGGATTTCTAATTCTTGTCCCTCCGTTGCATAAGATTCTTCCTCTACTTCTTCCACTTCTAATAGGTATAACTGTTTAGATTTGTTACATCTATGACCTGGTACAAACCTTTCATTACAGAAATAACATAATCCCTTTGCCCTTTTTTCATTAATCTCCTCTATGCTTAATGCTCTCTTAGTGACTCCTTTAACATAGCTAAAATTACCAGAATTAGGAGTTGGTAATAGAGCCTTACCATTACTGCGTGGAGTTGTATATCCTCTAGCTACAGAATTTGCTCCATAGGTTTGTTGTTTGGTTGCAGTCAAATAAGCCTCATGCATCCTTACTGTTTTGTACACTTGGGATAGTGTAGTTGGATTAGTCAGCTTCACTGCAATGTTTAGCTCATGCTTCAAACCTCCAATAAAGCAACTAACTGCATTTTCTTGAGATAACCTCACTCTATTCAAATTCCTTTCAAAAATGGCCTGCTATTCCTCCACACTTCCGGTCTGTTTGATCTTTTTGATTTCCTCCATAGGATCATCGAAATCAGCACCTAACCTTTCAACCATTGCAACTACATATTCATTCCAAGAAGGAGGTTGTAAGTATTGTCTATACCTCATAAAGGAGAGATGCCATTGGATTGCTTCTCCTTCCAGTTGCACGGCTGCTACTTCAATCTTTTCCTCAGCATCTACTTTTTCCATAGAGAAAAATTGTTCAATTTTGAACAACCATGACCTTAAATCTTCTCCATTGAATCGTAGAAACTCCATTCTAGACCACCTAGAGAAATTGGAGTTATGATGATTATAACTCGTAAGACTTTTCTCTCGATGGAATCTAACTTCAGAAGGTCCATCATCGTCGGTTGCTGGAGCTTTATCCTTCTGATTCTCCCTTGAATTTGCCATCTACTCTTTCAACTCCAACACTGTTTGATCCAATTGTTTAAGAGCTAAAACTTCCCCAGATAGAGCTCCTACATCAGCGATCAATTTCTGCATCAATTCTCGTAAATCTGAGCTTTCTTCATTACCACTATCAATAGCTCTTGCTCCTTTTGCCATGGTTCCAAGGATCGACAACTCTGATACCAATGTTATTCGATGTTATACGATTGCAGGAATTTAAGAGAAATTCGAGGATCGTAACTACTACTCCAGGAATGAATCGAGGTAGTAGTGGAAGTTCAGAATTTCAGAAGAAGAAGAGTGGGAAAGAGAAGAGAAGAAAAGAATAGAGATTTAGAAAAATGATGTAATTCTTATTATGCCTTTCAATTGATGTATACAACTTTATATGTAATGATTCATAGGCTGAATTCTTATAATGAAAACAAGTAACAGAATTTACTATTCCACTAACTAGTGTAACTAACTTTCCCGTTTAACTAACATTTGAACTAACTGTTAGGTACTAACTAACTGCTGACTTCTTTGCTTCTTCTTTCTTCTATACTCGAGCTCAACCATTAGCCTGCTAAAATCATGTATCAGTGAACTCCATTGGCACAAGCCAAACTATGAAGCAGTGTAAAGCAAACCAGGAAATCTCTTGAATGTGCAACCTTTGCTGTCAAAGTTCTTTTCCGAAAAGAAGAGGTTATTTGTGTTTTGGGAAATAAAAATTACAGAATGTGAATATCATGGTTATTCCTATTCTCTCGCATGACTATTGGACCCCAATTTGATATGTGAATATTGTGATAAACCATCTTTCCCATGTAACCTTATTGGTTAATTTGATTTTTGCCCTTTAGCATTGAAACAATTAGTTAATCTTGAAGTATTTGCTCTTTTATTTAGTTCTTAGTTGTGGATTTGTAGTTTTAGCTGGTAGATTTAATGTATGTATTTTTGGTGTTTACTAAAGAATTGTTTGTTTAATTCTTGGGTTATTTACTGAAGAATTATAAAAGTCATCAGAGTTTAATTGGAATTATTTCTAGATTATTAATGTATTTAGGGTTCATGCATATTATGTAATTTCAGTTTTAAAATCCAATGAAGTTTTAGCTTGATATATATATATATATATATATATATATATATATATATATATATATATATATATATATATATATATATATATATATATATATATATATATGTATATATATATATATATATATATATATATATATATATATATATAATCAATGCATTGTCTGACCACTTAATCATACATCAAATGTTCTTATATCTTGACACAGTCGTTATGATGTGTATTCTTTCTCTTTCCCGCTCAACCTTGAACGGGTCAGGAGATTGGCCAATGTATCTGTCATCTCAATCTTGTTTTGTTTGTGTCTGTCAACAGCAATATTGGAGTGGAACTGCAATTAGTAGAAACAAGGGAATGATTGAGCAGTTGCTGAGATATGGAGTGATCAGATCTGAGAAAGTAGTGGAAGTAATGAAAAGTATCGACAGGGCTTTATTTGTACCCGAGGGAACCCCTGCTTATGTTGATAGCCCCGCGAGTATAGGTTACAATGCCACTATTTCAGCACCTCATATGCATACTATGTGTCTTCAATTATTGGAGGACAAGTTGCAGCCTGGCATGCATGCTCTTGATGTCGGTTCAGGTGATTTTCGACATCACTATTCCTGCAATGTCTTAGCAAATTGATACTGTTTCTTTCACTATTGGTGGGAAGGTATTAAGAGGGATGCCGCTGTATATGTGGCTAAATGTGTGTCTTTCATATTCTACTGCTAAGTTATTATTGTAATTTGCTTTATGAGGAATAATTAAGAAACCGCTATTTACAAGCTCTAGAAGCATGGAGTTTATTACCATAACTAGCGTGGTTTTCACATGGTGGGTGACACCATCGGATGCAGTTGATACGGTAAATTGTTGCTGCTTATTGATTCTGAGTTTTCTAGACTTGGTTGATTCCATGACTCTGGGAGATCACCCGTAGTTGGATTGAGAATGAACTATCTTCAAACTTTTTCTCTTATTTTCCCAAATTATCTATGTTATGTTGGATTCAGAGTAGTTAAACCAACAAAGTGGGATCAGGGAATAATATACTTAAACATCCTGACCAACTAGATTTTTGAATCTATGAACCATCCAGTTAATGAAGTCTTAAGCTATTATTTAAAACGCTTTAAGCTAGTTTTGCCTGCTAAAAGGATATATAGGTTGGCTTGGCTAAGGGTGAACTCACCTTGTTTTTCATCAATCAAGCAATGGTTTGAGTGCTTTGAACGTTGTACCTTGATTGAACTATTTCACAGCTGTTGACCATCTTAAAAATTTATCTTCCTCTTATCCTCTCTGTCTTTGGTGGTGATGTCTTTTTTTCTTTTTGGTGTTCGCTAAATTACAGTAAATCTACTTTGATTTTACTTGGCACTTTGACTGGCTTCTGAATAGCTTGTTTTCTGTAGGAACTGGTTATCTCACAGCATGTTTTGCACTAATGGTTGGACCAAAAGGTCGAGCTGTTGGTGTTGAACATATCCCGGAGTTAGTTGCATGGTCAATGAAGAATGTCGAACAAAGTGCAGCAGCTCCCTTACTCAAAGATGGCTCCCTCTCCCTGCATGTTGGTGGTATGGTTTATACCGTTGTATTTCCAGCACGAAGCGTAAGAATTGAGAAATATACCACTACTTAAAGAATGTTCTCTCTTTATGGCTCACAACTAAACAACTGTGAATAGTCAATATTTATTCTTTTGCATGTACTGAGAAGTTTTAGATCTTTCTTAACCTTATTTCTTAGTTTCTACTTTGACTATTTTCCTTGTATAAGTTGATGGGATTTATGTGTATTATAACAGATGGGAGGAAGGGTTGGGCAGAGCATGCACCCTACGATGCTATTCACGTCGGAGCAGCAGCGGCTGATATTCCACAAGATCTCACAGATCAGTTGAAGCCTGGAGGAAGGATGGTGATTCCAGTGGGAACTTCTTTTCAGGACCTACAGGTTATAGACAAGAATTCAGATGGTTCGATCAGCAGTCGAAGTGAGACTTGTGTCCGTTTTGTTCCTCTCACGAGTCGGGATTCACAGTTAGAGGGCCTGTAAATTAGCTGTTCGTTTGATGGTAATAGTCCTAGTTTAATTTACTGTGTATAACTAGATCTTCTTTTTTCTGCTTTCTTTTGTACAGCTAAGCTCTACGAACTCTTAGAATGATGAATCAATGTATGAAATGGAACGGTTTTAGTTTCTATTAAGATTTCTCATACCAAGACAGTCTTGTATAAAAATAGCACAGACTAGTCAGTTTTCGGACTGGTCATTTAAAAATAACGAACATTTGTCAAGTCATTGAAAAATAACCACTATTTTGCTGCAACAAAAAATTAATCCAGCTTATTATACTGGATCGGTAAACTTTGCTCAAACTCTATTATATTATGTCGGAGTATTTTCCGGATATTGAACAGCATTTTCGTTTAGATTTATCTTTATACGAAAAGAGACTAAATTTCGATTACTTTTGAATTTCTCCCCGTCTTGTGCATACAAAAAGCCCCTTGGTTACTTGGCATGAAAATGCAAACATAAAAATATAAGGTAACATTTCAGGAACTTCCCTTTAATATGTTGCTGTCCAAGGAACCTAAAATGGAAGTGCAAAATATGCGGATCCAGAATTTGAACTCTATGTAATAGACGCATTATCTATATATAAGCAATTGCTAATTCAGGGTTCAAAACTTGGAATTCAAAGCTTACAAAAGCAAGTGTTAAAATGGAAAACGCCTAACCAAAAAATCCCGAAAAAACACTCATAGCTGCAGATTTGTGACCGCTATGTTTATAGAACAAATGAACCATTGATCAAATCAAAACGTGTTGCGCCTGGATCTATCTTCGGCAACATTTACCCTGATTGTCCTCCCATCCAAACTCTGTAATATACCAGCAGTAGAAAGAATTGTTAGCTTCAAGTTCAACACTGTCAAACAAATATATCCTAACTATGAACTCCACACGAAAATATCAAAAACCCACCAACTGTTTAACAACTGTATTTTAAGAGATAAAGAAGTAATGGATCAATTAAATTTAGGCTGTAGATGTCAGATGGCCTTCAGAATAACAATAATATTTCATACTGTCGAAATTCGGATATTCTAAGCTTCACATGTTTCTTACCACTGAATAAGCTCAACTTTTATGTACCAATTACGCATCATTGTAATGCACCTCCAGGCTCTAATGTATACACACAGTTGAATAAACAACAATACCTTATTTGAAAAATTAGCTTATCTGACTCTCCAACAACTCGTGCACTTAATCTATTATATTGGAGTTCTGTTTTAATCGTAAACATTTAACATCACATATGCATTGCTAGTGCCATAATTAAATTAGTGCAGTAAGAACTCGGGCAATGACGAAAAAGTGGTTTTTTGAGTGAATAAGTATGTTGAACAAGCTATAGGTAAAAGAAACAACAATCATTAACGTCGACTTGCTTATTGTCGTGAAAAGAATAATTACTCTATAATATAGCTGTTGCAATTTTGCACTATCGTAATTTTGCCCTTAGTTTCCAGCATTCAGTTTGGATTTTATCACAGAAACCCAAATAAAAAAGCTAAATTAGAAAACTGATCTGCCAAAAAAAGAAAAAAAAAATTTAGAAAATGGAAAATATGAAAGGCCGAAGGTGATTGAGAGAATTGACACGCTTCCTTTACTGGTTAACTCTTCAAAGACAATATGAATTAACAAATGAGCATGACTTTGAATGTGTGTGAGAAATTAATGCGCGTATTACCTGTCCATCAAGGTTAGCAATTGCATCACTCATTTCAGCTTCACTTGCCATCGTAACAAAACCAAAACCTCGCGACCGGCCAGTTTCTCTGTCATAAACTACCCGAGCACTTACTACTTTACCATGTTCACTGAACAGTTGCTCAAGGCGTGCATCATCAATGCCCCAGGGGATATTGCCGACATAGATCCTGTAAGACTGTTCAAATGTCCGAGGCGGACGCTCAGGTCGCTCTCCTCTACGAGCAGCTTTGTTGACTGTCAAGAGTCTTCCATTGACATCCTACTCATAGCGAAAATGAGAAATCAAAAAAGCTACTGAAGTAGTCTGGAAACATATCAAAGTATTTGTGCTTCATATATTGAATTTTCACAAGAATCTATTCAAATTTTTAACAAAGCAATATATAGATAAACCACATGTACAAATCCTTCAAATTTATCGCATACACCAGAAGAATAAATCACACAAGCAATAAGCTCCTAAATTATACAAAATTTTTTAACTTCTTCACCACCCCTTACATTTCTTCCTTTACATGCTTGCGTCCCATGTTTTTATGCTTCATTGGTTGTAACCACAAAATGACTAAATTGTTATACAGGTCCCTTCACAATAAACAGCTCAAAGCCATACAAAACAGTAAACATCATATTCAAATCCCATATAAATGTAATCTCTGTATAATTCTTCTTTCTCCATTTTTTTTCCAAATAAACACATTAGCTCGCGGCATGCAAGAATAAGCTTCTCACACAAAGATTTAGTACAAAAAAGGGCTAACGTAAACTCACATAACGATTGTACATTTCCACAGCTTTCTCAGCTTCTTCCACCGTACTCATTGTCACAAACCCAAATCCACGACTTTGATCAGTGTCCCTATTGTAAATAACCTGTAAAAACAAAATATCAGCTCAACATTGACTTGCTGGTTTTAATTTTTAATCCCGAGGAAACTAGCTGAAATAGTTTCTTTCAGTGTCAACAATACTCAAGCTCTACATATTTCTCCTCATAAATAAATAAATAATTTTCTCCTACTGTCAATTTCAAGAACCTACAACAACAACAACCCAGTAAAGTGTCACTCAATGGGGTGTGTACGCACAACTTACCCCTACCCGGATAGGATAGGGCAGAGAGTAATAGACCCTCGGCTCAGGAAGATGACCTTACCCCTACCGATAGGGCAGAGAGGTTGTTTCCAATAGATGGCTCAGGAAGATGAATTTTCAAGAACCTCTGAATAAAAATTAAAAGAAAGATGCGAACTTCTCAGTGAAATTGTGTCAATAGTTACCTCAGCAATCTCAACAACACCAGCCTGCTCAAAAAGCCGAGCCAGCCCTTCACTGTCTACATCATAAGGTAAATTTCCAACAAACAACTTAGCATCTTCAGGTGGTTCTTGAAACTCCTCCTCCTCCTCTTCTGCTTCAACTTCATCACTCTCCCCAGCATCTCCAACTGCCTCTACAAACCCTTCTTCTTCTGTTTCTTCACCACTAGCTTCAATGTTAAACAAGTCTCCAGATTCTTGCTCTTGGCCGTCAAGGATAAGGGTATTTTCTTCTTCTTGCAGTGCAGAAACTGATGTTTTCTTTTTTAGGGATAAGATATGAGGAGAATAAGTGCAAGAAAGGTGGAGGAATTTAATGGGTTTTAATGTGTTTGAGAGATATGGGTAAGCAAAAGATTTGGACTTTGTGGTGGTGGCAAAGAGTGGAGGAAGAGAAATGAGGCAACTGTTCGTTGCCATGGATGACGGCTTGATTATTGGCTTTGTTGCACACGACATTTCTCTAAGGAAGGGTTTCGAGTAGAAGGGTTTAGAGGATAAGATGAAGAGGACTGAGGAGAAACGCAGAGGATTGAAACGGCGGATGGTCCAAGATTTTGTTGGGGATTTTTCTTAGATTTTTTGCCCTCTAGGACTAGGAAAAGGGATTTGGAGGTCGGAAAACAATTACACAATATTAAGTGGGAGTTTGGACTTTGAAACTAAAAATGGTAAAATTCCGAAGCAAAAAAAAATTTCAAAACAAAATGTTATTTGAAAATTAGAATTGTGATGTATATGAATATAATTTTGAATTGTAATAAAATATTTTTTTTCTTGACCTCATGATAATGAAAACGTTAACAAGTTAACAAGTAATTAAAATGAGAAAGTTTCGGACTCTCAACCATATCATGTTATTTCTATTGAAACTAAATTAGTTTTAGCTACCATCTTAAACAGCAAGCCAGAGCTAATTTGGTGATTTTGAGTATCAAATCATAAGGTATTAAATATCTTTACTCTCACTATGATTTGGATTTTTCTTATTGGATATATAATCTTCTAATAGACTCGATTTTGTGTCTAATCTTTATTAATATATTCCAACTCGTATGATCTATATTTTTTTGTCTTTGCTTCATTTTTAGCAGATTACTGAGATAAATTTCTATTCTGGCTATCTTTCGATTCAACGTCTTTTAAACTATAAAAAAAATTAGAGAATATTGTTCAAATCATAAGTATGTATCTTATCGCGTTTTAACTTCTATTAGTGACTCTTACATGACATTTTAAGAAAAATACTGAAAGTTAACTGAATCGTAACAATACAGAATAAAAATTGAGAATTGGAACGGTTTTTTAAAGTCTAATTTTGGTTATATAAAATAAACTAACTGAAAAATTAGTACGATATAAATTTTATAAAATAATCCATGGAACCGAATCATTAACACCCCTAGCTAAGAGATTAATAATAAAGGTGTTAGTAAGGCAAAGAATATAATCGATTGCGAGTTTAGTTGAATCTTTTTTATTGAATGATCATACTGCATATATGGGAGGGGGTGTGTGTGTGTGTGTGTATATATATATATATATATATATATATATATATATATATATATATATATATATAAATGTATTAATGTAATAATCTGGCCGATCGTTCTGAGTATTTTAACCAAATCCACTATTTATTACCTCCTCTATGTTAAATTGTGATTGTGGGGTGGTTGTTTGTTTGTATGTTGAGCTTGTATAGCTAAGTTAACAAACCAATTGGTATAATTTTATCTTTTCCTCAAAATCAACATCAATCTCCTTTATATCTCATTTTTAGTTTTAAAAAATGTCCAATAAAAAATAATCTTTGTGTTTGACTCAAAATTTATCGGTTACTTTTTGAGCTAAAAACAATCAAAGAATATATGAGAGGGTAAATTGAAATCAATGGTAATATATCCAAAGATAGATCTTTAGATTCGTATGAAGGTTATTCTTATAAAATTGTAATGAATCTTGATAAAGTGTTAAAGCTAGCTAGTAATACAGAGATGAAATAGAGAGAGAATGATAGATAGAGAGAGAGTATTATATTATTATTGACTAATAACACTTGCCTTACAAATGAGGGAGACCCTTGCTTATATATAAGGAATGTCCCCTCATCAACACATTACATCATTTCAGATATACTATTATTACAATAACGGCACGGGGGGGGAAGTCGGGGCGTCTGTATGGGCAAGTCTGCAGATACGCCTCTATGTTCGGGGCGTACCCCTTTCGTCGTATGGGCGTAAGAGAGGATATCGTCCGACGTCTACGGCTGTATAAGGATATGTGCTCGACCTGTGTTGCATCCGATTCTAACCCATACAGTTAGTTCCTCCACCTATTGGACATTCCCGGGACTTCTTGTCTCGTAGTTGAGCCGGTGGATGACCCTGCGTCCAGAGTGGACTCTTTCCCTCCACATCTTCTTGTCGGAGAGGACGCTTCAACGGACGACGATCCGTTGGAGCGAAAGAGGCGCCGACTACTCCTTGGAAAGGGGATGGTCGTGGAACAGAGGGAGGCGATTACTCGCCGCCCCGAGTTGAGACCGGTTTTTATGGGCGACGCCATCCAATCGCAGAGGGAGACCCTTTTGAGAGAGCTTGCGAGAAGTACCGCTTCCCCGCGTGTTGAGGATGATAGCGCGCCGACTATCGTCGGTGAGGCTATAGACGAGGAGGAGGCTTCTTCTGGACCGCCTCCTGCTTCCGCGCACGTGCCGCAGCACGACTACGCCCGGGTGGATGTGACGATGATAGGTCCCACCCGTCGGCTCATGATCCCTACGGAATACAATTTGCTGCTGGAAAGTGAGCAGGCTGCGGCGGACATATCCTTTCTATGCGGGGCTGCCGAGGCGGAATCTTTGAAGGCCGTGAACGACAGAGATGTGTCTCGTCGAGTCGTCGGCGCTGCCTTACAAGTATGACTTGGTCATTGCTTTTCACAGTTCTCTCATAAGCCCTGAGGTATTCTGTTGTTTTGAATTACGTCTTTTCTTTACCTTTTTCATAGACCCTCATCTTGGAGGTGGAGCAGGGCCGGAGGGAGCGAAAGAAGAATGCCGCCCTCATAAAGGCATCGAAGAAATCCCGGGAGGCCCGGAATAAGCACCAGACGTTGGCGTACATCTACACTCAAGACTCTCAGTTTTGAGTAAAGGTTCGAAGCTGGCGGAAGATAAGCTGCGGGAGTGCATGGCCTAACCGGAGAGGGCAGGCGCGGACTTACTAGCCGTTGTGGCCCGAAACACTGAATTGGAAAGCCTTCTCCAGCAGCAGGAGGGAGAGCTGAACCTGGGCCGTGTGGCGATGGCAGAGGCGGCGGAGTTGCGTGCCAGGGTTGATGCCCTTACCGTCGAGCTCAGGACCGCAACGGCTGAGGTGGCTGCCCCTCAGCAGGCGGAGACTATTGCTCCAGCTGGCGATAACTCTCGTGAGGCTCACGACATGCTTGTATACGCTGAGGCGAGACCGACTGTATTTGAGGAGATGTTGGCAACCGGTAGAGCCACCGAGGTGGAGGTCAAAGCTCAGCGTCACCTCGTCAAGGTCGCACGTAAGGCTTGTGAGTATGACCCCGACTCTTCGAACCAAACGGGCGGTTCCTTTGCGGAGGTGGACCAGTTGGGAACCGGGTCTTGGATTTATAGGATATTTCGGGACGAAGTTGATGGGGACCGTGATGACGGTGTGGCCGGTGCGGAGGAAGGTGATGGGGGCCATGGCAGTTAGATAGGATTTTTTTTCTCTTTTTGTAATCGAGGCTATCTTGTAACATTGTAATTTATCAAGATGATTTTTGATGACTTCATGGGAACTGCTTGTGTTTTTATATCTTCTTTTGCAACTTCTGTGTTGTGTGTGGTGTGGCTTTTTATTTATCGTAGTCTTTCCGTAAGCTGTTAGGGCCTTAACCTTTTATGCATATATAGAAGGTGACCGTAGTCTCTTCTTACGTCATCAGGGCCTTGGCCTTTTGTTTATATGGGTGGCTGTAGCCTTCCGTTTGTTGAGGAAAACCGTGGCCTTTCCTTACGTCGTTAGGGCCTTAGCCTTTCGTATATTGGAGGCGACCGTAGTCTCTCCTTACGCCGTCAGGGCCTTGGCCCTTTGCTTATGTGGGTGGTCGTGGCCTTTCGTTTGTCGAGGATGACCGTGGTCTTTTCTTACGTCGTTAAGGCCTTAGCCTTTCGTATATTGGAGTTGACCGTAGTCTCTCCTTACGCTGTCAGGGCCTTAGCCCTTTGTTTATATGGGTGGTCATAGCCTTCCGTTTGTCGAGGATGACCGTGGTCTTTCCTTACGTTGTTAGAGACTTAGCCTTTTATATGTTGGAGGTGATCGTAGTCTCTCCTTACGCTGTCAGGGCCTTAGCCCTTTGTTTATATTGGTGGTCGTAGCCTTCCGTTTGTTAAGGATGACCATGGTCTTTCCTTACGTTGTTAGGGCCTTAGCCTTTTGTATATTGGAGGCGGCCATAGTCTCTCCTTACACTGTCAGGGCCTTAGCCCTTTGTTTATATGGGTGGTCGTAGCCTTCCGTTTGTCGAGGATGACCGTGGTCTTTCATTACGTTGTTAGGGCCTTAGGCTTTTGTATATTGGAGGTGACCGTAGTCTCTCCTTACGTTGTCAGGGCCTTAGCCCTTTGTTTATATGGGTGGCCATAGCCTTCCGTTTGTCGAGGATGACTGTGGTCTTTCCTTACGTTGTTAGGGCCTTAGCCTTTTATATATTGGAGGCGACCGTAGTCTCTCCTTATGCTGTCAGGGCCTTGGCCCTTTGTTTATATGGGTGGCCGTAGCCTTTCGTTTATCGAGGATGACCGTGGTCTTTCCTTACATTGTTAGGGCCTTAGCCTTTTGTATATTAGAGGCGACCGTAGTCTCTCATACATTGGAGATGGACGTAGCCTTTCATATGTTGGAGATGGCCGTAGCCTTTCGTACATTGGAGATGGTTGTAGCCTTTAATACATTGGAGATGGCCGTAGACTTTCATACATTGGAGATGGTCGTAGCCTTTCATACATTGGAGATGGTTGTAGCCTTTCATACATTGGAGATGGTCGTAGCCTTAGTCCCTGTGATACGCCATTCATGCCGATCGCCGGTACGCTTGGTGTATCAGATTTAAACTTCTAAACATTCTCGAGCATCTCCTTCGTCGCCTCATTAAAAATCTCTGTGAGAAAACCCAATTGGGACAAAACTCGGATGAGGGAAAAAGAGTACGACTTGGGGGATACTTTTTAGAAATGGAAATGTTTGAGGTGGGAGATGTCCCAGTTGTTTTGGAGCGTCTTCTCGTTCATGGTTTGCAACTTGAAGGAGCCTTTGTTTGCTGCTGCGGTGGTTTTGTAGGGTCCGTCCCAATTGGTGCCCAACTTTCCTTCGTTAGGGTCTTTGGATGCCAATGTCTTGGCCTTTAACACATAGTCGCCTACCTTGAGTGGCCGGATTTTTGCTCTCTTGTTGTAGTATCTCTCGATCTGCTGTTTTTGGGCCACTAGCCTAATGTGGGACATTTCCCTTCTTTCTTCGGCTTTATCTAGATCTTGTAGTCGGTTTGCGTCGTTCTCTTCTCCGCTTGTGTGCGAGTACCTTAGGCTTGGTTCGCCGACTTCGACCGGTATGATGGCATTAGTCCCGTAGACCAATGAGTAAGTAGTTTCTCCTGTGGAGGATTTGGGGGTAGTCTTGTATGCCCAAAGTACTTCTGGCAGTAGCTCGGGCCACAATCCTTTGGCGTCTTCTAGTTTTTTCTTCAAAATGTTTAGTATGATTTTGTTGGATGACTCTGCCTGGCCATTGGCGGCTGGATGATATGGCGTTGAAAGTATTCTTTTGATGCGCCATTTGTCGAAGAAGTCGGTTATTTTTTGTCCTATGAACTGTCATCCATTGTCGCAAGTATTTCTTTGGGGATGCCGAAGCGACATATGATGTTCTTCCAGATAAAGGCGATGACCTCTTGCTCGCGGATCTGGGCGTAGGCACCTGCTTCCACCCACTTAGAGAAATAGTCAGTTAAAACTAATAAGAAGCGTACCTTCTCTCGTCCGACGGGTAGTGGCCCGACTATGTCCATTCCCCATTTGATGAAGGGCCGTAGTGATGTGACCGAGTGGAGAGGTTCCCCCGGTTGATGTATTAGAGGGGCAAATTTTTGACATTTTTTGCATTGGCGAACGTATTCCGTCGCGTCCTTTTTCATGGTGGGCCAGTAATACCCAGCCCGTATTAGACATCGCACGAGTGCTCGGTTGCCTGTATGAGCGTCACAATGACCTTCGTGGACTTCTTCTAACACAGGCGTCGTCTGGTTGGGGCCTAGGCACTTAGCCCGGGGCCCTCCAAAAGTTCTTTTGTAGAGGTCGTTATTTACAAAACAGTACCTTGCTGCTTGTGTGCGAAGCTTCCTCGCTTCTTTGTTGTCGTGTGTTAGGTTTCCATCCTGCAAATATGATACAAATTGATTGCGCCAGTCCCAAGTCAGATGAAGGGAGAGTACCTCGGTGTGGTCGATCGCGGAGTGTAGGAGGGTGATGTTGCTTTCTTTATTCAGGTTGGTGGCGGCCGCGGCCAGTTTAGCCAGTCCGTCTGCTTCGGTGTTGTGCACCCTACGAACTTGCTCGAAGTGACATTCGTTGAGCTGGTCCATTTAAAATTTGCAGATCTCCATTCGGTATGTTTGCAGTCTCTGTTCCTTGACCTGATAAGTCCCGGTGACTTGATTTACCACAAGTTGTGAGTAACAATGTAGGACCAGTCGGCGAGTTCCGTACCTGATGGCTAATTTTATACATGCAATAACAGCTTCATATTCTGCCACGTTGTTAGTCATCTTGGGACATCGTATGGACTGGTGAATGACTTCGCCCGTGGGAACTTTGAGGACGAGTCCCAGTCCCAATCCTGAGGTTTTTGTGGCCCCATCGGTGTGGAGGATCCAGGGGTCGGTGTTTGAAGCGGCTTGCAGGGCTTCCTTCTCCGCCTCTCGTGAGATTTTGACACTGAACTCGGCCACGAAGTCGGCAAGGACTTGTGACTTGATGGCAGTTTTGGGGATATAAATGATGTCGTGCTCGTTGAGCTCTATGGCCTATCTAGCGAGACGGCCCGATAGATCGGGCTTGTGCAGGATTCTCCTCAAAGGGAAAGTGGTCACTACTCTGATGGGGTGGCACTGGAAGTATGGCTTTAGCTTTCTGTAGGCCGTGACCACTGCCAACGCCAATTTCTCGAGGTGCAGGTACCGAGTTTCGGCGTCCACTAGGGTTTTGGAAATGTAATAGATAGGTGATTGCGTACCTTTTTCTTCATGAACCAGTACCGCGCTGACCGCAACCTCTGATACGGCCCGATATGTCAGTAGAGGCTCACCTGGCTTTGCTTTTAACAGCAATGGTGGCGACGATAGATATGCATTCAGTTCTTGCGGGGCTTTGACGCATTCATCATTCCAGTGGAATACGTTGTCCTTTCTCAACACGTTGAAGAGTTTGTGGCATCTATCTGACGATTGGGAAATGAAGCGGGAGAGGCCGGCTATTCGGCCTATCAACTTCTGAACCTGTTTCTTGCTGCTAAGTGTTTCGGGTATTGAGGCGATTGCATTGATTTGATCGGGATTGACTTCGATCTCTCTTTGAGATACGAGAAAGCCAACGAACTTTCCTGACGCTATGCCGAAGGCGCATTTCTCAGGATTCAGCTTCATTCCATATTTGTTCAATATCTCGAAGGCCTCTCGCAAGTGGTCGATGTGATCCTCCTTCCTTGCCGACTTCACTAGCATGTCGTCGATGCAAACCTCCATGGTTTTCCCAAGTTGCTCCTTGAACATCTTAGTGACCAGCCTTTGGTAAGTAGCCCCTGCGTTCTTGAGCCCGAAGCCATCACTCTGTAACAGTAGGTACCCTGGTGTGTGATGAACATAGTTTTTTCTTGATCTTCCTCGGCCATCAGGATTTGGCTATAGCCAGAGTATGCTTCCAAGAAACTCAGTAATTCATGTCCGGCGGTGGCGTCGATCAGTTGATCGTTGTGAGGTAGGGGGAAGGAATCCTTAGGACAGGCCTTGTTTAGGTCGATGAAGTCCACGCACATCCTCCACTTCCCGTTCTTCTTTTTGACCATCACTACGTTGGCGACCCATTGCGGGTATTTCGACTCCCTGACGGAGCCGTGGCTAGCAACTTGTCTACTTCTTCGCGGACTGCCTCATTGATTGCGACGTTGAACTTTCTCTTGATTTGCCTTACCGGCGAATGTAATGGGTCCACGTTGAGCCGGTGGGTGGCAATATCTAGCGAGATAACTGGCATGTCTGCATGGGAAAAAGAAAACGTGTCTGCATGATTAGTCAAAAATTCATGATACTTACCCGGGTCGGCGAGCCCGTGGCCGATGTGTGCCTTCTTTTTGGGGTTGTCACGATCAAGCTGAACTGGGTCGAGATCCTAGACCGTAGCTTTACAGGCTTCCACAACATCTGGGTTTCTGATGGCATTGGCCGTCGGGACCGCTTTGGTCCCCAATATGGCTGATTGCTATGCTTCTGTGCTCGCCCCGTTCAATTGCCGGGTGTGGGCGCAGTCTTGTGTTATTTTATAGCACTCTTGCATTGTGCGCGGCTCTCCCTTAATGCTGAATATTCCCCATGGGATAGGAAATTTGACCACTTGGTACAAGCTCGAGGGGACCGCTCGCATGGCATATATCCATGGGCGCCCGATGATGACGTTGTAGGCTGTCCCCTGGTTCATCACATGGAAGGTGGTTTCCATGGTGACTCCCCCTGCGAGGACGGGTAGGGTCAATTCTCCCGAGGTGCGCTCTACTGCATTGTTAAAACCAGTTAGAGTTATACAGAAGGGGTTATCCTGTCCTCGAGTCCCATCCGCGAGAGGACTCTCGGATGGATGATGCAGGCGCTGCTTCCGTCATCGATCATGACTCTCCTGACATCCGTATCAATAATACGTAACGTGATAAATAAAGCATCATAATGGGGGAAACACAAACCGTCGGCGTCAGACTTATCGAAGGTGATACTTCCTTCGAGGTCATCATACCGTTCGTGGGAGATGGTCCTCTTCAGTCTGTGCGTGTTGGTGAATTTGACATGATTGATGGAGACTTCGTTCCCTTCTCCGACGATCATATTTACCGTGTGCGTCGGAGAGGGTGGTTTCGGAGGCCCACGGGAATGTTCTCGTCCGCGTGCAAACTTAGCTTTCGCCTTGTCGCTGAGCAGCTCCTTCAGGTACCCTTGGTTTAGCATCCTGACGACTTCTTGTCGTAGGCCGATACAGTCTTCGGTCATGTGCCCCCATTCTTGGTGGAACTCACACAGAACGTTTGACTTTCTTGTGGCAGGGGTCTGATTTCATTTTCTGAGGCCATTGCACCTTGGTACCGAGCTTCTCTAGTGCGTACACAATTTCTGAAGGAGAGACACAGAAGTTATGTGAAGAAAGTAAAGAGGTCGTACCTCGTTCGTTTTTGAGTGGGGCGAGATGGCGTTGCAGAGCGTCCGCATGGCGAGGGGGCGGAAGGGGGGACCTCATGTAAGGCTGGTGTTGCTCTTTACTGGGGCGAGGGGGAAGTTCCCGGCGTCACTCGTGTCGTCGATCTCTCCTTGTGTTCGGATGTATGGCTGTCAGCCGTCGGGTCGATCCGTTGAGATACTCCTCGTCTGCCCGTACCTCGGCGGAGTAGGCATTATGGATCTCGTTCCAGGTTGTGAGGGGATACTTCATGAGCCGACTTAGCAGTTTTTTGGTTGCTCTGGAGCCTTCCCTGCTGAGTCCGTTCTGGAAGGCTGCTACCGCCATGCCCTCTGACATGTTCGGTAGGCTCATTCTTACCCTGTTGAACCTAGCGAGGAAGTCCCTGAGGCCTTCGCCCATGGTTTGTGTGACGGCGAAGATATCGTTTACCCTCGTTCTGCCTTTTTAGCGCCGGCATGTGCTGTGACGAACTTATCCGCCATCTTTTCGAAGGTTGAGATTGCTTTGGCGGGTAGTTGGGAATACCGGGTCAAGGCTTCCCCGGTCAGTGTTTCACCGAACTTTTCCAGCAGCACTGATGGTACCTATTCTTTAGATAAGTCATTACCTTTCACAGCGGTGACATAGTGGATGAGATGATCCTCGGGATCGGTGGTTCCGTCGTACACCCTCAGGTAGAGGGGCATCTTGAAGGTCTTCAGGATGGTGTAGGGTGCGGCTTCTTCGGAGTAGGGTTGTTTTACAAACCTTCCTACGTCCCTTTTGCGTAGCAGCTTAGGTGCTCCGGGGATCTTGTCAACTCTATCTTCGTGCTCCTTCATTTGGTCACGGAGGGCCTGATTTTCGCTTTCCATTTCTTCCATCTTCCTTAGAATGGAGGCCAACGTGTCGTCATGTGTTTGCGTTTCGACGGGTTGGCTATTGGTTCGTGTTCCTTCCTGTTCATCTGCCGCGGTGGTGTTGCTTGTTGTTGGTGCTGCATTTTCATAGCCCCGTGGTGGCTTTTCCACTAAGCCGCTTAGGGTGCTGGTTAACCATTCCTCCAGTAGTTTCCTGACCGCTGGGGGTGCTTCTCTTGAAGTGGAGGTGCCTTTCTCCTGGAGGTTGCAAGATTCCCGAAAGAGGAAGGTGAGACTTCCGCCTCGGGTGTGTTATTAGGGGTAGCGTTGATGGCAGCACTACCACCGGCCTCGTTCATGGAACTCAAGAGGTTGGTAGTAACTTTTATCACGGCTTTGGATCGGGTGTTGTTTTCGGCCATTTCCGGGCTCTTTCCGATGATCGGATCTTGTGGATGAATACTACGGGTTTGACTTTTGAAATCCCCACAGACGGTGCCAAATTGTTTGACTCAAAAGTTATCTGTTACTTTTTGAGCTAAAAACAATCAAAGAATATATGAGAGGGTAAATCGGAATCAATGGTAATATATCCAAAGATAGATCTTTAAATTCGTACGAAGGTTATTCTTATAAAATTGTAATGAATCTTGATGAAGTGTTAAAGCTAGCTAGTAACAGAGAGATGAAATAGAGAGAGAATGATATATAGAGAGAGAGTTGTATTATTATTGACTAATAACACTTGTCTTACAAATGAGGGAGACCCTTCATTATATAGAAGGAAGGTCCCCTCGTTAACACATTACATCATTTCAGAGCTAGGGGGGAGTCGGGGCGTCTGTACGGACAAGTCTGCCGATACGCCTCTATGGTCGGGGCGTACCCCTTTCGTCGTATGGGCGTAA
The DNA here is from genome assembly GCA_032618575.1 of Nicotiana noctiflora. Taxonomy (NCBI): domain Eukaryota; kingdom Viridiplantae; phylum Streptophyta; class Magnoliopsida; order Solanales; family Solanaceae; genus Nicotiana; species Nicotiana noctiflora. Next base: position 271,053 of record JASVEL010001973.1, on the reverse strand, counting down.
GAGAGGATATCGTCCGATGTCTACGGCCGTATAAGGATACGTGCTCGACCCGCATTGCATCCGATTAGACCCAATACACTTGTGCATTATAAATTTTGCACAACTAATCCCTGCACTGCTAATCCATACCTAACTTGTTGCTCAACCAAAGGATTAAAAGTTCCCAAAGCAAGAAAGAACGACATCGAAAAGGTTTGGAAACGAAAAAAAAGGCAATTCTTTCTTATAGTGGTGGTGTACAGCAACTTGTGCCACCTTGACTAATTTCACTGAATATCTAAATGTATCAAGTCCACTAAGTGGTGGTGTAATAAGATTCGTTTTCCACTCCGTTTTCAGATCCAAACCAACGACAATGGCTAAATCCTTGACATGCCTGGCTAATCTTAAATTCAATCTTCTTGTATCTATGATAAAAACCAAAATTTGAATAATAATAAACAAATGAATTCTAAGGAGGCACGGGTCCAAGAAAAAGCCAGTTAATGCAAAATGAAATACAGGCCAAATAAAGGTTTTGGATGGTAAGGCATATTCACAAAGGATATAATTCATATTAGCAGTCAAAGGATGATCTCTTGCCCCACTGTTTTTACAAGAGCGTCTGCAAAATACTCTAAGTAGTCCCGAGAACACAAATACACAATTCATACACATCTAATGGAACCTACAACTAGCACTTGAGAAAGGTATTGCCATTGAAACTGCAGTCTACATTATGCATCTTTCCATTGAAGACCTCTGGGATACATATTGTAAGGGAATGATTGTGGCGAAGAATCTCAACAATACTCTCGTCAAGAAAGAGTTACAAAGTTAAATGGATGGACCTTCGCAAGAAATATCTTTACCAAAGAGTTGACGTATTCCTTTAGCAGGATCCTTCTGTTTTACAAGTGACTCTCCAACTAGCACCTACAAAATCCAATGACATTTATGATATATGCATCATATAAAATCGAAAAAATGGCATACGAAAACAACCAACTGATTAATTGAATCTAACATAGCAGATAATGGGCACAAGATTTGTCAAATGAAGACAAAAGGAACTAAGTGAAATAACTTCAGAATAGCAATGACTATGTCATCCTAGTATCTACTGTGCAGTAACGAGTGCAGTCCGCAGTAAGGATTTCAAGATTATTAAGACAACTTACTGCTTTAACACCAGCTTCTTGTACATAAGCAACATCAGCAGGTGTAAAGAGTCCAGACTCCCCAACCACCTAGAGAATTAAAGTATCAAGAAATATCACAACTTATTGAGAGAACAAATTACAAAACAATAATAATTATAAAATATACGCATAGAAGTTCTTACAATTATGCCCTCCTCATGGATCCTTTTCCCACGTTCTCCTTCAAGAAGGTTTTTGGTATTGCTAATGTCCACCTTGAATGTTCCTGATAACATAAGAAGTTAAATAAGTCTTCAACAATTTATGCATAAAGTTGACACGCATGCACCTATACTTGGTTTACTATGCTTGTACAGTTTTCACTTGCCCTACAGGCAGCCAAACAATTTGTCTCCTGATAGTAATTGACGGCATGTATGCAACCAAGTAATAATCAATGAATAGTGTAGAATTAATAAAGCAAATACCAAGATCTCGATTATTGATGCCAATAAGCTCAATCCCATCGATTCCGAGGACGCGATCCATTTCCCTCTCATCATGCACCTAGAAGATGACAACCAGGAAAAACAATTGAATATGCTAAGAATTTAGGAAACAAATAGAGGCTGAGAAAGAGATGTTGTTTCTCTTGAAAATGAAACAGAATCAAGGCAAAGAAAGATGAGAATCTCATCCATCAGCTAAGAATGTCCAATTACATCGAAAATACAGAGGAAATCAAAGCAAACATATGCAGCTACAGAAGAGCTTTCGATATGAAAGAAACTTGTAGCAAACATAATACATCATGAATCATTTTACCTAACTTAGAAAATGGAATTTCACTTTTTTCCGCTTCTTGGTTAACCAAATGTAAAACAAAAGGCAGGCAACATGTCAATGTATCGAAGATAAATTTTGCCCTTTTGGTGCAAAGGATCAAAAACTAAGAGTGAAAAATTAAAATTTTACCTCAACTAGCGCCGTCAATCCAAGTAATTTGCAGATCTTAGTCATATACATGATGTCAAGATCTGGTAGAACAGCAGCAATTAAAAGAATTGCATCGGCACCTTTAATACGAGCATAGTAGATTTGCCAAGCATCTACAACAAATTCTTTACACAGCAAAGGACACTGCAAACAGTGGAGTTTAATGGAGAAGTTGATAAATTATAGCTTGTATAACCAACTCTAAGCTAACCTGCATACCTCTACTCCAGCATTTCTTATGGCCTCGAGATTCTCAAAGCTTCCCTAATTGATCAAATGAAGTAATGTGTCAATTTGAAAGAGAAAATCATGTCTAAGCACATCCTGATTCACCAGTATGGTCTACAAGCAAATCTATGATGGAATATGACATCCCTCTGAAATACCATTCCAAAAGTGATGACTAATAAGAATGTAAAAATCATCATTTTCGTATATCCTAATCAGCTTGTCAGGTGGATTTCACTATTTCCCATAGCCATTCATAGTACAGAGAGTACAAACCTTCCCAGAGTTTTGAAAAATGAAATTTTACCTGAAAATACTTCTCGTCTGTCAAAACACTAAGGCACGCTGCCCCACCTTTTTCATAAGCTTTGGCAATCTCTACCTGTCAAATAAACATAGATCCGCCATCTCATTTGAAGAATTTCCAAGAAAGCAAAGATTGGCCATTTTTAGCATTTGACTTCTCTAAATTTATTTATTTATTCATTTTTTTATAAAGTTATATTTGACTTTTTTTTTATAAGGTATAATGACTGCTATATGTGGCTCTTCCAATGTAAAACAAAAACTATAAACCAGCTGAAGCTAAGAAACGGGGATTCGCCAGGTGGCCACCAATACTAATTGAAGATCTCTTTTACCTTGACATTGAAATGCATGGCAACCAATAATCAGTTTCCTTCTTTTTTTTCCTTTTTTCTTTTTCTGGAATGAGGTGGAAAAGAAACCTAGCTGACCGAATCCAAGCTTGCAACTAAAAAGTTTTGGGAACTGTTAGATCAGTCAAATATTTTAGTGCTTGAAATGGGTTAATCAATATATGGCAGTAGAGTCAGAAATAGTTAAACCTCTCTACAAATGCATTCAAGTGTTGTCAAAGGTGCACTTGAAGCAAGGTGCAAAAGATGTTGAGCGCTTTGCGTGGCTTAGCGGGTGCTTTAGTGACGTCATCAAGGCTCTAAGCGTAATCCTGAAGAATCCACGCTAAATAATTGATATTTCACTTTGTTGATTCTTTTCCATTTCTTTGTCCATATATTTGTTATTCATGCTCGAGAGGGAGCCTTGGAGCAATGGTAAAGTCACAAGTTCGAGTCCTGGAAGCAACCACTAATGCTTGCATTATGATAGGCTGACTATATCACACCCCTTGGGGTATGGCCGGGGTATGGCCATTCCCCGAACTTTGCATAAACACGGGATGCCTTGTGCACCGGGCTGCTCTTTTTATGCTTAAAATTCAAAGTCTTAGACTACACATACATATTTGGATTTTTTTTTCCATTTGCGTCTTTCTTCGTTAAAGCCCACGCTTTATTTGTGCTTTTCGCTAAATGCCCCAATGGACCTTAAGTTTTTTTGCGCTTTTCGCTTTTGATAACACAGATGCATCCAACTAAATTTTGGTCTCAAACTAATCTAGTGAAGGATAAAAAGTGATTATTCTTCATCTATTTCATTGTTACCTAATGGTCAGTTCATATTCTAATTTACATAAGAAATAGATCGCAAAGTTGTTTTCAATAATTTTAAATATAGTTCACCAGACAGTTCAGATGACTTACAATTAAGTGAGATTAGTCAGTAAACTCCTGTCTTTACATATATATATATAGGGAGAATTTCGTTTCATCAATTCATCTTTATGGAGGAGATAGGTAAAATTCAATAGTTATTTCGTCACTAGATATCCTATCCTATAGCACAGAATTATGTCAAAAAGATGCCAAGTGTGTCGTTAATCTCTGATTAGCTTTCAAACCTAATTTCAAACATCAAAAGAAGTGAAAATTATAAAGGAATTTCAATAACTGTAGATCAAGAATACATGTCTAACAAAGTAAGATTTCTTTTTATTTAATTTTACATGAAAGTAAGCATCACACTTACAGGATTAAAATCTTCTCGAAGAAGTCCTCTACTTGGAGAAGCCTTCTTCACTTCAGCAATAAGACCAGGCAATCCAGTTCTCGAATATGATCTTCTGAGAGCTCCTAGAAAATCTCTAGTAGGTGGAGCACTGCTAATAGCTTTCTTCAACGCGGAAAGAGGTGTCCTCTCTTTCATCTGGCAATCCAACCTCCAGTTTTAATTCATAGATCAGAAACAAAGAATGACTATTATGGGAACTCTCAGACAGAATTTTGGATTTGAGCCTCATAGGTACCTGCAAAACTTCCTTGTCTTTGTACCATATAATTTCTTCTAGAATATTGCATGGAGTATTGCCTTCATTCTCCACTTGAAATTCAAAAGGGCCAACATAGTGCAAAGGAGGTCCTGTTGGTGGCCTCCTCCTAATTCTTATACCCTGACTTGCAGCTATTTCCTCTTGCAATCTCTCCACTTCCCACTCCTTTATTTTGAGAGCATCTTCTTCAGAAATGGTGTCTTCAGAAACCACCGCAGATCCATCCTTCAATCAGACCAATTACAATGCATCTTAGAACTGAGCGTAAGGAGAGCAGCATTTCTCATGTATCCTTATGATGCTACCAAACAATCTAAAGGCCAAATTGGCAATTGGAAATATTCAAATTGAAATGAAATATGAACAGGTATCAGACGAAAACTTTTATCGTTTCAGGTTAGGAGTCATTATTAAGTCACGTGCAATCACAACAATTTGATATGAATTGCAGAATATAGATATCACCACCCGCATAAAAAAAGAGACGTGATTTTTATAAATTCTAAGAAATAAAACAACCCGATGCGCAATTGATATGAACGTGATTACAGAAATAATTATATCTAACCAGTCAGACTTTCTAAATCAGTCATAATGAATAGAAAATCATATTTTATCACAAAACTTAGTTGATATGCTTTTAAACAGACAATGTACGTAAGTTTATAGGATTTCAGTAAGCACCTTTATTTGTGAGACCATCAAATGTTTAAGTATCTATATCTATATCTATATATAATTAAAAGGAAGAAAGTCTAGCCTAGAATTATGACAAGTGGCAGCATAGGAAAATGCCAGGTGTTAGTTTTTAGGACAAAATTTAGTTAATAAGTTAATAATTAGTTATTCGTTATTTATTTTTAATTTAAATTAAAATATTTAAATATCTATTATTGGAAGAAGGGGTAGTTATTTACTCAATTCAAATAAGTAATTAATAATTAGGAAATTAGGAAATTACTATTAGAAATAAAACTTCCCATAATCTTCTATATATAATTAAAAGGAAGAAAGTCTAGCCTACAATTATGACAAGCGGCAGTGTAGGAGAATGCCATATGTTAGTTTTTAGGATAAAATTTAGTTAATTAGTTATTAATTATTTGTTTTTTATTTAATTAAAATATTTAAATAGGAGTATATATTATTGGAAGAAGGGGTAGTTATTTACTCAATTCAAATAAGTAATTAATAATTAGGAAATTACTATTAGAAATAAAACTTCCCATAATTGCGCAAGAACCTAAAATTAAGGAATACATCCCACGAACTCGCATCCCTCAAAAATGTGATATGCATCCCCTCCTTATCTTTTCCCTGAAATTTCTTAATAAATTAACTAAGTATCATTCTAAAAGATATTACATATTTTTTACATTAACTTTTTAAATTTAAAAATAAATTTAGTTATACTTTTTAAATTAAAGACAGTTACAACTTCTATTCACGTTTCAGGATTATGCAATATATCATCCAACGTAAACTCAAATTTAATCGTTAATATCATCAAATGTTTAAGTATCTATATCTATATCTTATCTATATATAATTAAAAGGAAGAAAGTCTAGCCTAGAATTATGACAAGTGGCAGCATAGGAAAATGCCAGGTGTTAGATTTTAGGACAAAATTTAGTTAATAAGTTAATAATTAGTTATTTGTTATTTATTTTTAATTTAAATTAAAATATTTAAATATCTATTATTGGAAGAAGGGGTAGTTATTTACTCAATTCAAATAAGTAATTAATAATTAGGAAATTAGGAAATTACTATTAGAAATAAAACTTCCCATAATCTTCTATATATAATTAAAAGGAAGAAAGTCTAGCCTACAATTATGACAAGCGGCAGTGTAGGAGAATGCCATATGTTAGTTTTTAGGATAAAATTTAGTTAATTAGTTATTAATTATTTGTTTTTTATTTAATTAAAATATTTAAATAGGAGTATATATTATTGGAAGAAGGGGTAGTTATTTACTCAATTCAAATAAGTAATTAATAATTAGGAAATTACTATTAGAAATAAAACTTCCCATAATTGCGCAAGAACCTAAAATTAAGGAATACATCCCACGAACTCGCATCCCTCAAAAATGTGATATGCATCCCCTCCTTATCTTTTCCCTGAAATTTCTTAATAAATTAACTAAGTATCATTCTAAAAGATATTACATATTTTTTACATTAACTTTTTAAATTTAAAAATAAATTTAGTTATACTTTTTAAATTAAAGACAGTTACAACTTCTATTCACGTTTTAGGATTATGCAATATATCATCCAACGTAAACTCAAATTTAACCGTTAATATCATTAAGTATCTTCGTTACTCAAATATCTATAACGAAAAAAAGATGCCTGAAGATGCAAAAACATGCTTTTCACTTTTACACATAAGTAGTTATTGCTTATATATATTAAGTTGTTTATTTTATGTATTGAACTATAAGTTTTAAAACTATGTGTAATGTTGCATGTTGTTTGAGAAGACGACACTTCATCTTTCTGATACTTTTGCCCAGTCCTTTGTTAATGCTTTGGTGTTTAAGTAAATTCATGGGGAAATAAGTTACAGTCTATTGTAACATATGGACTTTGTTTTTACCATCTATAAATTTAGTATTTTTAATTTATGGCATCTGAATCATACGAACTTTGTTTTTCCAGATGATCTATTACGTACCAAAGATCAAGAAACGCCATAATCTTTAATACTTGAAGAAAATTATAGGCATCTTTCTTATATTTCTAGAAGAGTATTTACCAAGAATTTTTAGGAACACAAGGTTAGATGTTCTTCTCTAAGAATCTCTTAATTAATCTTTATTATTCTTCTATCATCAGATTTTAATTTTAAAAATTAATTTGAAAATACCAATATGCTTAGCATCATGACATTTAATTTTTGGCCGCATAAAAAATAAAGCTACAACCAAAAGATAGCCTTAGTAAGTTGGTAAGCTATATAGATTGTTCCTTTAAGATTATTAAGGAGAGGGGTAAAGAGATGGATGAAAAAAATTTACGGTGCAAAAGATAAATAAACAGATTTTTATTAAAGTTGTATTCGTCCAACATGAAATGAGAAATTGATTCTTCTATATTAAGAGATATCGCACTTTTTATTTTATATAATAATTATAGTTGTCAAGCGAAATCTCAAGTCAAAATTTTTTTATTCTTTTTTCTCTTACTGATTGTGTTGTCTTACGATCGACACGTATTCAAATTTTAAAAGGCTTAATCTTGATCAAGAAACTGATTTTTTTTCAAATGCTATTTAGTAGTAGATGTTAGTATTTTTTTTTTCTTAGTATTGTCTTTTGTAGGTCTTTTCCTTATGGGTTAGTGGGTTTAGCAATTCATGATGCAAGTAATGTGTTGTGAAATTTGCAAAAATGACAAGATTAGAGTGACTTCGATATGGTTTCTTATGTTTTCTTCTTTCTTTGTGTATCGTCTTGGTTTTTACTTTGTTAAAGATACTATCTATTCATAATTTTTTGGTTTAAGAAACTCTAACGGACAATAATACAAAGATTTGTGAAAGACGGGTCATTTCAAGGACCTAGAATTTACAATACGCAATTTATGTCAGGAAAAAGTGTTCATGTTCTTCATGTTAGAGGTACATTGTATAACTTTCAAGTTGTCACGTGTAAGAAGTTAACATGTAATGATTATACTTTTTAGAAGTAACTTATGTGTTATTTTATATGGCTCATCAACTACATCAAATTCAAAAAAATTATCAACTTAATAAACTTGCCGAGAAAAAAAATTGTGATACTTGCACCAAATAAAAGTCATATTATTAGTGCATGAGTTGGTTGAATTATTCTTTTTACCATAGCGGATAAGCTTTCACTTTATGATTTCTTCAGAGTGATAGTTACCAAATTTTTAACATTAAGCATGGATAAATTCAATTTCATATTTCAACAAGGATTTTGCCAAAAGAACTAGGATTGTTATCTCGTTATTGTACAATTCAAAGTATCAATTAGATTTTAAATATGTTATTATTTAAATTATAGGTAACTAACTGAAAAAAATAATCGTCAATAAATAGGAAAAATGCATAAACCAATAGATAGAAATAATGGTGATGTTATACTTTAAATTTTATAATAAAATGAACTAAATAATACAAATAAATATTATTGATTATTGATAAATGATCGTGAAATTTTATTGAAATAATACAATTCAATATGTTCAAATAAATTCGATCACATTTTAATATTTTTTTATATGATCTGCGCATCGCGCGGGTACGAATACTAGTATCATTCTAAGGGAGAGATATGGACCACAAAATATGAAAACCTTGACATAATAATCCTGCATATTTTTCCATATATGAAAGTCTTGGTGAATAGAGTTACCCGGTACCAATGCTGGTGAGACGTAATAAGTATCTGGTGGATTTAGTTGAAGTGTGCAAGCTAGCCCTAGCACCAACTCTATAAAAAAAACACCCAGCAATCTTCTCGGGCCCACCTTCGAGACAATACGATCCTAAGGGCTCAATGTGTGCGTACATAGTTTTCTGATCTGTACAAAGAGGTTCTGATGACAAGATAGACAATGCTCCCTTTATCTCATTCGTGTGACACTATTACTATTTGGAAGTCAAACAGCTTTATCTTTTTATGTTGTTTTTAAAATCTGACCCTTGCTGGGTTCAGCAATGCAATCCATGAGGCCGACGTGGAAGTGAGCCTTGATACTCAAGTTATCCCCAGGAGATGGAGTTTCAAGTGTCTGAGATTTATAATTCAAGGTAATAGGGAGATTGACGAAGATGTCACACATCATATTGGAGCGGGATGTATGAAATGGAGGCTCACATACGGGGTCCTGTGTGCTAAAAAGGTACCACCGAGTCTTAAAAATATGTTCTACAGAGTGGTAGTTAGACCGACTATGTTGTATGGGGCGGAGTATTGGTCAGTCAAAAACTCTCATGTCCAGAAGATGAAAGTAGCGGAAATGAGAATGCTAAGATGGATGTGTTGGCATACTAGTGAGATAAGATTAGAAATGAAGATATTCAGGATAAGTTTGGAGTGGTCTCAATAGCATGTGAAGTGTAGGTGCACTGATGAAAGGTAAGAGGCAAGGCGAAGAAGTATTAGGGAGAGATAATTAGGAAGGACATGGCGCAGCTGCAACTTACCTAGTACATGACTCTAGATAGGAGCAGGTGGAGATCGAGAATTAGGGTAGAGGGTTAGTAGGTAGACGCATGGTTCATTTCGGTAGTATTAGTATTAAACTCACTCTCTCTTATTCTAAGATTTTTAGTATTACATGTTGTTTGCTTCAGTTATCCTATTTTTTCTGTTGTTGTTACTTCCTTTTCTTTTTTTCCCCCTTGCTGGTGTTGCTGCTTCTTTTCCACGACTATTTTTTTTCAGCCGAGAATCTATCCGAAACAAGCTCTTTACCTTCACAAGCTCTTTACCTTCACAAGGCAGGGGTAAGGTGTGCGTACACACTACTCTCCCGAGACCCCACTCGTGGAATTTTACTGGGTATGTTGTTGTTGTTGTTGACACTTGCTTCAAGCTCCGGGAGAATGGCCCTACCCGATGTGATCTACACTGTATCTCAGACTGTCTATGTTGTGGAGCAAACACTGACTCAAAGGAGAAGGAAACTGCCAGGGGCCCAAGGGTAAAGCTGCTAAAGCAGCTGCTTCTGGCCTCATAATTTTGGGGCCCCAAATTTTTCTAATAGGTTATATATTAAAATATTTTAAAAAAAATAGTTAGTACTTTAAATGAGAAAGTACAGATTTTCATAGTAAAAAGGTAAGATTAAATTGTTGATCATAAATTGAGAAAGACTTGGATTATTAATTCATAATTCAGAAAAGGTTAAAACTTTAATACAATCTCCCAATGTACCCTTGATAAATTTTTAGCAAACAATAAAAATTTTAAATTAGAAAGTATATCTGAAAAGAAACTAAATGGATTGGATTAAATTATTATTAACTCTGCATAAGAAAAACTAGAAATATAGAATTTAAATGAGATTATATATAAAAACAATTCTTTTATATGTAAAAAATTGAGGCCTCTCACTAATTTTTGCTTTGGGCCTCCATGTTTATTGAGCAGCCCCTGGAAACTGCTTCCTGAAGTGAATTCAAGCTGGTGCATCATCAATAGAAAGAGACGCTCTACTGAATCTTATAACAGGGAAAAATTAGAATATTCAGTATTTCCGCTACCTGTTCTGTTTATGCCAATTGCTCTGCTCCTTATCACAATATGTTTAATTTAGAAAAATTGTGAGTCATAATGTTTTTCATATAGTTTCTACATTTGTAAAATTGTATTCTAAGTGACTAAAAAGCCAATATCCAATACATACCGACAGATTACATGGTTTACCTCTCATACTCTGATGCGATGAGAACCGGTAAGCGTTAGAAGTTGACAAATGAAAAGATTATTCGATCTTCTAGAGGCAATCATAACGCAATACTTACACAAACACAATGAATGCACGATTCAAGAAGCTACCTTTTGAACTCGAACCGGGGCACATTGCAGCGAAGAGCGAGCTCGATCAGTCATGGAAATTCCGGCTGGAATTAACCTGGAGAATGCGAAATTCTTGGCAAGGGGTTGGAATGATAGCCTAGGTCTTGCCGTCGACGCTGCAGTTGCCGTCGCGGTAAAGGTGGTTCTCAATGGCACTACAGCTTCCATAACAATGTGTTGAGTGGGGTGGAAGTGTAGGGCCGCCGTACGGAGAGTGGGGGCGATAGTTCGGGTAATAGAATGGGATGGCGATTTTGGACAAGATTAGTTCGGGTGTCCATATTATAACACTCTTTTGGGATTATTGTTAGGTGGAGTGTTCTAAGGTTCGGGCCCTAAGTAATTTGGTTTTTTAAATATTAAAATTAAACCCAAATTAATTAAGTCAATTTTTTCTGGATTCAATTTATATTGAATTTTGTCAGTTTTTTAATTTTTTCGGTTATTTGTCAGATTTTTCTTAAATATATAAGATATACATTGGCGACCATATTTTCAACGTAACACTATCAAATCAATTGCTCTTTGAGAAATCTATTATTTACTAAAATATAATGATGATAATTGAATCAAATAGTGATGAATAATTTAATGACTCAATTAAATATATATTTTTTTAACTTGAAATTGATTGTTATACCTAACAAAAGAAAACTACCAATCAAACTAGAATATAAAGGTAAAAAACTATACTAAAAGTGCAAACGATTAACATTCACCATAAAAAAATTGAAACTTTGTATAAATATATACATCTATAGGTGTAATAATAAATTTAAAATAATCACTCTTGTAGTCGGTTTGGTTCGATTTTTTCGGTTACTTTTTGATTAAAATCAAAACAAAACCAAATTTGATCCGTTTTTAAAATTCAAAACCAAAACCAAACCAAACCAAACCAAAGAGTATCGATTTTTTTGGTCAGTTTGGTTTGGTTTTTGATTTGGTTCGATTTTTTGGGTTTTTATGAACACCCCTAATTGTCACATATCCTTTTATTATGTACTGGCCTAATGGTACGTATTTATATTAACTTGATTTCCCCCCTTTTTTTTCTTATGACTACGATTCTTTTTTGACTTTTCGATATGGGTAGTAGTTTCTTTTTTTGGTAGGTTGAATTTTGAAAAAGTATTTAATTTTTTTCCGATAATGAGTTTTCTAGACAGTTTTCTTAAGGGTTTAAAGTCTAAAAAACTACAAAAAGATTTTTTTTTTCTTGTTGAACTGATAAAGGAATGGGAATAACTTGACTATGTGTGTTTTTTGACATATTTTTTATCGGGATTTAGAGCTGGAGCATTTGGACTAAGTACTTTCTTCTTTATTCTTATGGCTATATGCCTTGAGAATTTATGTGACTTTCTTTTGATGCTTGGGCTCGTCTATTGAATACTACTATTACTTCCTAGTATTTGAATTATATGATGATTGTGCTAGTTGTTTTAACTTGAGAGTCGCTTCTGAACTGCCCTGAGTAGGTCACGTGCATTGTGTGAGGTGAGATTTTGATTGTACTTTGTGCCATCCCTTATTAGTCTATAACTTGCCCTGTATGCGAGTCAAAGCGAAATGATTAAGTCTTGTGAGTCTAGGAAATGATATAGGTGTTTCTTTGATTGACCCTTTGCTTTCCAGTGAGAACATTATCTGTATTCTGCCCCTTTTGAGCATGTAGACCTTTTTCTTTGGCACACACATAACGAGCCAACCCCTATCTTGTTCTAAATTGTATATTATTCACCCATTACCTCCGAAAGCACTTAAGTCGCTAAAAGAGTAAAGAAAGAGATTGGATAGTTTCTAAGTGGAACAATAGAAAGACCGGCAAGGCATATTTGTGGGTAAAAGCCTTACTAGTCGGAAATACCAAATTAAGGAGAGTGTGAAAAAAAGGAGAAAATAAACGCAAAATAAACTAAAAAATAAAAATGAATGACACCTTCCATATTTTTATCTGGGCTAGTGAGTATCTATATTTTGATATACTTAATGAAGAAGGGCTTAAATGTGCATGATTTCGTGGTAAGACATTAAATTTGCTCATGACAAGAATGTTCTTGAAAGTGAAGTGTGGTGTATTGAAGTGCTTAGCAAGGTTAATCACTATTTTTTTCAAATATATCCTACTCGTCCCTTAGCCTACATTACAACCTTTAAAGTACTACTTAATTTTAGACTTTTCAAGCTTAAATTAGTTGCTTAAATTGGATGGCATAAGAGTTTCGTTGTGAGAGTAAGCGAATTCTTTCAATATTTGAGTCCTTAGACTATACTTAAACTTATATTCGAGTGTGTGGACTATTTTCTCTATATGTATTGTCGGGTACATGATTTGTAAGGGATTGGTAAATCCTTTGATTTGAGTTTCACAAGAAGCAGGTCTTAGTATGAAATGTATTGGAGTCAATTCTTGAGGCTAGGATGTTAGAAGAGTCACATAAATACTTTAAATAGTAGTGGACTAGTGGCACTAGGCTAAAAATGAGAAAGGTATGAGTGCATATGTTGGATTCTAAGTGTTTATATACTATTATCATTGATATGATGCTTGAGTATATTTTAAAATTGTGTTACTTGCCGATGTGTTTAATTTTAAGTTGCTTGAGGATGAGCAGGAGTTTAAGTGTGATGTGGTGATAAATGATGAAAAATGTATTTTTTTTAGTATGTTTGCATATTAAGTTGCGGGAGATTGTCATGGTGGCTTTCCAGCCATGCCCCATGACCCCTTGGGCGCGACTGTGGCATCCTAGAAAGGCTCCCAATGCCTAGCTCCACGAATGGCCCTGTAGTCTTAGCCACACCAAGTGACAAGCGCGCATGTACCTCTATTGCCCCACCGATATCCCTCGCTAGCGTCCAGCCGCAGGTAGATGCCAACAGCCCCACGCGCAGACCGTGATGCCAAAGACAATGTTGCTGACAACAGACATATTTTTGGCTTGGAGAAAACTAAGTCATTTTCATTGTAAATATAGAGTAGTTGTATTTCATGTACTTTCATTATGTTTCTCTAGCTTAGTCAAGTATAGTCTTGTAGCATTGGTTTATTTTTTTAAGCATTATTAGGGGGAATCAAGCAATATAAGATATAATCCAATAAAGTGCAAATGAGTAGTATAAGTAAGTGCGAACATTAGTAATATAGCACAGTGTAAAGAGAACGGCAACAAGTTCATAGAACAATGCAAATACAGTGCAAACACTGGAGAAAATACAATTCAGTACCAATAATACCAATCGGGGATCTCCAGGATACCGTGTTGAGTCCTATTTTCATTTCATTTGTCTAATGGATCTCCCGAGATACCGTCCCATAGTCCAACTATTACTTGTCTAGTGGATCTCCCGAGATACCATCCCGTAGTCCAATTATCATCTGTCTAGTGGATCTCCCGAGATACCGTCCCGTAGTCCAACTATCATCAATACAGTAGATCTCCCGAGATACCGTCCCGTAGTTCAACTATCAATGTACATGGAATCTCTCAGGAATCTAACTCGTAGTCCCAAATATAAATACCAATACTAGGGAAATCTACCAGGTGCATTCCCGTAGTTCTCGAAATCCAAAACCGAACATCCCAGCAATTCAAAATAGTAAAAATAAATTTGGGGAAAATAGTTAATAGGGGATCAGGGCGTAAATTCCAAAAAAATAACCGGTCGGGTCGTTACACTTCAGAAGGAGTGCACAAAGGATTTAGCCTACAGGGCACAAGAGACAAACAAGGTAACTGCCATGCAACCAACTGCTGACAACTTGACAAACCAACTCAATATTATCAATGCTGCTTTATAGGGTCTGCTTCGAGGAGGTGGAAACCAATTCGGGGGCACTGTGAACTCCTCTTCCGTGACACATAAACTGAAAAGTCCTAAGCCAAAGGCATATAGTGGAGCTAGTAATGTAAAGAAAGTGGAAAACTTCATCTTTTACATCGAACAATACTTCGATGCTGTTGGGGCCTAGAAAAAACTAATAAGGTAAAAACTACTAACATGTATCTTCGGGGTGATGCTAAACTTTAGTGGCGGGTGAAGTACGAAGTCATCAGGGCCGGTTAAGATGCTCTCAATACATGGGCAGAACTGAAGGCAGCCATACGTCTACAGTTCTTCCCAAAAATGTTGAATATAATGCAAGGAGAAAGCTACGGGAGCTCCGCCAGACCAAATCAATGCAGGGATACGTGCAGGAATTCTCTGCGCTTATGCTAAACATATGTGACCTAGGGGACAAAGACAAGCTCTTCACCTTCATGGAAGGGCTGAAACCTTATGCTCGTATGGAGCTGCAAAGACAAAGGGTAGATACCCTACCCAAGGCGATCCAAGCAGTTGAATGCCTTAGGGATTATCAAGTGAAAGCTCGGAAGGATAGGGTTCAGCCGCCTGCCCGAGAAGGATTCAAAGGGGGCCAGCCTAGCAATGGTGGCCCTAGCAGAAGTGGGGGAGATCAGAGTGAAACCAAATGTAAGGCTCCCTCCTCAAGCAGCAATAGTGCTACATCAAACAACAATGATCGGGGGAGAAAGCCTCATTCAGG
Organism: Nicotiana noctiflora; assembly: GCA_032618575.1. Lineage (NCBI taxonomy): Eukaryota > Viridiplantae > Streptophyta > Magnoliopsida > Solanales > Solanaceae > Nicotiana > Nicotiana noctiflora. The sequence continues at coordinate 255,402 of JASVEL010001973.1, read as the reverse complement.
ATGCTGTCATTGCGGAGGACCACATTGGAACAATGTGTGCCTACATGCACAGATGAACGCCCATCGGGCTTTTGATGAGAGGACTGACGATGACTCAGATGATGCAGACTAGACTGAACCAGTGGGTGCGTTCAATGCAATTGTTGGCTCTATTTCTGAGGCATTAGTGGAGAAGTGCTGGTATCCATAAGAAGAAGAACCGATTTCCAATCACCAAGAAATGGAAAAAGAAGGCGGACGAGGAGACTCCTCTTAAACAAGAGAGGACCTTGATGTTCGTCGAGATGAAGGTGAATGACAAGCCCATTTGGGCGATGATAGACATGGGTGCTACTCACAACTGCTTAGACTCAACTCAGGTAGAGCGCCTTGGCCTAGTTGTAGCAAAAGGTAGAGGTCTTGTCAAGGCTATCAACTCACCTCATCAGCCAGTAGGTGGAATAGCCAAAGAGGTACCAGTGAATCTTGGCCCTTACGAAGGAAAATTCAACCTATGAGTGGTGATCATAGATGACTTCGAGTTGATATTTGGGTTGGAATTCTTAATTCAAACTAACACCATGCCCGTATTATATGTCGACATACTACTGATGATGGGAACAATTGGGGCCAAGCCCTGCATTATCACATGCATGCCAATAAAGATGGTTGTTGTATATCGGCCTTGCAGTTGAAGAACATGGTCAAAAGACATGAACCTACGTTCATGGATACCCTCTGCATTGAAGATATAAAATGCTCCTCGGTTCCCATTCCTAGACTCGTGAAGGAGCTGCTACTGGAGATTGAAGATGTCATGCCACAAGACATGCCAAAGCAACTACCGCCTAGGCGCATTGTGGACCATGAGATTGAGTTGGTGCCAGGCGCGAAGCCACCCTCCCAGGCGCCCTACAGAATGTCACAAACCAAACTCATCGAGCTTCGAAGAAAATTGACGGAAATTCTAGATACAAGGATCATTGTGTCCTCCAAGTCCTCATATAGGTCCCCTATTATATTCCAAAAGAAACATGATGGCAGCTCGTGACTTTGTGTGGATTATCGGGCTCTTAATAAAATTACCGTGAAGAATAAGTACCCTATTCCGCTAATGGCATACTTGTTCAATAAACTAGATGGTGCGATAATGTTCACCAAGATAGACCTGAAGACAGGTTATTGTCAAGTTCGGATTGCAGAGGGTGATGAACATAAGACGGCATGTGTGACAAAATGTGGGTCGTATGACTTTCTGGTCATTCCGTTTGGCTTGACTAACGCCCCAGCTACATTTTGCACTCTGATGAACCAAATCTTCCGAGAATACATTAATGAATTCGTGGTGGTCTACTTTGATGACATTATGGTATATAGCCAAACATTGGAAGAACACATAGTGCACTTGCGGAAGGTCCTAGCTCAATTGCGGGAGCATGAACTATATGAAAAGCTATATATCCAAGTGCTCATTTACTCAAAAGCAAATTGACTTCCTCGGACATGTCATCGAGGAATGCCAGATCAAGATGGACCAACAGAAGATTCAGGCAATCACAGATTGGTTGCCGCCTAAGGATGTCCATGCCTTGAGGGAGTTCCTTGGCCTATGCAACTTCTACCGATGATTTGTGAAAAACTACTCCCTCATTTCAGTGTCATTGACATAAATCTTCAAGATGGTCACACCCTGGGATTGGCAACCGAGGCGAGCAGAGGCCTTCAACGCATTAAAAGTGGCTATGTCTAGTAGCCCCATCTTGGTCCTCCCTGATTTGGCCAAGCCATTCGAGGTACAAACAGATGCATTCGACTATGCCCTTGATGGAGTCTTGCTCCATGAAGGGCATCTTGTAGCATAAGAGAGTCAGAAGATGAAAGATGCAGAGTGACGCTATGCGGGCCATGAGATAGAATTATTGTATGTCGTCCACTACTTGCGCCTTTGGAGGCACAATCTGCTGGGGACCCCGTTCGTGGTCAAGACACACAACACAGTTGTTAGCCATTTCATGACCCAGCCGAAGCTGAATGGTCGATGCCAGGTGGTAGGAACTCCTAGCTAAATTCCACTTCAACTTGGAGTACCACAGTGGAAAGACCAATCATATTGCTAATGCACTCAGTCGAAGAGCTGATCTAGCATGAGTTTCCCTACTCACCACCTTAAGGGTGAGCGAAGTAGCCACCTCCATCAAGGACCAGATACATGATATACTCATCAATGATCCTGATGCACAGTATTTGGTTACTTTGGTAGGACATGTCAAAACTCACCAGTTCTACATGAAAGATGGTTTTTTGAAAGTGAAAGGGAACCAACTTTATGTTCTTAAAGGAGTGGATCTGCGAAGGTCTCTTCTGGCGGAATGTCATGATACTTTGTGGGCTGGACACCCCGGTGAAGAACGCACCATGGTGTTACTTCGTCATGTATATTATTGGCCTCAAATGTCCGATGATGTCGCTCAATATGTGAAGACTTGTCTAGTATGTCAGAAGAACAAGTCGGACCGCTTAACACAAGCGGGACTCTTGGAACCACTAGTTGTCTCAAAGAGACCTTGGGAAAGCGTTTCTTAGATTTCATCAACGGATTGCCCAAAGTCGGAGATCTTACAACTATCTTAGTTGTGGTGGATCGATTTTCCAAGTATACTACCTTTATTGCAGCTCCCACAATATATATCAGCAGAAGATACAACTTGATTTTTTTTCTCTCATGTCGTCAAATATTGGGGCCTACCTAAAGACATTATTAGTGAGCGCGACTCATGCTTCACTAGCAACTTTTGGACCTAACTGTTTAAGTGCCTTGGGTCAAAATTGAGTCACATCTCAAGTTTCCATCCACAATCTGATGGCTAGACGGAGCGGTTCAATGGTATGTTGGAGGAATATCTCCGCCTCTTTGTAATCGGATCGCAGAAGAATTGGGTGAAGCTTCTGGATGTTGTTTAACTGTGTTTCAATTCACAAAAGAGCTCTAGTACAAACAAAAGCGCTTTTGAAATTGTTACCGGACAACAACTGCTACTCTCACACACTGTGAATGCACCAAACATGTCTAAATCTCCTCGAGCTGCTAGCTTTTCAAAAGAGTGAAAGCGGAATTTGGAGATAGTGCGGATCTATCTTGTCAAAGCTCAAAAGAGGGTGAAGAGGCATGTTGATCAAAATCGTCCCTTTATTGAATAGCAAGTAGGATATAAAGTGATGGTCAAAATCCTAAAGCGGTACTTATTTGCGGGGGTCTATGACCCTCGCCATTTCAAAAATACATTGGACCTTTGTCCATTGAAAGACATGTAGGGAAAGTTGCATGTTGGATGGATACCCCATATTGGTGGAAAATTCATCATGTATTCCATGTCAGCCTCCTGAAACCTTTTCGGGAAGACACGAAGGATCCTTCACGGAGCCAACTCACAATACCTAGCATTCGAGGTCCCAATGCAACTGGGAAAAGGCGTGTTGAAGCTATCCTTGATGATAGGGTAGTTCATGCCTCAAGGAAAGATCACCAAGAGTTCTTGATGAAATGACGGGGTTGTGATGTAGAGGAGAGTACTTGGGAGAGGGGAACAAACCTCAAAGCCTACAAGAGCCTCATTGAAGATTATTTTGCAAGAAAGACACCGAGGACGTAGCCAACTTAGGTGGGGGAGAATGTTATGGGTGGCTTTCCAGCCATGCCCCATGACCCCTTGGGCGCGCCCCGTGGCGTCCTAGCAAGCCTCCCAATGCCTAGCGCCATGGACTACCCCGTGGTCTTAGCCGCGCAAAGTGACAAACGCGCATGTGCCTCGATTGTCCCACCAATATCCCTCGCCAGTGCCTAGCCGCAGACAGATGTTAACAACACCGCGCATGCAGACATCGTCGTGCATGCAAACTGTAATGCCAAAGACAAATCTGCTGACAATGGACTTGTTTCTGCCTTGGATAAAACTAAGTCCTTTTGATTGTAAATATAGAGTAGTTTTATTTCATGTACTTCCATTATGTTTCTCTAATTTAGTCAAGTCTAGTCTTATGGCCTTGGTTTATTTTATTTTTTAGCTTTATTAGGGAGGATCAAGCAATCAAACTTTCTAGTGAGCAAATAATTCTCTGTATCGGTGTCTCTTCCCCTCGACATCGTATTGCTTTTCTGTAACAACTTTCATTAATGCAATCAAGATTTCTTTCATTCTCAATTCTCATTTTTGTTCTCTCAATTTCTCTTGACATTTATTTTCACATTATCAATCTCGTCTAGTGTACGGAGGGTACCTCAGTTGGCGGATAATAATTGCACTGACATCAATTGATTAGCCTTACGTCGCCCTTCTAAGGAATCTCAGGAAGGCGCCGTGAAACAGATCACATTTATAAACTAAAATATGCTCATTAAAAGGCGTCATGTAATAGATCATGTGTTTGGATGGAAATTGGCAAAAGCGGATGATTTGATGCAAAAAAAATTGAGATGCAAGAGCTGAGAGCGTGTCACAACTGGTGCATTGCATGAAAGGTATACGTGAAATGGTCTAAAAAGTGAATCAAAACCAGTGAAGTATGACACTTGCACCAACCCCCAACATAAAAAAGAAACAAAGAAGACAAAAAAAAAACTATGAACGTGCCTATCGGTCGCGCATTACATGAACCCTAGGCACACGACTCAACTTCTTCTTTTCGAGATAGGAGTGTCAAGGACGCCTCATACAAACCCTAATTGATATAAATACATCATAAAACGTCCTTTTGATGGGAGATACACTACTTTTAGGTTAAGACAACACCTAAAGAGGTGAGAACACGTTAGGAGCAAAGAGGAAGATTTAACCACGAGTTTTTTTCCCTTCTTCTTGCTAATTACCCCTATTGTTTGATAAATGGTTTGCTTATAGCCTCTGTCCGTCTATCAGTCTAAAAATACACATTCCATCTATCTGTTAGTCCAAAAATACATACAATATTAATTTTATTAATTAAAATACCCCTACGTTTAAGGGCAGCGATAATGGGCTAAATTATACAATATAGCCTATATATATATGCTCTAAATTAACAAGAAATTACTGTCATATGATTATAATTAATGATAAAATTAGCTCTAAATGTGATTTTACTGTTTTACAGGAGTTAATTGTGCATGTAAGTGTTTATGCCATGTGTACGCGATCGACAAGTAATATAATAGTAAGTAGAGTATCGTTCCCACGAGGAATTGTAATTAACTTATTGAATGATTTAGACTAAACTAGTGATAAAACAAGTTTTATCACGCAAGTTAACTTGAATTTTGATAAGTTAATCTTAATGAGTCGTATGCCATGTGTGGTGAGAAATTGTGCTAATTGCATAGTCCATGTAGTGTAAGTGTGTAACTAGAACTTGCCTAGTATGTGAATTGAAGCGAAATTTCAGGTGACACTCGATTTTAATTGTGCATGTAAGTGTTTATGATGGTAAACATTGTGGAAAAATTGAGCAAAAGAAGACAAAAGGGATCAAGCCTCACTAGCGCGGGCATTAACATGGCCTTAAGCTTGTCCGCGCTAGTCCAAAAATCCGGACCAAATATTACACACTAGCGCGGGCACTAGCGCAACCATAAGCTTGCCCGCGCTAGTCCAGTTCCGAAAATTCATTATGGAGTTACTATTTTGTCAACTAAGGGTGGATTCCACTATGGGATAAAACAAAGATAATGTGCATAATGGAGAAGATCAGATTCTATCATTGTATTATTGTGGATTTATACTATTCATCCTAGAGAGAACATTTTGAAGAGAAGTCATTGAAGTCTTCTTGGAGCAAAACAAGGAATTGAAGATCAAAGCTTTGAAGTGCATCAAATAAAAGAGTTCATCTAAACTTTCATCTTGTATTCTTCTTTGTAGTATTTTAGACATCAATATTATTGATTTAGTATGAACATGAGTAGCTAAACTCTTTAGTATTCTAGGGTCATGGATGTTAGTTAATCTTGTTATTTGAAGCTTGGATTGATTTTATTGAAGTTATTTGTCACGCCCCAAATCGAGGGACATGACCGGCGCCTGACCGGGTTGCCCCAGTCAAGCGGACCTGGGTGCCTTTCATTCCCACGCGTTACCCCTGTGATGATTGTTTCTCATTAACCAAATATATTACTAATCATAATTGATTTCACATTAAACAAATAAAATGATACGAGTGATTCATTAACAAGATTTCAACTTTTACAATGCCCGACATAACACCTTATATATATAAGACTGGAGTCCCACAGTTTACATGTCTACAGAGCCTCTAGGATACAAAAGGGAAATACAATACTTGCCGGTAACAAGGCTCCGGCTATACCTTTCAAAACCAAAATGAAATCCAAACCGAAGTGGCAAGAACCACACGAGGCCCCGAGGAAGAAAGGGGCTCACCAAGACGGGCAGTGGAAGGAGAAGAATACTACTGCCGACGAGCTGAAGTGCCTGCTACTGATCCACCTACAATCATGACACGAATGTAGCGCCCCGGCAAAAGGGACGTCAGTACACTTAAATTGTACTGGTATGTATGGACAAACTTTGTCCCAAGTAAACTCAAGCCATTAAATTACATCAACAATCAATTAAGCCAACCAACCATGTTTCCACATTTTCCTCATTTCAAATAATTCTCACACAAAGCACTTTCCACGATCAACCAATTTAACAATAACCAATCAATCACGTAAAACACAAGTAGTCAAACAAAGGGGCAATCAGTGCCCCACAGGTTGCAAACTCTCCTGTTGTCTCCTTTCACAATTTCACATTATTGATTTATGTATCAATTTTCAATAGCGATTTCGATCGCTTTCCATCCTTATTGCCCCTGACCACCCTTATTACCTCGGCCACCCTTATCACCCCAACCCAAACCTTATTTCACCACGTTGCGGCGCGCAACACGACCCCGCCTTACGGTTGAAAACACAACAATTTCAAACAGCAGATAAGGTACTACACACAATTTCAACAAGTTCAAATAAGCAACTTACACATTGGTTCATGTTCTCAATTACTTCTCAAGCCAATATCAAAAACAAGTTACAAGTATTCCAAAATCAAAAATGCCCACATAATCATGTTCAACAATTTACCACAATTAAGGTGTTTCAAATTCCTTCCACAATAAGCCAAATATGCCATCACAGCAATTTTCCTCAATTCTGTACCAATTTCAATTCCTTTGTCATCTTTTCAATTCGTATTTCAAACCATACCAAATGTAGTTCAATCATCAATTGTATACCCAACACAACAATGATATCGAAAAATCACATAAAATCTCTCAAATTAACACATGCCAAACAATTTCACACATATGGGCGATTTTACAAGAATCAAAATTAGCCATACATACCTGGTGATGATGTTTTTCCTCCTACTTTATGCTTACCCAAGATATCCTACTCTTGCCAACCTTGTTCTTGAAGACTCTTACTTTTACCCACTTCTTTTTACTAGAAATCAAGTTCAATAATCATGCATGAGTGTAAAAATTCTATTTTCAAAAGCTATTATATGCAAACCTCTCTTTACCCAATTAAAACTGAAAATCAAAGAAAATAGTTAGGGTTTTTACCTTGAAAATATTGGGGAAGTTGAATCCTTGCCCTAGAATCCCTTGGAATTAAGTAGTTGGAACAATCTTTGAAGATGAAGAACTTATCTCTCTAAAAACCCTCTCTTCTCTCTCTAATTTTGGTGAGATGATATGATAAAATGAAGAAGAAAGGTGTTATATTAAAGAAGAGATCGGGTCAAAATGTTACAAAATATGGGCCGGGGTCAATTATGCGGTGCACTATGCGACCGCAGAATCAACATGCGGTCCGCATAGTGACCGCAGAATGGCTCAAAAAATTACGCAGGCTCTGGAACGATTTGCGGTCACTATGCGGACCGCATGTTGATTCCGCGGTCGCAAAAGTGCACCGCAGATTGACATGCGATCGCATATCGACCGCACATTGGACACAATTTTGGGCAACTCTCTGGAACGATTTGCGGTCACTATGCGGACCGCATATTGATTCTGCGGTCGCAAAAGTGCACCGCAGATTGACATTTTACTGGAAAAAATTTTATTCTACATTTTGAAACTTAAATCACTACCAAGGGTCCGAACCGCGGCTCGCAAGCTCGCCGCGAAGAATTCTACGCATTCCTAACACATCATTCGGACCATGGCACTACATCTACTAGGTTTTATGCACAAAAAAAATTTCACGGGGCCTTACATCCTCCCCCCCTTAAGATCATTCGTCCTCGAATGAGGATTTTGAAATAAATGAGTTGGTTTTGAAAGACATGATACGCAACCATCAAAATTTTGACTAACTCTTATATTTTAGAAAAATTTCGCCGGAGTTTCCTTTGTATTATGGACATATCCACCTGTCAGAGGGCCCCCGAAACACATTACCAAACAACAATACACAAATACAACACCTTTCACAACTGGTATACACCTTCTTACCTCAACGAATGCACATATTCTATCACATTGTTACAATTGCACATAAACTAGTCACTTCAATGAATTCTTACCTTATTTAACCATTTTAACACACCATGTACGCTTAACAAATCATTACCAATCTACACTTACTATTAGTTGTTTATTAAACACGTAAATCTTTATAAGGCTTTCATTTATCAAGAACGGTTCAAGTGACCCAAGGTAACAACACATCTAACTCATTACAAATAAAGGAGACTTACTAATACTAAGAGGGAAACAACTTAGGCAAGATGACAGCTACTAGGAGTAGGAGGGTCACCTAATTTCTTCTAGGCTTGATCAAACAAATGGGGGTACTTTTCTTTCATCTCTTTTTCTGCTTCCCATGTGGCCTCCTCAACTTGTTGACTTCGCCACAATACTTTAACAGAGGCAACTTCCTTATTTCTCAACTTACGGACTTGCCTATCAAGAATGGCGACTGGAACTTCTTCATATGACAAATCTTCATTAACCTCTATAGTTTCAACTGGCATGATGGTGGATGGATCTCCAATCACTTTCTTCAACATGGACACATGGAATACCGGATGCACTGCTGACATCTCGGGAGGCAACTCTAGCCTATAAGCAACTTGACCAATCCTTTGAACGATCCGATATGGCCCGACATACCTAGGACTCAATTTCCCTTTCTTTCCGAATCGCATGACTCCCTTCATAGGAGATACCCTCAAGAACACCCAATCATCGACTTGAAACTCCAAATCCCTTCGACGAACGTCTGCATAGGACTTTTGACGACTATGTGCTGTTTTCATTCTCTCCTGAATAACCTTGACCTTTTCCATAGCTTCGTACACCATATCTTGCCCTAGCAATTCCGCTTCACCTACCTCAAACCACCTGATTGGCGATCTACATCTTCTCCCGTACAATGCCTCAAACGGGGCCATTTGAATGCTAGCATGATAGCTGTTATTATAAGCAAATTCTATCAGTGGCAAGTGCTCATCCCAATTACCTTTAAAATCTAAGACACAAGCCCGCAACATATCTTCGAGCGTCTGAATGGTCCGCTCGGCCTGACCGTCGGTCTGTGGATGGAAAGCTGTGCTGAGATTCACCTGAGTTCCCAAACCTTGCTGAAACTTCTTCCAAAAGTTAGCGGTGAACTGAGCCCCGCGATCTGAGATGATAGAAAGTGGAGTGCCATGAAGCCTTACTATCTCTTTGATGTACAATCTTGCATATTGCTCCGCGGTATCAGTGGACTTGACAGGCAGGAAGTGAGCTGATTTGGTGAGTCGATCCACTATCACCCATATTGAGTCAAACTTACGCCGAGTGCGAGGTAACCCTACCACGAAATCCATATTGATCATCTCCCATTTCCACCTTGGTATTTCTATAAGTTGAGTTAATCCACCGGGTCGTTGATGCTCGGCCTTCACTTGTTGACAGTTCGGACATTTAGCTACAAAGCCTGCTACATCCCTTTTCATACCGTTCCACCAATAATTCTCCTTGAGATCGTGATACATTTTCGTTGAACCAGGGTGCACAGAATACCTGGAAGTATGAGCCTCTGCCATCACTCTTTCCCGAAGCTCGTCCACATCCGGAACACATAGCCTATCTTGACACCGCAATACACCATCTTCGTTGCTGAGTACAAATGCTGAGGTCTTGTCATTCATGACTGCTTCCTTCACCCGAACCAATGCTGGATCCATGAACTATTTTTCCTTGATTTCTGCGACCAATGATGATTCTGCTCCATTATGCACCAAGATATCCCCCTCGTCTGACGCCGAGATACGAACCCCCAAGCTGGCTAATTGGTAGACCTCTCGAGCCAGGGGTCTCTGATCCACACCCAAATGAGCCAAACTACCCATGGATTTCCGACTAAGAGCGTCGGCTACCACATTTGCTTTCCCTGGATGGTACAATATGTCCATATCATAGTCCTTGAGTAATTCTAACCACCGCCGCTGTCTCAGATTTAGCTCCTTCTGCTTGAACAAATACTGGAGGCTCTTGTGGTCTGAAAACACATCTACATGAACTCCATAAAGATAGTGCCGCCATATTTTCAAAGCAAACACAACAGCTGCAAGTTCCAAATCATGCGTCGGATAATTCTTCTCGTAATTCTTGAGTTGCCTGGAAGCATAAGCTATAACCTTTCCGTGCTGCATCAATACACATCCCAAACCGACTCTAGAGGCATCACAATAGACTACAAATCCCTCCGTGCCTTCTGGCAAGGCCAATACTGGTGCCGAGGTCAACCTTGACTTCAATTCCTGGAAACTTTTCTCACATGCTTCGGACCACTGGAACTTAACTGCTTTCTGCGTCAATTTAGTCAATGGGGAGGCGAGGGTTGAGAATCCCTCTACAAACCTCCGATAGTACCCGGCCAGACCCAAAAAGCTGCGAATCTCTGTCGGGGTCGTGGGTCTAGGCCAATCTTTCACTGCCGCAATCTTCTGAGGATCCACCATAATTCCCTCACTGGAAATAACATGCCCTAGAAAAGCTACGGACTCCAACCAAAACTCACATTTTGAGAACTTGGCATACAATTGATGCTGAAGAAGGGTCTGCAATGCTGCTCTGAGGTGAACGGCATGATCTTCCCTGCTCCGAGAGTAGATGAGAATGTCGTCAATGAATACAATCACAAAGGAATCTAGGAATGGCTTGAAAACCCGATTCATAAGGTCCATGAAAGCTGCTGGGGCATTGGTTAGCCCAAAAGACATGACCAAAAACTCAAAGTGACCATAACGAGTTCTGAAGGCGGTCTTAGGAATATCCTGCTCCCTGATTTTCAACTGGTGGTACCCAGACCGTAAATCAATCTTTGAGAAGAACCTCGCTCCCTGCAATTGGTCAAACGGATCATCCACTCGAGGCAAAGGATATTTATTCTTGATGGTGACTTTGTTGAGCTGCCGATAATCAATACACATTCGAAGTGACCCATCCTTCTTTCGGACAAAGAGAACCGGAGCACCCCACGGCGACACACTCGGTCGTATGAACCCTTTCTCTAATAAATCCCTCAGCTGCTCCTTTAACTCCCTTAACTCTGCTGGCGCCATTCTATATGGTGGAATGGATATTGGCTGAGTATCCGGCAATACATCGATCCCAAAGTCAATCTCCCTATCCGGCGGAATGCCTGGAAGCTCATCTGGAAACACTTCGGGAAATTCATTCACAATTGGCACGGACTCGAGGGTAGGCACATCTGAGGTGGTGTCCGTTACCCGAACCAGGTGATAGATACACCCCTTCTTAATCATCTTCGAAGCCTTAAGGTAGGAAATAAACCTACCCCTTGGCACTACACCATTTCCTCTCCATTCAATAACTGGCTCGTTAGGGAACTCGAGCCTCATAACTCTCGTTCGACAGTCAAGTTTGGCAAAGCACGAATAGAGCCAATCCATCCCCATAATAACATCAAAATCTACCATCCCAAGATCAATAAGATCGGCTGTGGTATCACGACCACCCACCGTAACAACACAATTCCTATAGACTCGTGAGGCTGTAATAGAATCACCAATAGGTGTCGACACAGAGAACGGCTCATGAAGCCGTTCGGGTTCTATCCCAAAACTTGAAGCAATGAATGGAGTAACATAAGACAAGGAGGACCCTGGATCAATAAGGGCATAGCAATCGATAGTCTGAACAGACATGATACCTGTAACAACATCCGGAGAAGCCTCGGCATTTTGGCGGCCACTCGACGCATAGAATCGGCTAGGTCCACCCCTACCACCGAGCTCCACCCCTAGGCTGCACCACGCCTCGCTGGCTGGCTGGAGTACGCGCCGATGATGTAGCGGTCGAAGAACCGGATGAGCGAGCGAGATCCCTACCTATACACGACTGGGTGCACGGCAGTCCCGCTGAATGTGACCTCTAACCCCACACCTGAAGCATACCGGGATGTCGAGGTAGCAGGTCTCTGTATGAAATCTCCCGCACTTAGGGCATGTAGGTCTCCCTTGCTGCTAGGACCTCACCCCAGGACGACCCGACTGACGAGACCTCCTACTGTCTAAACCAGGTCTCGAATGACTGCCTTGCTGATGACTGTGCACAGATAGCGGTGCATTTGCGGAGGACTGAGCATAAGACTGGGATGGCCCTAATGACCCTCTCCCTGGAAGTGATCTCCCTGAATGACCCATTGACCGGGCCCTGTTGCTACTTTCTCTTTCTGCACCAATCTTCAATTTCCTGGCCTCTGTGGCCTGAGCAAACCCCACGATCCTCCTATAGTTCATATCTGAGTGCAAAGCTACTGTGGCGGCCTCATTAACTACCAATGGGCTAAGGCCCTGAACAAACCGTCGAATCAGGGCATCCATGGTCGATACTAAATGAGGAGCGTACTTGGTCAACCTTACGAACTCGATGTGATACTCCCAAACACTCATACTACCCTGTTTGAGGACCTCGAGCTTAGTGGCATGGGCTGCCATTGTCTCTGCATGCAAGAAGTGGTCCATGAATGCATCCACGAACTCGTCCCATCTGGCCGGAGGGCTCCCTTCCTCACGGGAATCCTCCCGCATTTCGTACCATGAACGTGCCGCTCCTTTCAGCATGTATGAGGCTAACTCTACCCCCTCTATATCTGTTGCCTTCATCACTTGAGGGTCTTGTATATCTCATCGAGGAAATCCTATGGGTTAGCCTCTAGATTGGTGTCTGAGAATTTCGGAGGGGCCAACCGCAAGAACCGGTGGACTCTGGAGCCGGAAGAATCTCCCTGTCCGCTAGAGGATACAGGGGCAACATGGGATCTCTGGGCGTAGGCGGCCACTAACTGTGTTAACATATGAATGGCTCCCCTAAGATCCTCATTAGAGATACCAGAACCAGAAGCTGGAATTGTATCTGAGTCAGGAATACTGGATGGAGGGATGGTAGCATCCTCTGCCGCAGCTGGAATATGGACACTTGGGTTTTGAACAGATGGTCCAGGCAAATTCGGGGCTGGTGGGTCATTCTCTCCCACGGCATCGGGTACATGATTAACAGCTGCACTTGGGCCGGCATTGGCCCTAAGGCCGAGTCTAGCCTTCTTCTTGGGTGCCATATTCTGAAAATTTGGGAACAAGGCACGAATTAGACACAGGTATCTCCACATTGCATTTTACCGCACGATATAGATTAACAAAGAAGTAGGTAAATTCCTAAATGCCCGTGTAGCCCCCTACTTATATGATGTGGTTGACAACACACCTATAAGAAGGGCACTACTAGACACGGCTCCGAGACATCCTAGGACACTTTAAAACCTTAAGCTCTGATACCAAGTTTGTCACGCCCCAAATCGAGGGACATGACCGGCGCCTGACCGGGTTGCCCCAGTCAAGCGGACCTGGGTGCCTTTCATTCCCACGCGTTACCCCTGTGATGATTGTTTCTCATTAACCAAATATATTACTAATCATAATTGATTTCACATTAAACAAATAAAATGATACGAGTGATTCATTAACAAGATTTCAACTTTTACAATGCCCGACATAACACCTTATATATATAAGACTGGAGTCCCACAGTTTACATGTCTACAGAGCCTCTAGGATACAAAAGGGAAATACAATACTTGCCGGTAACAAGGCTCCGGCTATACCTTTCAAAACCAAAATGAAATCCAAACCGAAGTGGCAAGAACCACACAAGGCCCCGAGGAAGAAAGGGGCTCACCAAGACGGGCAGTGGAAGGAGAAGGATACTACTGCCGATGAGCTGAAGTGCCTGCTACTGATCCACCTACAATCATGACACGAATGTAGCGCCCCGGCAAAAGGGACGTCAGTACACTTAAATTGTACTGGTATGTATGGACAAACTTTGTCCCAAGTAAACTCAAGCCATTAAATTACATCAACAATCAATTAAGCCAGCCAACCATGTTTCCACATTTTCCTCATTTCAAATAATTCTCACACAAAGCACTTTCCACGATCAACCAATTTAACAATAACCAATCAATCACGTAAAACACAAGTAGTCAAACAAAGGGGCAATCAGGTGCCCCACAGGTTGCAAACTCTCCTGTTGTCTCCTTTCACAATTTCACATTATTGATTTATGTATCAATTTTCAATAGCGATTTCGATCGCTTTCCATCCTTATTGCCCCTGACCACCCTTATTACCTCGGCCACCCTTATCACCCCAACCCAAACCTTATTTCACCACGTTGCGGCGCGCAACACGACCCCGCCTTACAGTTGAAAACACAACAATTTCAAACAGCAGATAAGGTACTACACACAATTTCAACAAGTTCAAATAAGCAACTTACACATTGGTTCATGTTCTCAATTACTTCTCAAGCCAATATCAAAAACAAGTTACAAGTATTCCAAAATCAAAAATGCCCACATAATCATGTTCAACAATTTACCACAATTAAGGTGTTTCAAATTCCTTCCACAATAAGCCAAATATGCCATCACAGCAATTTTCCTCAATTCTGTACCAATTTCAATTCCTTTGTCATCTTTTCAATTCGTATTTCAAACCATACCAAATGTAGTTCAATCATCAATTGTATACCCAACACAACAATGATATCGAAAAATCACATAAAATCTCTCAAATTAACACATGCCAAACAATTTCACACATATGGGCGATTTTACAAGAATCAAAATTAGCCATACATACCCGGTGATGATGTTTTTCCTCCTACTTTATGCTTACCCAAGATATCCTACTCTTGCCAACCTTGTTCTTGAAGACTCTTACTTCTACCCACTTCTTTTTACTAGAAATCAAGTTCAATAATCATGCATGAGTGTAAAAATTCTATTTTCAAAAGCTATTATATGCAAACCTCTCTTTACCCAATTAAAAGCTGAAAATCAAAGAAAATAGTTAGGGTTTTTACCTTGAAAATATTGGGGAAGTTGAATCCTTGCCCTAGAATCCCTTGGAATTAAGTAGTTGGAACAATCTTTGAAGATGAAGAACTTCTCTCTCTAAAAACCCTCTCTTCTCTCTCTAATTTTGGTGAGATGATATAATAAAATGAAGAAGAAAGGTGTTATATTAAAGAAGAGATCGGGTCAAAATGTTACAAAATCTGGGCCGGGGTCAATTATGCGGTCACTATGCGACCGCAGAATCAACATGCGGTCCGCATAGTGGCCGCAGAATGGCTCAAAAATTACGCAGGCTCTGGAACGATTTGCGGTCACTATGCGGACCGCATGTTGATTCTGCGGTCGCAAAAGTGCACCGCAGATTGACATGCGATCGCATATCGACCGCACATTGGACACAATTTTGGGCAACTCTCTGGAACGATTTGCGGTCACTATGCGGACCGCATGTTGATTCTGCGGTCGCAAAAGTGCACCGCAGATTGACATTTTTCTGGAAAAAATTTTATTCTACATTTTGAAACTTAAATCACTACCAAGGGTCCGAACCGCGGCTCGCAAGCTCGCCGCGAAGAATTCTACGCATTCCTAACACATCATTCGGACCATGGCACTACATCTACTAGGTTTTATGCACAAAAAAAATTTCACGGGGCCTTACATCCTCCTCCCCCTTAAGATCATTCGTCCTCGAATGAGGATTTTGAAATAAATGAGTTGGTTTTGAAAGACATGATATGCAACCATCAAAATTTTGACTAACTCTTATATTTTAGAAAAATTTCGCCAGAGTTTCCTTTGTATTATGGACATATCCACTTGTCAGAGGGCCCCCGAAACACATTACCAAACAACAATATACAACAACAACACTATTCACAGCTGGTATACACCTTCTTACCTCAACGAATGCACATATTCTATCACATTGTTACAATTGCACATAAACTAGTCACTTCAATGAATTCTTACCTTATTTAACCATTTTAACACACCATGTACGCTTAACAAATCATTACCAATCTACACTTACTATTAGTTGTTTATTAAACACGTAAATCTTTATAAGGCTTTCATTTATCAAGAACGGTTCAAGTGACCCAAGGTAACAACACATCTAACTCATTACAAATAAAGGAGACTTACTAATACTAAGAGGGAAACAACTTAGGCAAGATGACAGCTACTAGGAGTAGGAGGGTCACCTAATTTCTTCTAGGCTTGATCAAACAAATGGGGGTACTTTTCTTTCATCTCTTTTTCTGCTTCCCATGTGGCCTCCTCAACTTGTTGACTTCGCCACAATACTTTAACAGAGGCAACTTCCTTATTTCTCAACTTACGGACTTGCCTATCAAGAATGGCGACTGGAACTTCTTCATATGACAAATCTTCATTAACCTCTATAGTTTCAACTGGCATGATGGTGGATGGATCTCCAATCACTTTCTTCAACATGGACACATGGAATACCGGATGCACTGCTGACATCTCGGGAGGCAACTCTAGCCTATAAGCAACTTGACCAATCCTTTGAACGATCCGATATGGCCCGACATACCTAGGACTCAATTTCCCTTTCTTTCCGAATCGCATGACTCCCTTCATAGGAGATACCCTCAAGAACACCCAATCATCGACTTGAAACTCCAAATCCCTTCGACGAACGTCTGCATAGGACTTTTGACGACTCTGTGCTGTTTTCATTCTCTCCTGAATAACTTTGACCTTTTCCATAGCTTCGTACACCATATCTGGCCCTAGCAATTCCGCTTCACCTACCTCAAACCACCCGATTGGCGATCTACATCTTCTCCCGTACAATGCCTCAAACGGGGCCATTTGAATGCTAGCATGATAGCTGTTATTGTAAGCAAATTCTATCAGTGGCAAGTGTTCATCCCAATTACCTTTAAAATCTAAGACACAAGCCCGCAACATATCTTCGAGCGTCTGAATGGTCCGCTCGGCCTGTCCATCGGTCTGTGGATGGAAAGCTGTGCTGAGATTCACCTGAGTTCCCAAACCTTGCTGAAACTTCTTCCAAAAGTTAGCGGTGAACTGAGCCCCGCGATCTGAGATGATAGAAAGTGGAGTGCCATGAAGCCTTACTATCTCTTTGATGTACAATCTTGCATATTGCTCCGCGGTATCAGTGGACTTGACAGGCAGGAAGTGAGCTGATTTGGTGAGTCGATCCACTATCACCCATATTGAGTCAAACTTACGCCGAGTGCGAGGTAACCCTACCACGAAATCCATATTGATCATCTCCCATTTCCACCTTGGTATTTCTATAAGCTGAGTTAATCCACCAGGCCGTTGATGCTCGGCCTTCACTTGTTGACAGTTCGGACATTTAGCTACAAAGCCTGCCACATCCCTTTTCATACCGTTCCACCAATAAATCTCCTTGAGATCGTGATACATTTTCGTTGAACCGGGGTGCACAGAATACCTGGAAGTATGAGCCTCTGCCATCACTCTTTCCCGAAGCTCGTCCACATCCGGAACACATAGCCTATCTTGACACCGCAATACACCATCTTCGCTGCTGAGTACAAATGCTGAGGTCTTGTCATTCATGGCTGCTTCCTTCACCCGAACCAATGCTGGATCCATGAACTATTTTTCCTTGATTTCGCGACCAATGATGATTCTGCTCCATTATGCACCAAGACATCCCCCTCGTCTGACGCCGAGATACGAACCCCCAAACTGGCTAATTGGTAAACCTCTCGAGCCAGGTGTCTCTGATCTACACCCAAATGAGCCAAACTACCCATGGATTTCCGACTAAGAGCGTCAGCTACCACATTTGCTTTCCCTGGATGGTACAATATGTCCATATCATAGTCCTTGAGTAATTCTAACCACCGCCGTTGTCTCAGATTCAGCTCTTTCTGCTTGAACAAATACTGGAGGCTCTTGTGGTCTGAAAACACATCTACATGAACCCCATAAAGATAGTGTCGCCATATTTTCAAGGCAAACACAACAGTTGCAAGTTCCAAATCATGCGTCGGATAATTCTTCTCATGGTTCTTGAGTTGTCTGGAAGCATAAGCTATAACCTTTCCGTGCTGCATCAATACACATCCCAAACCGACTATGGAGGCATCACAATAGACTACAAATCCCTCTGTGCCTTCTGGCAAGGCCAATACTGGTGCCGAGGTCAATCTTGACTTCAATTCTTGGAAACTTTTCTCACATGCTTCGGACCACTGGAACTTAACTGCTTCTGCGTCAATTTAGTCAATGGGGAGGCGAGGGTTGAGAATCCCTCTACAAACCTCCGATAGTACCCTGCCAGACCCAAAAAGCTGCGAATCTCTGTCGGGGTCGTGGGTCTAGGCCAATCTTTCACTGCCGCAATCTTCTGAGGATCCACCATAATTCCCTCACTGGAAATAACATGCACTAGAAAAGCTACGGACTCCAACCAAAACTCACATTTTGAGAACTTGGCATACAATTGATCCTGAAGAAGGGTCTGCAATGCTGCTCTGAGGTGAACGGCATGATCTTCCCTGCTCCGAGAGTAGATGAGAATATCGTCAATGAATACAATCACGAAGGAATCTAGGAATGGCTTGAAAACCCGATTCATAAGGTCCATGAAAGTTGCTGGGGCATTGGTTAGCCCAAAAGACATGACCAAAAACTCGAAGTGACCATAACGAGTTCTGAAAGTGGTCTTAGGAATATCCTGCTCCCTGATCTTCAACTTCGCTCCCTGCAATTGGTCAAACAGATCATCCACTCGAGGCAAAGGATATTTATTCTTGATGGTGACTTTGTTGAGCTGCCGATAATCAATACACATTCGAAGTGACCCATCCTTCTTTCGGACAAAGAGAACCGGAGCACCCCACGGCGACACACTCGGTCGTATGAACCCTTTCTCTAATAAATCCCTCAGACTGCTCCTTTAACTCCCTTAACTCTGCTGGCGCCATTCTGTATGGTGGAATGGATATTGGCTGAGTATCCGGCATTACATCGATCCCGAAATCAATCTCCCTATCCGGCGGGATGCCTGGAAGCTCATCTGGAAACACTTCAGGAAATTCATTCACAATTGGCACGGACTCGAGGGTAGGCACCTGTGAGGTGGTGTCCGTTACCCGAACCAGGTGATAGATACACCCTTTCTTAATCATCTTCGAAGCCTTAAGGTAGGAAATAAACCTACCCCTTGGCACTACACCATTTCCTCTCCATTCAATAACTGGCTCGTTAGGGAACTCGAGCCTCGTAACTCTCGTTCGACAGTCAAGTTTGGCAAAGCACGAATAGAGCCAATCCATCCCCATAATTACATCAAAATCTACCATCCCAAGCTCAATAAGATCGGCCGTGGTATCACGACCACCCGCCGTAACAACACAATTCCTATAGACTCGTGAGGCTGTAATAGAATCACCAATAGGAGTCGACACAGAGAACGGCTCATGAAGCTGTTCGGGTTCTATCCGAAAACTTGAAGCAATGAATGGAGTAACATAAGACAAGGAGGACCCTGGATCAATAAGGGCATAGCAATCGATAGTCTGAACAGACATGATATACCTGTAACAACATCCGGAGAAGCCTCGGCATTTTGGCGGCCACTCGACGCATAGAATCGGCTAGGTCCACCCTACCACGAGCTCCGCCCCTAGGCGCGCCACGCCCTGCTCGCTGTGCGGGTACGCGCCGATGATGTAGCGGTGAAGAACCGGATGAGCGAGCGGATCCCCTACCTATACCACGACGGGGTGCACGGTAATCCGGCTGAATATGACCTCTCACCCCGCACCCGAAGCACGGCTGGAAGGTCAAGGTAGCAAGTTTATGTATGAAATCTCCCACACTTGGGGCATGTAGGTCTCCCTGCTGCTGGGATCTCACCCCAGGATGACCAGACTGACGAGACCTCCTGCTGTCCGAACCGGGTCTCGAGTAACTGCCCCGCTGATGATTGTGCACGGATGGCGGTGCACTCGCGGAGGACCGAGCATATGAGCGGGATGGCCACGAGGACCCCCTCCGCAGAGTGATCTCCACGAACGACCCGTTGGCCAGGGCCCCGATGCTACTTTCTCTTCTCGCACGAATCTTCGATTTCCTGGCCTCTGTGGCCCGAGCAAACCCCACAATCCTCCCATAGTTCATGTCTGAGTGCAAAGCTGCTGTGGCGGCCTCATTCACCACCAAAGGGCTAAGGCCCTGAACAAACCGTCGAACCCGGGCATCCATGGTCGACACTAAATGAGGAGCGTACTTGGACAACCTTACGAACTCCATGTGATACTCCCAAACACTCATACTGCCCTGTTTGAGAACCTCGAACTCGGTGGCACGGGCCGCCATTGCCTCAGCAGGTAAGAAGTGGTCCATAAATGCATCCACGAACTCATCCCATCTGGCCGGAGGGCTCCCTTCCTCACGGGAATCCTCCCACATTTCAAACCATGAACGTGCCGCTCCCTTCAGTCTGTAAGAGGCCAACTCTACCCCTTCTATATCTGTAGCCTTCATTACTCTAAGGGTCTTGTAGATCTCATCAAGGAATTCCTGTGGGTCAACCTCTGGATCGGTGCCTGAAAATTCTGGAGGGGCCAACCGCAAGAACTGGTGGACTCTGGAGCCAAAGGAATCTCCCTGTCCGCTGGAGGATGCAGGGGCATCATGGGATCTCTGGGCCTAGGCGGCCACTAGCTGTGTTAACATATGGATGGCTCCCCTAAGTTCTTCATTAGAGATACCAGAGCCCGAAGCGGGAACTGTATCTGAGTCAGGAACACTGGCAGGAGGAATGGTGGCATCCTCTGCCGCGGTTGAAATAGGGACACTTGGGTTTTGAACAGATGGGCCAGGCAAATTCGGGGCTGGTGGGTCATTCTCTCCCACGGCATCGGGTACATGATTAACAGCTGCACTTGGGCCGGCATTGGCCCTAAGGCCGAGTCTAGCCTTCTTCTTAGGTGCCATATTCTGAAAATTTGGGAACAAGGCACGAATTAGACACAGGTATCTCCACATTGCATTTTACCGCACGATATAGATTAACAAAGAAGTAGGTAAATTCCTAAATGCCCGTGTAGCCCCCTACTTATATGATGTGGTCGACAACACACCTATAAGAAGGGCACTACTAGACACGGCTCCGAGACATCCTAGGACACTTTAAAACCTTAAGCTCTGATACCAAGTTTGTCACGCCCCAAATCGAGGGACATGACCGGCGCCTGACCGGGTTGCCCCAGTCAAGCGGACCTGGGTGCCTTTCATTCCCACGCGTTACCCCTGTGATGATTGTTTCTCATTAACCAAATATATTACTAATCATAATTGATTTCACATTAAACAAATAAAATGATACGAGTGATTCATTAACAAGATTTCAACTTTTACAATGCCCGACATAACACCTTATATATATAAGACTGGAGTCCCACAGTTTACATGTCTACAGAGCCTCTAGGATACAAAAGGGAAATACAATACTTGCCGGTAACAAGGCTCCGGCTATACCTTTCAAAACCAAAATGAAATCCAAACCGAAGTGGCAAGAACCACACAAGGCCCCGAGGAAGAAAGGGGCTCACCAAGACGGGCAGTGGAAGGAGAAGAATACTACTGCCGACGAGCTGAAGTGCCTGCTACTGATCCACCTACAATCATGACACGAATGTAGCGCCCCGGCAAAAGGGACGTCAGTACACTTAAATTGTACTGGTATGTATGGACAAACTTTGTCCCAAGTAAACTCAAGCCATTAAATTACATCAACAATTAATTAAGCCAACCAACCATGTTTCCACATTTTCCTCATTTCAAATAATTCTCACACAAAGCACTTTCCACGATCAACCAATTTAACAATAACCAATCAATCACGTAAAACACAAGTAGTCAAACAAAGGGGCAATCAGTGCCCCACAGGTTGCAAACTCTCCTGCTGTCTCCTTTCACAATTTCACATTATTGATTTATGTATCAATTTTCAATAGCGATTTCGATCGCTTTCCATCCTTATTGCCCCTGACCACCCTTATTACCTCGGCCACCCTTATCACCCCGACCCAAACCTTATTTCACCACGTTGCGGCGCGCAACACGACCCCGCCTTACAAGTTGAAAACACAACAATTTCAAACAGCAGATAAGGTACTACACACAATTTCAACAAGTTCAAATAAGCAACTTACACATTGGTTCATGTTCTCAATTACTTCTCAAGCCAATATCAAAAACAAGTTACAAGTATTCCAAAATCAAAAATGCCCACATAATCATGTTCAACAATTTACCACAATTAAGGTGTTTCAAATTCCTTCCACAATAAGCCAAATATGCCATCACAGCAATTTTCCTCAATTCTGTACCAATTTCAATTCCTTTGTCATCTTTTCAATTCGTATTTCAAACCATACCAAATGTAGTTCAATCATCAATTGTATACCCAACACAACAATGATATCGAAAAATCACATAAAATCTCTCAAATTAACACATGCCAAACAATTTCACACATATGGGCGATTTTACAAGAATCAAAATTAGCCATACATACCTGGTGATGATGTTTTTCCTCCTACTTTATGCTTACCCAAGATATCCTACTCTTGCCAACCTTGTTCTTGAAGACTCTTACTTCTACCCACTTCTTTTTACTAGAAATCAAGTTCAATAATCATGCATGAGTGTAAAAATTCTATTTTCAAAAGCTATTATATGCAAACCTCTCTTTACCCAATTAAAACTGAAAATCAAAGAAAATAGTTAGGGTTTTTACCTTGAAAATATTGGGGAAGTTGAATCCTTGCCCTAGAATCCCTTGGAATTAAGTAGTTGGAACAATCTTTGAAGATGAAGAACTTCTCTCTCTAAAAACCCTCTCTTCTCTCTCTAATTTTGGTGAGATGATATAATAAAATGAAGAAGAAAGGTGTTATATTAAAGAAGAGATCGGGTCAAAATGTTACAAAATCTGGGCCGGGGTCAAATATGCGGTCACTATGCGACCGCAGAATCAACATGCGGTCCGCATAGTGGCCGCAGAATGGCTCAAAAATTACGCAGGCTCTGGAACGATTTGCGGTCACTATGCGGACCGCATGTTGATTCTGCGGTCGCAAAAGTGCACCGCAGATTGACATGCGATCGCATATCGACCGCACATTGGACACAATTTTGGGCAACTCTCTGGAACGATTTGCGGTCACTATGCGGACCGCATATTGATTCTGCGGTCGCAAAAGTGCACCGCAGATTGACATTATTCTGGAAAAAATTTTATTCTACATTTTGAAACTTAAATCACTACCAAGGGTCCGAACCGCGGCTAGCAAGCTCGCCGCGAAGAATTCTACGCATTCCTAACACATCATTCGGACCATGACACCACATCTACTAGGTTTTATGCACAAAAATTTTACGGGGCCTTACATCCTCCCCCCCTTAAGATCATTCGTCCTCGAATGAGGATTTTGAAATAAATGAGTTGGTTTTGAAAGACATGATACGCAACCATCAAAATTTTGACTAACTCTTATATTTTAGAAAAATTTCGCCAGAGTTTCCTTTGTATTATGGACATATCCACCTGTCAAAGGGCCCCCGAAACACATTACCAAACAACAATACACAAATACAACACTTTCCACAACTGGTATACACTTTCTTACCTCAACGAATGCACATATTCTATCACATTGTTACAATTGCACATAAACTAGTCACTTCAATGAATTCTTACCTTATTTAACCATTTTAACACACCATGTACGCTTAACAAATCATTACCAATCTACACTTACTATTAGTTGTTTATTAAACACGTAAATCTTTATAAGGCTTTCATTTATCAAGAACGGTTCAAGTGACCCAAGGTAACAACACATCTAACTCATTACAAATAAAGGAGACTTACTAATACTAAGAGGGAAACAACTTAGGCAAGATGACAGCTACTAGGAGTAGGAGGGTCGCCTAATTTCTTCTAGGCTTGATCAAACAAATGGGGGTACTTTTCTTTCATCTCTTTTTCTGCTTCCCATGTGGCCTCCTCAACTTGTTGACTTCGCCACAATACTTTAACGGAGGCAACTTCCTTATTTCTCAACTTACGGACTTGCCTATCAAGAATGGCGACTGGAACTTCTTCATATGACAAATCTTCATTAACCTCTATAGTTTCAACTGGCATGATGGTGGATGGATCTCCAATCACTTTCTTCAACATGGACACATGGAATACCGGGTGCACTGCTGACATCTCAGGAGGCAACTCTAGCCTATAAGCAACTTGACCAATCCTTTGAACGATCCGATATGGCCCGACATACCTAGGACTCAATTTTCCTTTCTTCCCGAATCGCATGACTCCCTTCATAGGAGATACCCTCAAGAACACCCAATCATCGACTTGAAACTCCAAATCCCTTCGACGAACGTCTGCATAGGACTTTTGACGACTCCGTGCTGTTTTCATTCTCTCCTGAATAACTTTGACCTTTTCCATAGCTTCGTACACCATATCTGGCCCTAGCAATTCCGCTTCACCTACCTCAAACCACCCGATTGGCGATCTACATCTTCTCCCGTACAATGCCTCAAACGGGGCCATTTGAATGCTAGCATGATAGCTGTTATTATAAGCAAATTCTATCAGTGGCAAGTGTTCATCCCAATTACCTTTAAAATCTAAGACACAAGCCCGCAACATATCTTCGAGCGTCTGAATGGTCCGCTCGGCCTGTCCATCGGTCTGTGGATGGAAAGCTGTGCTGAGATTCACCTGAGTTCCCAAACCTTGCTGAAACTTCTTCCAAAAGTTAGCGGTGAACTGAGCCCCGCGATCTGAGATGATAGAAAGTGGAGTGCCATGAAGCCTTACTATCTCTTTGATGTACAATCTTGCATATTGCTCCGCGGTATCAGTGGACTTGACAGGCAGGAAGTGAGCTGATTTGGTGAGTCGATCCACTATCACCCATATTGAGTCAAACTTACGCTGAGTGCGAGGTAACCCTACCACGAAATCCATATTGATCATCTCCCATTTCCACCTTGGTATTTCTATAAGCTGAGTTAATCCACCAGGCCGTTGATGCTCGGCCTTCACTTGTTGACAGTTCGGACATTTAGCTACAAAGCCTGCTACATCCCTTTTCATACCGTTCCACCAATAATTCTCCTTGAGATCGTGATACATTTTCGTTGAACCAGGGTGCACAGAATACCGGGAAGTATGAGCCTCTGCCATCACTCTTTCCCGAAGCTCGTCCACATTCGGAACACATAGCCTATCTTGACACCGCAATACACCATCTTCGCTGCTAAGTACAAATGCTGAGGTCTTGTCATTCATGACTGCTTCCTTCACCCGAACCAATGCTGGATCCATGAACTATTTTTCCTTGATTTCCGCGACCAATGATGATTCTGCTCCATTATGCACCAAGACATCCCCCTCGTCTGACGCCGAGATACGAACCCCCAAACTGGCTAATTGGTAAACCTCTCGAGCCAGGTGTCTCTGATCTACACCCAAATGAGCCAAACTACCCATGGATTTCCGACTAAGAGCGTCAGCTACCACATTTGCTTTCCCTGGATGGTACAATATGTCCATATCATAGTCCTTGAGTAATTCTAACCACCGCCGTTGTCTCAGATTCAGCTCTTTCTGCTTGAACAAATACTGGAGGCTCTTGTGGTCTGAAAACACATCTACATGAACTCCATAAAGATAGTGCCGCCATATTTTCAAAGCAAACACAACAGCTGCAAGTTCCAAATCATGCGTCGGATAATTCTTCTCGTAATTCTTGAGTTGTCTGGAAGCATAAGCTATAACCTTTCCGTGCTGCATCAATACACATCCCAAACCGACTCCGGAGGCATCACAATAGACTACAAATCCCTCTGTGCCTTCTGGCAAGGCCAATACTGGTGCCGAGGTCAATCTTGACTTCAATTCTTGGAAACTTTTCTCACAAGCTTCGGACCACTGGAACTTAACTGCTTTCTGCGTCAATTTAGTCAATGGGGAGGCGAGGGTTGAGAATCCCTCTACAAACCTCCGATAGTACCTGCCAGACCCAAAAAGCTGCGAATCTCTGTCGGGGTCGTGGGTCTAGGCCAATCTTTCACTGCCGCAATCTTCTGAGGATCCACCATAATTCCCTCACTGGAAATAACATGCCCTAGAAAAGCTACGGACTCCGACCAAAACTCACATTTTGAGAACTTGGCATACAATTGATGCTGAAGAAGGGTCTGCAATGCTGCCCTGAGGTGAATGGCATGATCTTCCCTGCTTCGAGAGTAGATGAGAATGTCGTCAATGAATACAATCACAAAGGAATCTAGGAATGGCTTGAAAACCCGATTCATAAGGTCCATGAAAGCTGCTGGGGCATTGGTTAGCCCAAAAGACATGACCAAAAACTCAAAGTGACCATAACGAGTTCTGAAGGCGGTTTTAGGAATATCCTGCTCCCTGATTTTCAACTGGTGGTACCCAGACCGTAAATCAATCTTTGAGAAGAACCTCGCTCCCTGCAATTGGTCAAACGGATCATCCACTCGAGGCAAAGGATATTTATTCTTGATGGTGACTTTGTTGAGCTGCCGATAATCAATACACATTCGAAGTGACCCATCCTTCTTTCGACAAAGAGAACCGGAGCACCCCACGGCGACACACTCGGTCGTATGAACCCTTTCTCTAATAAATCCCTCGACTGCTCCTTTAACTCCCTTAACTCTGCTGGCGCCATTCTGTATGGTGGAATGGATATTGGCTGAGTATCCGGCATTACATCGATCCCGAAATCAATCTCCCTATCCGGCGGGATGCCTGGAAGCTCATCTGGAAACACTTCAGGAAATTCATTCACAATTGGCACGGACTCGAGGGTAGGCACCTATGAGGTGGTGTCCGTTACCCGAACCAGGTGATAGATACACCCCTTCTTAATCATCTTCGAAGCCTTAAGGTAGGAAATAAACCTACCCCTTGGCACCACACCATTTCCTCTCCATTCAATAACTGGCTCGTTAGGGAACTCGAGCCTCATAACTCTCGTTCGACAATCAAGTTTGGCAAAGCACGAATAGAGCCAATCCATCCCCATAATTACATCAAAATCTACCATCCCAAGCTCAATAAGATCGGCTGTGGTATCACGACCACCCACCGTAACAACACAATTCCTATAGACTCGTGAGGTTGTAATAGAATCACCGATTGGAGTCGACACAGAGAACTGCTCACGAAGCTGTTCGGGTTCTATCCCAAAACTTGAAGCAATGAATGGAGTAACATAAGACAAGGAGGACCCCGGATCAATAAGGGCATAGCAATCAATAGTCCGAACAGACAGGATACCTGTAACAATATCTGGAGAAGCCTCAGCATTTTGGCGGCCACTCAATGCATAGAATCGGCTAGGTCCACCCCTACCCCGAGCTCCACCCCTAGCTGCACCACGCCCTGCTGCTGCTGGAGTACGCGCTGATGATGTAGCAGCTGAAGAACCGGATGACTGAGCAGACCCCCTACCTATACCCTGACGGGGTGCACGGCAGTCCCGCTGAATGTGACCTCTCACCCCGCACCCGAAGCACACTGGAAGGTCAAGGTAGCAAGTTTCTGTATGAAATCTCCCACACTCGGGGCATGTAGGTCTCCCCTGCTGCTGGGATCTCACCCCAGGATGACCAGACTGACGAGACCTCCTGCTGTCTGAACCAGGTCTCGAGTAACTGCCCTGCTAATGACTGTGCACGGATGGCGGTGCACTCGCGGAGGACTGAGCATATGACTGGGATGGCCCTGATGACCCCCTCCCTGGAAGTGATCTCCCTGAACGACCCATTGACCGGGCCCTGCTGCTACTTTCTCTTTCTGCACGAATCTTCAATTTCCTGGCCTCTGTGGCCCGAGCAAACCCCACAATCCTCCCATAGTTCATGTCTGAGTGCAAAGCTGCTGTGGCGGCCTCATTCACCACCAAAGGGCTAAGGCCCCGAACAAACCGTCGAACCCGGGCATCCATGGTCGACACTAAATGAGGAGCGTACTTGGACAACCTTACGAACTCCATGTGATACTCCCAAACACTCATACTGCCTCGTTTGAGAACCTCGAACTCGGTGGCACGGGCTGCCATTGCCTCGGCAGGTAAGAAGTGGTCCGTAAATGCATCCACGAACTCATCCCGTCTGGCCGGAGGGCTCGCTTCCTCGCGGGAATCCTCCCACGTTTCAAACCATGAACGTGCCGCTCCGTTCAGGTCTGCAAGAGGCCAACTCTACCCCCTATATACTGCAGCCTTCATTACTCTGAGGGTCTTGTAGATCTCATCGAGGAATTCTCGTGGGTCGACCCTGCGGATCGGTGCACGAAAATTCCGGAGGGGCCGATCGCAAGAATTGATGGACTCCGGAGCCAAAGGAATCTCCCTGTCCGCTGGAGGATGCGGGGGCATCATGGGATCTCTGGGCCTGGGCGGCCACTAGCCGTGTTAACATATGGATGGCTCCCCTAAGTTCTTCGTTAGAAATACCAGAGCCCGAAGCGGGAACTGTATCTGAGTCAGGAACACTGGCAGGAGGAATGGTGGCATCCTCTGCCGCGGCTAAAATAGGGACACTTGGGTTTTGAACAGATGGGCCAGGCAAATTCGGGGCTGGTGGGTCATTCTCTCCCACGGCATCGGGTACATGATTAACAGCTGCACTTGGGCCGGCATTGGCCCTAAGGCCGAGTCTAGCCTTCTTCTTAGGTGCCATATTCTGAAAATTTGGGAACAAGGCACGAATTAGACACGGATATCTCCACATTGCACTTTACCGCACGATATAGATTAACAAAGAAGTAGGTAAATTCCTAAATGCTCGTGTAGCCCCCTACTTATATGATGTGGTCGACAACACACCTATAAGAAGGGCACTACTAGACACGGCTCCGAGACATCCTAGGACACTTTAAAACCTTAAGCTCTGATACCAAGTTTGTCACGCCCCAAATCGAGGGACATGACCGGCGCCTGACCGGGTTGCCCCAGTCAAGCGGACCTGGGTGCCTTTCATTCCCACGCGTTACCCCTGTGATGATTGTTTCTCATTAACCAAATATATTACTAATCATAATTGATTTCACATTAAACAAATAAAATGATACGAGTGATTCATTAACAAGATTTCAACTTTTACAATGCCCGACATAACACCTTATATATATAAGACTGGAGTCCCACAGTTTACATGTCTACAGAGCCTCTAGGATACAAAAGGGAAATACAATACTTGCCGGTAACAAGGCTCCGGCTATACCTTTCAAAACCAAAATGAAATCCAAACCGAAGTGGCAAGAACCACACGAGGCCCCGAGGAAGAAAGGGGCTCACCAAGACGGGCAGTGGAAGGAGAAGAATACTACTGCCGACGAGCTGAAGTGCCTGCTACTGATCCACCTACAATCATGACACGAATGTAGCGCCCGGCAAAAGGGACGTCAGTACACTTAAATTGTACTGGTATGTATGGACAAACTTTGTCCCAAGTAAACTCAAGCCATTAAATTACATCAACAATCAATTAAGCCACCCAACCATGTTTCCACATTTTCCTCATTTCAAATAATTCTCACACAAAGCACTTTCCACGATCAACCAATTTAACAATAACCAATCAATCACGTAAAACACAAGTAGTCAAACAAAGGGGCAATCAGTGCCCCACAGGTTGCAAACTCTCCTGTTGTCTCCTTTCACAATTTCACATTATTGATTTATGTATCAATTTTCAATAGCGATTTCGATCGCTTTCCATCCTTATTGCCCCTGACCACCCTTATTACCTCGGCCACCCTTATCACCCCAACCCAAACCTTATTTCACCACGTTGCGGCGCGCAACACGACCCCGCCTTACGGTTGAAAACACAACAATTTCAAACAGCAGATAAGGTACTACACACAATTTCAACAAGTTCAAATAAGCAACTTACACATTGGTTCATGTTCTCAATTACTTCTCAAGCCAATATCAAAAACAAGTTACAAGTATTCCAAAATCAAAAATGCCCACATAATCATGTTCAACAATTTACCACAATTAAGGTGTTTCAAATTCCTTCCACAATAAGCCAAATATGCCATCACAGCAATTTTCCTCAATTCTGTACCAATTTCAATTCCTTTGTCATCTTTTCAATTCGTATTTCAAACCATACCAAATGTAGTTCAATCATCAATTGTATACCCAACACAACAATGATATCGAAAAATCACATAAAATCTCTCAAATTAACACATGCCAAACAATTTCACACATATGGGCGATTTTACAAGAATCAAAATTAGCCATACATACCCGGTGATGATGTTTTTCCTCCTACTTTATGCTTACCCAAGATATCCTACTCTTGCCAACCTTGTTCTTGAAGACTCTTACTTCTACCCACTTCTTTTTACTAGAAATCAAGTTCAATAATCATGCATGAGTGTAAAAATTCTATTTTCAAAAGCTATTATATGCAAACCTCTCTTTACCCAATTAAAAGCTGAAAATCAAAGAAAATAGTTAGGGTTTTTACCTTGAAAATATTGGGGAAGTTGAATCCTTGCCCTAGAATCCCTTGGAATTAAGTAGTTGGAACAATCTTTGAAGATGAAGAACTTCTCTCTCTAAAAACCCTCTCTTCTCTCTCTAATTTTGGTGAGATGATATAATAAAATGAAGAAGAAAGGTGTTATATTAAAGAAGAGATCGGGTCAAAATGTTACAAAATCTGGGCCGGGGTCAATTATGCGGTCACTATGCGACCGCAGAATCAACATGCGGTCCGCATAGTGAATACAATACTTGCCGGTAACAAGGCTCCGGAACGATTTGCGGTCACTATGCGGACCGCATGTTGATTCTGCGGTCGCAAAAGTGCACCGCAGATTGACATGCGATCGCATATCGACCGCACATTGGACACAATTTTGGGCAACTCTCTGGAACGATTTGCGGTCACTATGCGGACCGCATATTGATTCTGCGGTCGCAAAAGTGCACCGCAGATTGACATTTTACTGGAAAAAATTTTATTCTACATTTTGAAACTTAAATCACTACCAAGGGTCCGAACCGCGGCTCGCAAGCTCGCCGCGAAGAATTCTACGCATTCCTAACACATCATTCGGACCATGGCACTACATCTACTAGGTTTTATGCACAAAAAAAATTTCACGGGGCCTTACATCCTCCCCCCCTTAAGATCATTCGTCCTCGAATGAGGATTTTGAAATAAATGAGTTGGTTTTGAAAGACATGATACGCAACCATCAAAATTTTGACTAACTCTTATATTTTAGAAAAATTTCGCCAGAGTTTCCTTTGTATTATGGACATATCCACCTGTCAGAGGGCCCCCGAAACACATTACCAAACAACAATACACAAATACAACACCTTTCACAACTGGTATACACCTTCTTACCTCAACGAATGCACATATTCTATCACATTGTTACAATTGCACATAAACTAGTCACTTCAATGAATTCTTACCTTATTTAACCATTTTAACACACCATGTACGCTTAACAAATCATTACCAATCTACACTTACTATTAGTTGTTTATTAAACACGTAAATCTTTATAAGGCTTTCATTTATCAAGAACGGTTCAAGTGACCCAAGGTAACAACACATCTAACTCATTACAAATAAAGGAGACTTACTAATACTAAGAGGGAAACAACTTAGGCAAGATGACAACTACTAGGAGTAGGAGGGTCACCTAATTTCTTCTAGGCTTGATCAAACAAATGGGGGTACTTTTCTTTCATCTCTTTTTCTGCTTCCCATGTGGCCTCCTCAACTTGTTGACTTCGCCACAATACTTTAACAGAGGCAACTTCCTTATTTCTCAACTTACGGACTTGCCTATCAAGAATGGCGACTGGAACTTCTTCATATGACAAATCTTCATTAACCTCTATAGTTTCAACTGGCATGATGGTGGATGGATCTCCAATCACTTTCTTCAACATGGACACATGGAATACCGGGTGCACTGCTGACATCTCAGGGAGGCAACTCTAGCCTATAAGCAACTTGACCAATCCTTTGAACGATCCGATATGGCCCGACATACCTAGGACTCAATTTTCCTTTCTTCCCGAATCGCATGACTCCCTTCATAGGAGATACCCTCAAGAACACCCAATCATCGACTTGAAACTCCAAATCCGTTCGACGAACGTCTGCATAGGACTTTTGACGACTCTGTGCTGTTTTCATTCTCTCCTGAATAACCTTGACCTTTTCCATAGCTTCGTATACCATATCTGGCCCTAGCAATTCCGCTTCACCTACCTCAAACCACCCGATTGGCGATCTACATCTTTGAAACTTAAATCACTACCAAGGGTCCGAACCGCGGCGAGCAAGCTCGCCGCGAAGAATTCTACGCATTCCTAACACATCATTCGGACCATGGCACTACATCTACTAGGTTTTATGCACAAAAAAAATTTCACGGGGCCTTACATTATTGATATGGGTTGTTTATTTGATTTTGATCTTAATTATTTTACTGCGTAGCTAACAGTGAAATATTATCTATGAACTTTGAATTAAACTTGACAAAGGAAATTCTTGGTTGCACATAAAATCAAATAGAACAAGATTTGAATCTCGGGCATCGAGTGAAGGATTTGCAATTAAGATAGATATATACTTAATTGCCTTGTTTGGTTGAATAATAAGAGTTTGAAATGCATTCTTGTTAATATTAATATCATAGAAATATAGATATTAATTTTACTTGGATAGATTCATAAGAACTCGAAAGATTCTTATGAATATTATTAACCTTATAATCAACAACCCGGATAATTAAATAAATCAATTCTAAGTAGGAAAATAGCATGATTACTAGCAAGTCCATGGCCCTGGAATATATTTGTCCAAATTGTTATAAACATAATTTGTAATTGGTGTAGTAATTTTGCCTTGATTTATTGTTCTATTATTAAGAAGATTTATATATCTATTGTGATAATTTAGTTTGAGTTAATAACTAGTTTAGTCTAAATCAGTCAATAAGTTAATTACAATTCCTCGTGGGAACGATACTCTACTTACTATTATATTACTTGTCGATCGCGTACACTTGCGTGAGTGTTTTGGTCGCAACAAGTTTTTGGTGTCATTGCCGGGGATTTTGAAATTAGCTCCTTGACTGTTTTATTATTTTGTAGTTGTTAATAGAAAATAAAAAAAGAAATTTTCGTCTATTTGTTTGTGTTATACAGGTTCTTCTCTTGAATGCGGAGGAGCAGATGCACAAACAATCTCTTCCCATTTGATCCTGAAATTGAAAGAACAATACATAGAACAAGGAGAGAGTGGGAAGTTCAATATAAAACAGAAGGAGAGTTGAACATTCAAATTCAACCACAGCCAACAGTGATGGCAGGAAATGAGGAAAGAGCGGTGATTGAAGCCGCAAGACCCAGTCTGGCTAATATGACTCAGGCTATTGTGAAGCCTGATATTACTAGGCATTTTGAGTTGAAACAATATATGGTGCAGCTGATTTAGTCTACAGGTCAATTTGTGGGTCTACCTCATGAAGATCCACAAAGACATATTCAGAATTTTTTGGAAATTACGGATACTTACAATTATCCAAATGTTTCCAAGGATTATGTACGGCTTGACACTATTTCCTTTTTCTCTGCTTGGGGAAGCTAAAGAGTGGTTAAACAAAGAACCATCAAATTCAATCCGCACTTGAGATGATCTAGCAAGGAAGTTCTTAATCAAGTTCTTTCCTACTAAAAAGACAAAAATGTTGAGGAGTCAAATTCTTGGGTTTGAACAACGCTCTGGCGAAACACTTCGTCAAGCTTGCGAAAGATACAAGAAGCTACTTAGGGACTGCCCTCATCATTGTCAAACGGATGAGGTGTTAGGTCATACATTTGTTGATGGGTTAGATGAAGCTTCAAAAATGAATCTTGATTCCGCTTGTGGAGGAAGTTGCATGACAAAATCTTACACGGAAATCCAACTCTTGTTAAATACATTAACTTCTAATGATAATAATTGGCAAGGTGATGGAGATTCCAGAAAGGCAATGAAACAAAAAGCAGCAGGGGTGCTTGAGCTAGATGATGTATCGGCAATGAGAGCGGAAATTGCAAGGCTATCCAACTAGATGACAAGGATGACAATGCAACAACCTCAACCCATGCAACAGGTGCAACAAATGGCTATTTGCTGTGAAATGTGTGGTGATTGCCATACAAGTGATATGTGTCCAACGAATCCAGAATCTATTTATTATGTGGGACAACAAAACAGAGGCCCAGCAAATTAGCACGCACAGTATGGAAATTCCTACAATGCAAATTGGAGGAATCATCCTAACTTCTCATGGGGAGGAAATCAGCAAAATCCAAATCAGTACAGACCGCAAGTGGGTTTTAATCAACCCCAGAGACCACCTCAACAGGTGGAAGAAAGTACAAATGATTTGCTCAAAAAGTTGTTGATCGACAATCAGCAGCTCAGAACTGATGTTAGGAATCTAGAAATCAGATAGGGCAGATAGCAACGAACCAGAACACTAGACCTATAGGAGCTCTTCCCAGTGACACGGAAAAGAACCCACGGGTAAGTGCTATAACACTTAGAAGCGGGAGAGAACTTGAGGAAATCTCAAAGAAAAAGAAAGAGAAATTTTTGCCTTGAAGGAGAATTGATCCCTAAATTGATAAATGATCCAAAGAAGACTACTGAAAGTCTTGAACCTGTGGAAGTTCCAAGACCACCCCCACCTTTTCCCCAAGGATTGCAAAAGAAGAATGATGATAGAATGTTCAATAAATTTCTGTCCATGTTGAGCCAAGTTCAATTAAACATTCCACTTGTTGATGTACTTCGAGAAATCCCTAAATATTCTAAGTACATCAAAGATATAGTGGCTCATAAAAGGAGATTAACTGAATATGAAACAGTCGCACTTACTGAAGAGTGCACTGCCAGGGTACAAAACAAGCTTCCACAAAAGCTTAAAGATCCCGGTAGTTTTACAATTCCTGTGCGTATTGGGGATATTGATGTAGGTCGGGCTCTTTGTGACTTGAGGGCGAGCATAAATTTAATGCCCTTGTCATTGTTCAAACAATTGGGTCTTGGAGCTCCTAGACCAACCACTGTGATGTTGCAGTTAGCAGACAGGTCCATAGCACACCCTGAAGGGGTGATAGAAGATGTATTGTTGCAGATTGGGAAATTCATCTTTCCTGTAGATTTCATTATTCTTGATTATGAAGCGGATGAACTGGTGCCAATCATTCTTGGGCGACCTTTGCTAGCTACTGGTGATGCGATCATTAAAGTGAAAGAAGGGAAGTTGATTCTAAGGGTTGATGATGAGGAAGCAGTGTTTAACGTATACAAAGCAATTCAACTTCCTTGTCAATATGAGGAACTTTCTATGATATTCGTGATTGAGAATGATGAACAAAATTGTGATTCAAGTGTGTATCTCAATGATTCATTAGAGAAAGCACTTACAATATTTGATAATTTGGCAACGGATGAAGAGGTTGAAGAGATGATGTACATCCTTGATACATCTTGTGCATACTTGCAAGGAATATATCCTTTTGAACCGTTGAACAGGCCACATGGACCTCCTCCAAAGCCATCAATTGAGGAAGCCCCGAAATTGGAGCTTAAACCACTACCATCTCATTTGCATTATGCTTATTTGGGTAGTTCTGATACATTGCCTGTTATCATTTCTTCTGATTTATCTGAATTGCAGGAGGAAAAATTGCTAAGAGTATTGAGAGAGCACAAGAAAGCCATTGGGTGGACAATGTCAGACATTAAAAGTATTAGTCCTGTGTTTTGCATGCATAAAATCCTAATGGAGGAAGGATACAAACCAAGTATAGAACACCAACGTCGCCTCAATCCTAACATGAAAGAAGTGGTAAGGAAAGAGGTGATCAAATGGCTTGATGAGGTATTGTATTTCCTATCTCTGAGAGTAAGTGGGTGAGTCCAGTTTAGTGTGTTCCCAAGAAGGGGGTATAACTGTGATAGTTAATGATAATAACGATTTAATACCAACAAGAACTGTCACAGGGTGGAGAATTTGTATTGATTACAGAAAACTGAATAATGCCACCAGGAAGGACCACTTTCCTCTTCCTTTCATGGATCAAATGCTTGATCGATTGGCCGGCCAGGAGTATTACTGCTTCCTAGATGGTTACTCTGGGTATAATCAAATAACTATAGCCCAGAGGACCAAGAGAAGACCACTTTTACGTGTCCCTGTGGCACGTATGCGTTCAAAAAAATGCCCTTTGGTCTTTGCAATGCACCTGCGACATTTCAAAGGTGTATGATGGCCATTTTCACTGATATGGTCGAGAGATTTGTAGAAGTATTTATGGATGATTTCTCTGTTTTCGGATGCTCTTTTGATAAATGTTTAACTAATCTTGATAAAGTGCTAGCCAGATGTGAAGAAACCAACTTGGTCTTGAACTGGGAAAAATGCCATTTCATGGTAAGAGAAGGTATTGTCCTAGGGCACAAAGTGTCCAAGAACGGATTGCAAGTAGACAAGACAAAAATGGAAGCAATTGAAAAATTGTCCCCACCCATATCTGTTAAGGGCATACGCAGTTTTTTAGGCCATGCAGGATTTTATCGAAGATTCATTAAGATTTTTCAAAAATTTCATCTCCTCTTTGCAGGCTCCTTGAGAAAGATACACCATTCAAGTTTGATGATGTTTGTCTGAAGGCATTTGAAGAGCTTAAAAGAAAATTGGTTTCTGCACCAATCATTGTTGCTCCAGATTGGGAATTGCCTTTCGAATTAATGTGTGATGCAAGTGACATAGCCATTGGTGCTGTGTTGGGACAGAGGAAGGAGAAACTCTTTTACTCCATTCATTAGGCGAGCAGAACTCTAAATCCCGCTCAAATGAATTACACCGTCACAGAGAAAGAATTACTTGCAGTAGTATGGGCATTTGACAAGTTCAGATCCTACCTAGTAGGAACTAAAGTCATAGTCTATACTGACCACTCGGCTATCAAGTATCTATTTGCAAAGAAAGATGCAAAGCCAAGACTAATCCGATGGGTTCTTCTTTTGCAGGAATTTGACCTGGAGATACGTGATAGAAAAGGTACTGAGAATCAAGTGGCAGATCATTTGTCCAGATTGGAAAATAGAAGTCATGTGATTGAAGGAGACTCAATAAAAGAAACGTTCCCTGATGAACATATGTTGGCCATCTCATCTAATGAAACTCCATGGTATGCTGACTTTGTAAATTATATTGCAAGTGGAGTGATGCCATCAGAAATCACAGCGGATAAAAAGAGAAAATTCTTCCATGATGTGAAATCATATATGTGGGACGGGCCCTTTCTCTACAAATAATGTGCTGACCAATTGGTAAGAAGGTGTGTACCTGAAGAAGAAATGAATGCCATTTTGCATGACTGTCATTCTTCTTCATATGGAGGTCATCATGGTGGAGATAGAACAACACAAAAGGTTCTCCAATCAGGTTTCTACTGGCCATCCTTATTTAAAAATGCTCATGTGTTTGTTAAAACTTGTGACAGGTGTCAAAGAACAGGTACAATCACAAAGAGAAATGAGATGCCTTTGCAGAATATTTTGGTGGTGGAATTGTTTGATGTATGGGGAATTGACTTCATGGGACTGTGAGCACGTGATTTTTGCCCTACATGAGAATCACTCCCAGAAAATTCAAAAATAAAATAGTTTTATGTTGAGCATGATTTTTGTGATCTTGGTGTTATGTTTATCTTACATTTGCATTTTTGTGTGTGCATGCTTATTTATTTAAATTAGTGAAATACAAAAATATATATTATGTTTTGCATTTTTTAGTGTTTAATAAGCAAATTATGTGATTTACATCTAAGTGATATGTAATTGTGTATCTTGATTATTAGTAAAACTTAATTAGCACTCTTATAATTTAGTTTGATTTTTGTAGTGTGATTTAGAATTTTGTTTAGTTTAAATTAGACAAAAAAGGAGACAAAATAAAGAGGGAATCGGAACTGGGCCATCTCCAATTTAATGAAACCAGGCCCATACTAATTCAACACCCAGCCCAAAAATACTCGCCCAAGCATCAGCTAATGTAACGTTTGATCTGGACCGTTGGATTTTATTATCCAACGGCCCAGATTAATCGATAAATCCCCAAATACACTCAGGCCGTAACTTAACCAAACGACACCGTTTGGTTTAAGGGAGGAGATCCTGGTCGTTGATCGTAAATGATCCAACGATCGGGATTTAATCTCCTGAGTCGTATATAATGCCCACCTTCACACCCCGCCCCCCCAAGCCAGACCCCCCTCACACCTATCGTCTCACCCTAGAGATCAGCCTCATCGCCGCCGTGAGCCGCCGTGCTCCGCCCGCCGGAAATCGCCTCACGGCGGTTCCGGTAGGCCAATGGCCACCAAATTTTCACCAGCTCTTCCCCTCACCTCCCTCTACACGAATCCCCTAACCGTTAGTCTCGAATCATTCCCGAGCTCTTCGAATATTAGATCGAAGCTCGCCGGAATTTGAAGTTCTATGCCAATGGCCACCAAATTTTCACCGGCTCTTCCCCTCGCCTCCCTCATACCCCCACAGGCTGTAGTTTTGGTCGAATCTTGTTGGAACTAGTCGAGCCCCAAAATCGCGGCTATGAACCCTAAATTCGTTTCTTGCCTAATTGAGGTCTAATAGACCTTAATTGGGATGTTTTCACTATTGAAAACATCTCAATTAAGGTCCATTGGCCTCAAAGAACAAAGGTCCGAGCCAAATTGAATCCAAGATGGGTCCGAGGTTCATTCGAATGCAATTTTCTCCTTACATGGTATTTTTCCTTTCCTTCTTCATATGTTAGTGTGATTAATGACATAAATTCTATCCTTTATCTTTTCTTTTAATTTTCTGCTTTGTTCTTCATCTCTTTGGGACCGTTTTATTTGGTCGATTTTTGTTGTTTCTTCGATTGAAAATGAATGATATACTTAGTATGATTAAGGTCGTCAAGCTAACTAGTTCATATGGATTGGTATCATGTTGTGTCGAACCATGAGTCACGGATTTGTTGGACTTTGTTTGTTCTGGATTGCATACGTAGGATCAATTAAGTAGTTGTCGTCATTTAGCTATATGATTTCCCTATTAAACACTGGATAGTAATTGATATTGCTGATTTACCAAATGAAGCTCTTGAAATTGTTGTGATGTCAAGTCAGGTCTGGAATCTGTGAAACTGTTAGCATTAGTGTAAGATGAATCAGAGGTAGAATAGTTTAATACCCTACACAGCCTAGTGGAACCTGCTGTTACAGCAGGGCATTCCACCAGGTTTTTGGCACTCAGCATTTAACTAATTAAGCCCATACTTAACAAATTTAGTGGTTAAACACAGGGGTTAGTGGGCTGGCAGAGCAGGGATGGGCAAGGTTTGAGTGGAGGTCTGCTGGTCTTTAGTTTTTAGAGAGAGGGGTCTGTTCTGGTTATATATAGGAAGCTGCATAGAGTAGGAGGGGACTGGTTTTTTGAGCTTTAAGAGAGTAGCACACATTAGAAGAAGCAGAGGCAGAAATACACACAGATATATAGATCCTGTATTACTGTTCCATTGGTTTTGACTACTGTTGTTATTGCTGTTTGTGAGAGAAGGCCACTGGTTTCCTGTTGTTTGTTTGCCGAGGTTGTGTGGTCGGGTGTGGTGCAGTTTGCTGCTATTGCTATTGTGCTGCTGTTGTGTTGATTGTTGTATGCTGTTGGTTTGATTGTTGCTGCTGCTGTGTTATTGTTGTATGCTGTGGTGATTTCGATTGGCTATTGTTGGCACTGTGTGTTTGCTATTGTTGTGGGTCTTGTTGGGTGCTAAGTGTTCCGAGGGATTGGTTACCATTGGTTTGTTGCTGTGTTGTTTGTTTGATGGGCTACTGTTACTATTTTGTTTCCCCTGTTGCTGCTGGTTCATCTACTGTTACTGTTGCTGCATTACCACTGCTCACTCTTCTTTATTCTTCCGCATTCCAGGTACACATCTCTGTCATTGTAGTGTCTTGGTTCGAAAAGAATGAAGCTTGAAGCTCCCTTTTAAGTCTGCTGAATGCATATAGATGTCCACAGTTCTTATACTGGTTATGTTCTGTTGTTCTTTAATCAAGTTTGTGTTGCTGATTTTGGTTATGAAAAATGTATCTAGATCAAAGATGCACTATCATTAGATATGTATGTAAACCTGAATCATTCTGCTATAACTTTGTTCAATATTCTCTATTCATGTGCGTAATCTCAAATCTGTTAATACTAGGCCTTATGTTAAAAGTGAGATTAGCCATTTGTTAAGTAGAAATTTAAGGTAATTTGAACACCCGTGAATAATGATATCTTGAACTTGCGAAAATATACGACAGTGGCTCTTTGAGGATTATTTGAATTCGAAGTAAGTTCTTTCCATATAATTGTCCACCATAGACTCAAACCTCCTCACTTAATTAACTAACCGTATGTTTGCTCGAATTGGTCATAGTTGAGTAGGATTTTGTCACATTGTAGGAATTAGTGAGTTATTACTCGACTGGATGATTAATTAGATTAAAGGAATCGGGGGTGCATTTCATGTGACCCGATCCCAATTTTGAACAAGATTAAATAAAGCGTGTCAGGAACCACAGGCGCATTTCATGTAGTGTGGCTCGTAACAAGTTTTAAATAATTTGGAATCAACTCCTAAATAAGTACAGCAGGATGTAGTTCGCTTTAGATTTGAATTAGAGATGCTCCTCGCCTAATAGTTACACAAATCGCAAGGCCTTCATAAAGGTACATATAAAATACTTAGATTTCGAGATGTGTCGTTTTCTTAGCTAAATATCATGGCCTCCTCAAAAGTGTAAATAAGTAATCGCTCTAGGCGCGTGTTTTAATCCTACCTTCTTAGATACGGGTATGCATTTCATGCGACCCAAATCCAAATCCCAAAGTGTTGACTAAGAATGTGTCGAGGATCCGGGTGCATTTCATGTGACGTGATTCGAAACATATTTTTAGGCAACTTTCTTTTTTCGTAAATCATAATAATAATAAAAGCGGTAAAGGGATATTAATTGGCACTAAGTGTATAACTGTAAAAAATCAGATAAATAAGCCGAACACGACAGTTGAGCGACCGTGCTAGAACCACGGAATTCGGGAATGCCTAATACCTTCTCCCGGGTTAACAGAATTCCTTATCCGGATTTCTGGTTCGCGGACTGTTAAATAGAGTCATTCTTTTCCTCGATTCGGGATCAAATCGGTGACTTGGGACACCATAACTTTCCCAAGTGGCGACTCTGAATTTAATAAAAATGGATCCCGTCTCGATTGTCCTTTAATTGGAAAAACTCTTTGCGCCCTCGCGGGTAAGCGTAAAAAAGAGGTGTGACAGCTCTGGCGACTCTGCTGGGGACAACTTTCAGAATTCGAGCTCGAAATAATTGTCGTATTTGGCTTATTTATTATCTGATTTTATTGCATGTCTGTATTAATGTGCTAAATATTGTTTTTACTGCTTTGATATTTTGTGAACTGTACATATAAATTGTGCCGGAACTAATCTCCTCTCTGAGTCTTCTAAATCATGAAGAAGGGTGCACTTCGTGTGACTTCTTTTCTGTATAGTGTCTAATTCCCATTTTAGAACGAGGTTTGGATAAGTTGCAAAACCGGTGAAGCTTCTGTATTCCCGGGTTGCTGCCTCCTCCTCGGCTCGAGTTGTCCGCTCGGGTAAGCCAAGTCTAGAACAGATAAACCCAGG
Organism: Nicotiana noctiflora; assembly: GCA_032618575.1. NCBI lineage: Eukaryota > Viridiplantae > Streptophyta > Magnoliopsida > Solanales > Solanaceae > Nicotiana > Nicotiana noctiflora. The sequence continues at coordinate 213,097 of JASVEL010001973.1, read as the reverse complement.
TTTTTGAACCTAGAATAACAAAGCTTCATGCCGGATCCCTAGTAGGAACGTTTATTTGCATCATGTTGCATTTGGCTTAGGGGACTCAACACAGGGGTTGGGTCTGTCTAGGACAGGTGACCTGAAATGAACAGACTATCCTGCTGCATCCTGTTTGTCTTACGCATTTATCGGTTATAGACTTGCATGCCGACCGGCTTTAGATAAGGAAAATTAAAAAAAAAAAAAAATAGCCATCGTCTTGTTATGAATAAATAAATAATGTAGTTTGTTTCGTTAAAACCGGACTACGTGGGTTTGATTCTCATTGGATGTGAGATACGTAGGCAACCTCCATCAGGTCCAACTTCACCTTTTGAAAAATGGCCAAAATATCAAAACTAACTTTTGTACTAAATAAGTCGGTGACGCTGTTTTCAAAAATAGCCGAATGTTCCCGAAAGGGACGCCGGAAGGCTAATTTCGTATAAACGGCCACCTTTGGGTCAATTTTGATTTCGATCAATTTACCCCACGGCCTTAAAAGCCTTCGTCCCCGAGACGTTGAAAGGCCGTGATTCAAAATTTTTTTTTTATTTTTGGCAAAACAAAGTTGTTTTTCTTATTTAAATCACCTTAATAAATGTGTAGGATGAGCACGAATCAGAATAAATCATTTTCAATCCTTAGTGAGGTCCCCGAGCAGCTCCGTATATGGTGGAACGATTTGGAAGACAATAACAAAAAGGTAGTAGGGAGAATTTTGGGAGGTTTGGTTGATCTGTTGAATATCGAGCCAAGGGAAGACATCATCAATGCACTGGTATCTTTCTGGGATCCGACCCGCAATGTGTTCCATTTTGTTGACTTTGAACTGACGCCCACGTTAGAGGAAATTGCGGGCTATGCAGGACTAAATGGGAAATTAAGAGGGCAATACCTGCTCTCACCAAGACCGGTATCTCCACATGGGTTTCTGGATTTGCTGAGCATTAGTCGGAAGGTGAAAAATGATGATCTGCTGAAAGGATGTTGCGATCTCCAATTCTTATACCAACGGTACGGCACTCCTCGGGGTTTTGAAGAGTCAAACCTTGGACTAACTCACGCAGGGAATAGAACCAAGTGGGAGGCCAGACGAATTCTAGCATTCATAACGACATTCTTGGGGATTGTGATTTGTCCACGCGAAGATAAGAAAATAGAGATAAGTCTGGTAGGAATAGCCGATGTTGCAATCAAAAAGGCTACCAGCACGGTGGTCCCTTTGGTTTTGTCCGAAATCTATCGAGCCTTGACCGTATGCCGTGAAGGGGGCAATTTCTTCCAAGGATGCAATCTGTTACTCCAATTGTGGATACAAGAACACCTCCATCATCGGACACAATACATGAACCATGGGTTGATCGGAAAAAACTGTATCAGGGGTTTCGAAGAACGGATGAGGGGTGCTGTATTCCCCGAAGGCGTCAAGGCATGGCTTGCACGACTGAGCTCAATAGAAGCCGATCAGATTGAATGGGCGTTCGGGTGGTTACCCGATACTGAAGTAATATATATGGCAGCCGAGGAGTGTTATATTCTTCTGATGGGGATCCGCGGTGTCCAACCATATGTTCCTCATCGTGTATTACGTCAACTAGGAAGGTTTCAGGTTATTCCTACCGATCAAGACCTGAGGAAGTACGCCATTGAGTTGAGCCCAGGAGTCGTATTCCCCGAAGAGAAGATTAGAAAGCTGTGGCATGAATGCAGGTTCCTTGAGCCTAAAACCATGGTCCGGGAACTAGCTAAGGGTGAGGTGGACCCAAAGTACAATGTGTGGTTCGGGAAAAGATTTCAGATTCGTCGGAAATGTTCCAAAAGAGCCCCTGTTCAACAGTTCACGGAAGATTCACGGGAACAATGAAATTGGCTAGCGAAGGAGGAGGGGTAAGGACGAAGATTGGTAGGATAGAACAGCAGGTCCAGGACCTTCAGTTCGAGAAGAACATGCAAGCTGCCGCCGACGAAGGAGACAAAAAGAAGTTGGTGCAAGAAAATGACTTCTTGAGAGCTCAAATCCAGCAAATAAAAAGGGATGCTGACAGACAGTTGAGGAGTCGGGCGGACGAAAAATTGATAAGGGGTTTGAGAATCCAAGTCACCAACATCCAAAGAGAATTGGACGAGTCGAAAGCCCAAACAACGAGGATCCGTGCTAGCTGGAAAAAGGAGGCACATCAACATGCACTTCAACTACAACGGGTGGAAGAAGATTACACTGAGATCATCACTAGCCTGAGGGAAGCAAATGTTGTCCTCAGGGAGCGGGTTTTCAAGCAAGCCCAAGATGCCAGAGCGGACCTCGACCGTTGCCACAATTTGATGGCCCGACTGCAAGGACAAGTGGATAGGCTCCTAGACCAAGTCACCAACAATGCTCGAAGATTGGGGGCGAAAAGCCAGCAGATAGAGCGGCTACTCGGAGAAAGGGACATGATCAAGGACAGAATTGGAGAAATCGGGCACTATGTCACCATGAAGTGCCTAGCTTGTGAACGAATGCCCCGCGCCGACCTTTTCGCTTCAATTATGGGTTATGTTCATCGGATCATGGAAGAGTTGAGGGGACTGCACAAGGACCTCACACCAAGGCCCGCGGCAAGGCCGAATGATGCCTCGCGGGCCCCCAGGAATTTTAGAGCATTAGATTTTTGATTAAAATGTATTTTTGAGATCTTGGGTCAAGCTAGTTGGCAGTTTTATTTTTACTTTTTCGAGTCAAGCACTTCTTTTGCTGATTGTTGTAAGACATGTTTTGTAACTTTAAGTTTTCATTTGATATAAAAGTTACTGAATTTTGCCACAATCTTGTAACCAGAACTACGCTTGGTCTGATTCACGCGGGGTCGTGATACGTAGGCAATCCACATAAGATTCGACCACCACTAAAAGGAAAAGAATGCAAAGGTTAATAACAATAAGGCTTTCAAGGATAAAAGAAAAGAAAAAAAAAGAGAAAAGAAAAAGAAAAAAAAAAGGGCTGGAATGACGCATGTTAAGAGTGCATGTAGAAAGGGTTATTTGGTTAGGTGCATTGCATCCAACGTGCTATAACATATCTGTCAAACTCGGTAAACTAACAAGTTTGTTGCATTTCCAGAAAAGTTTAGCAGTTGGTTTGACAGAATATACTGGCCAACCATCATTACCGTACTAGATCCAAAGGACCGATTACAATAAGCATGTCTAGTTCTGGTAAGAGCCTCGAGGAAGAAAAATCAGAGTTACAAATCATGAAAGAAGAGGTAGACCGGTTGAAACAACAGATAACAGAGATGCACCTGGCCTGGGCCAGGGAACAGTCTTCACCAAACCGCCCTACTCTCGCCTCAGCTCCGGAACATCCGCCCATCGATCCTTTAACAAGCGCCCCAATCTATCCATACTTTCAGGGGGAAAACCCATATGCCACCCACATTCCACCAGCCAAACCAAATCCTCCTCCAGTCACCCCTGTTTTTGTGGCACCTCCACCTGCTCCTCTGCAAAGGCCGGCCGGCGAGCCGCATGTTCAGATCCATGACAACTCTTACTATCCTCCGGAGCCTACTTTTAGGGCTCCTGAACCGCAATCACATACCCCTCACTGGGATAATCCGGCAGAACCGGAAAAGTACTTCCAAAGTTCGGAACATGAGGAAGTTATCAGAAAAGTTAAAAGCCTGGAGCAGTCCTTCAGGAACATGCACGGTTTGGGTAATCAGGTCAGTGTCGCTTACAAAGATCTGTGCCCGTTCCCCGACGTCCAATTACCGGTCGGGTTCAAAATGCCCAAGTTTGACCTATACGAGGGGCACGGTGATCCTGTAGCCCACCTCCGAGGGTTTTGTAGTAAAATGCGAGGATCCGGAGGACGAGACGAGATTCTGATAGCTTACTTCGGTCAGAGTCTGGGAGGATCTGCGCTGGAGTGGTACACTAGACAGGACCCCAGCAGATGGTTTACGTGGGATGACTTGGCTCAAGCTTTTATCGGGCAGTTCCAGTACAATCTTGAAATAATCCCCGACCGCCTGTCATTGCTAAAATTAGAGAAGAAACCCGCTGAAAGTTTCAGGGAATTTGGTTTCCGCTGGAGGGAACAGGCAGCCAGGGTAGATCCGCCGATGAGAGAGAGCGAGATGGTGGATTACTTCTTGCAGACACTAGAGCCAACCTATTTCGGACATCTGGTAACGTCCGTGGGCAAATCATTCACCGAGGTGATAAAAATGGGGGCTATGATCGAGGAAGGTTTGAAGGCCAACAAGATCATGAGCTACTCAGCATTGAAGGCCACCACTCAGGCTATCCAAAGTGGTACTGGAGGAGTATTGGGGAAAAAGAGGAAAGAGGAAGTCGCGGCAGTCGAGTCCGGGGCATGGTTCAGAAATAGAGGCCCTGCACCCCAATATAGCCCGCCCCGACCTCACCACCAAAATTACTCCCACAATCCATACAACCACCCGCAACATTACTACCCCGCACCTGATCCCCATTTTACTGTCCACCACGCACAGTCCTATCCTGCACCTCCCGTCCATGCACCGTGGCGTGCACCAAACCCGCAAAACAATCACCCACCCCCAAGAGCTTACAGAAACCCCTCGGGCGCGAGTTTTCGTCCGAACCAGGCATTCAGGGGCGACAGGGCGCCGAGGCCAAAGACTTTCACTCCCTTGGGAGAGTCTTACACCAGTCTGTTCCACCGGTTGAAGCAAGTAAGGTTGCTAAATCCGGTTGAAGCTAAGCTACCAAACCCTCTTCCAAAGAACCTGGACCATTCAGTAAATTGTGCATACTGCTCAGGATGCCCAGGACACGACACGGAAAAATGTTGGAGGTTGAAAACGGCCATCCGGGAGCTCATCGACACTCGCAGGATTGAGGTTCAGACTCCAACAGAGCCCAACATCAACCAGAACCCACTTCCAACTCATCGTGAGACCAACATGATCGAGTTGGTAAGGAGAAAGCCTCTCAGATGGTAATGATGATCAAATCTGGCGGGGTAGGAATGAGAAAGGGGCCGAGCTTTGATGAGCCATCCAGTTGCAAGAAGGACGTACCAGGAGGGTCAGAAGCGGAAAAAGGAAGTGTGAACGAAGTACCGGTGAGGCCGGGGGAAGCAAAAATAGTTGTACCAGGGGCAGCAACCAAGCCCGTCTTGACGGTAGCAGGCGTTCGAATGGATCCTTTCATCATCAAGCCAGCAATACAGTTGCCAATAACTGATAGCCGGGATATTCCATGGAATTATGCTCGGATTACAACAACCTACAAAGGAAAGGAAGTGAAAGAGAAAGTTTGCGAAGCGCAAGGTTTGACCCGCTCGGGGAGATGTTTTGCCCCCGCGGAATTGAGGAAGATCACTCCGGCAACATTGAAAAAGCCGGTAACTGATGAAGAGGCAGAAGAATTCCTGAAAAAGATGAAGCTGCATGACTATTCTGTCTTAGAGCAGTTGAAGAAGACTCTGGCGCAAATATCATTGCTATCCTTGCTGATACATTCTGAAGAACATCGGCAAGCTTTGATGAAAGTCCTGAATGAGGCACATGTACCGGATAAAATCTCCGTGAGTCATCTGGAGAAGATCACCAATAGGATCTTCGAAGCGAATCGGATCACCTTCACCGACGATGAATTGCCCAAGGAGGGCACCGAGCACAACAAGGCTTTATATCTTACGGTAAAGTGTGAAGAGTCGGTGGTTACCAAAGTCCTTGTCGATAATGGGTCCAGTGCTAACATTTGTCCTCTCTCTACACTGGACAAGTTGAAAGTGGACATCGGCAGGATACGCAAGAACAACATATGTGTTCGAGGGTTTGATGGAGGAGGCAAAGCGTCGGTTGGTGACATAGTGTTAATCTTGACAATTGGGCCAGTGGAGTTCACCATGGAATTCCAGGGTGCTGGACATGGTGGTGTCATATAACCTTCTGATAGGGCGACCATGGATCCATGCCGCAAGAGCGGTTCCATCCAGCTTACACCAACTCGTCAAGTTTGAGTGGGACCAACAGGAGATCGTCGTCCATGGAGAGAATGATCTACAACCAGGCACCATCGTCCCCTTTGTTGAAACAGAAGAAGATGTAGGGCCGTGGGTGTACCAGATCTGCGATGTGGTATCCGCCAACCGAGCTCCAGAAGGGGAATGCATTCCCAATGACAGAATAATTACTGCAGACGTCATGGTGGCTCATGAAATGTTGAGACATGGTTTCATACCCGGCAAAGGTCTAGGTGCATCTCTACAAGGAATCATACAACCGGTACTTGGGAACCTTCGGCTTGGGATTCAAGCCAACATCAGAGGACATCCGGCGAGCCAAGAGGAGTAAGCAGAAGACATGGGTGCTCCCGAAGCCTGTTCCATGCCTTTCCCAATCTTTCGTCAGGTCCGGAGCAAGAGGACATCCAACGACAAAGATTCCCGGTCCTACGATCAGGCCAGACGAAGAGTTCTTCAGGAAGTTCGAGGACCTATTCACAGATGTATGTATGCTCGAGGATGGTGAAGGATCCAGCCATGCCGAGATACAGTTTGTGGGACCAAAGGCAAAACTGAATAATTGGAAGGCTACTCCTCTCCCTGTCCGGAAGGAGTCTTGGTAGTTTGTTTTGGATTGTTCTCTTTCGAAATTTTGTGTTGGGGGTTGTCCCCGGAGTAAAATCCAGTTGTTTTAGTTCATTTTTTATTTAAGTTTGCAAGTTTGTTTTTCCTTGTATTGTTCCCATTAATGAAATTTGGTTCCCTTCGTGTCTAATTTTGTTTATTTTTCTTCTTTTAACTTTTCTGAACAGCCTTCTTTCAACTGATCTTAATGATATGGCGTGCTTAAAGATTAATCAACCCAGTCTAGAAAGTCAATCGGGTTTGGAAATAATAACACATGAAATAAGAAGTGACGAGAGTGAGTCAGAATACGGCGATGATGAAGCCGTAGAAGAAATCGACGAAGAATTAAGTCACTTCGAGGAAAAACCCAAACCAAATCTAAATGATACTGAGGCCGTTAATCTGGGGAATGCGGATGACGTCAAAGAAACCCGAATAAGTGTCCATATTGAACCCAACCTGAGAGAAGAGTTGATCAAAACACTCATGGAGTTTAAAGACATTTTCGCATGGTCGTACGACGACATGCCAGGACTCAGCACTGATCTAGTGGTTCATAAATTACCCACCGATCCGGCATATCCTCCCGTTAAGCAAACACTGCGGAAATTCAAGACGGAGATGAGTGTAAAGATCAAAGAGGAAGTAACCAAGCAGTTGCAGGCGAAAGTCATTCGTGTCACTCGATACCCTGAATTGTTGGCTAACGTAGTACCGGTGCCAAAGAAAGACGGAAAAATCAGAGTATGCGTGGACTACCGCAATCTCAACAAGGCGAGTCCTAAGGATAATTTCCCGCTTCCCAATATCCATATCCTAATTGATAATTGCGCTGGACGTGAAATCGGATCCTTTGTGGACTGTTATGCGGGATATCATCAGATTTTGATGGATGAGGAGGACGCAGAAAAGACGGCTTTTATCACACCGTGGGGGACCTATTGCTACCGGGTGATGCCGTTTGGGTTGAAGAACGCAGGGGCAACATACATGAGGGCGATGACTACGGTATTCCATGACATGATACACAAGGAAATTGAAGTGTACGTGGACGATGTGATCGTAAAATCCAGACGTCAAGAAGACCATGTTGCTGACCTCAGGAAGTTCTTTCAAAGACTTCGAAGATACGACATCAAGCTCAATCCGGCCAAATGCGCATTCGGAGTTCCATCGGGAAAGTTGCTAGGATTCATCGTCAGCCGACGGGGCATTGAGTTGGACCCATCCAAAATCAAGTCCATCCAGGAGTTACCCCCGCCAAGGAATAAAACAGAGGTAATGAGTCCGTTGGGAAGGTTGAATTACATTAGCAGGTTTATCGCTCAGCTTACAGCAACCTGTGAGCCCATATTCCATTTATTGAAGAAAGACGCGGCGATAGAATGGACGGCGGAATGTCAGGAAGCGTTCGACCAAATCAAAGGGTATCTGTCAAACCCACCCGTACTAGTTCCGCCTGAACCGGGTAGACCCCTGATTCTCTATCTGACGGTTTTGGAGAATTCGTTCGGCTGCGTACTGGGGCAGCATGATCTTACTGGCAGGAAGGAACGGGCCATTTACTACCTCGATAAGAAATTCACAGTCCACGAGGTCAAGTACACTCACCTAGAAAAGACATGTTGCGCTTTGACTTGGGTAGCCCAAAAGCTGAAACATTATTTATCTTCTTACACCACTTACCTCATTTCGCGTTTGGATCCATTGAAGTATATTTTCCAGAAACCTATGCCTACGGGGAGGTTAGCAAAATGGCAAATATTACTTACGGAGTTCGACATCATATACATGACAAGGACGGCTATGAAAGCTCAAGCCCTGGCCGATCACTTAGCTGAAAATCCTGTTGATGACGAATACGAACCTTTGAGGACGTATTTTCCGGACGAAGAAGTATTGCAAATTGAGGGGTTAGAACTAACCAAGGATCCAGGGTGGAAGCTCTTCTTCGACGGAGCGGCGAACGCAAAAGGAGTCGGAGTAGGGGCTGTGCTCATATCTGAAACAGGACATCATTATCCTGTTACTGCTCAACTGCGTTTTCACTGTACCAATAATATGGTTGAGTACGAGGCATGTATCTTGGGGTTGCGATTAGCGGTGGACATGGATGTACAGGACGTCTTGGTCTTGGGGGACTCGGACCTTCTGGTACATCAGATTCAGGGAGAATGGGAAACCAGAGATCTGAAGCTTATCTCGTATCGTCAGTGTTTGCATGATCTGACCAAGCGCTTTCGATCAGTGGAATTCAGGCACATCCCAAGGATGCATAATGAGGTTTCCGACGCTCTAGCTACTTTAGCGTCGATGCTACATCACCCGGACAAGGTTCGTGTTGATCCGTTACATATCCAGGTCCGGAATCAACATGCTTATTGTAATGTGATAGAGGAAGAGGTGGATGGTGAGCCGTGGTTTCATGATGTCAAGGAATACCTCAGGTTAGGAGTATACCCAGAGCAAGCAACTGGAGATCAAAAGCGAGCTATTCGGCGGTTGGCGAACGGATTTTTCCTTAGTGGAGGGGTGTTGTACAAAAGAACCCCGGATTTGGGATTGTTGAGATGTATAGATGCAAGTCAAGCCACAACAGTGATGACAGATATACACTCCGGAGTTTGTGGACCACACATGAGCGGGTACGTATTGGCAAAGAAGATTCTTCGAGCAGGATATTATTGGCTCACTATGGAGCGTGATTGCATAAGTTTCGTGCGAAGCTGCCATCGGTGTCAGATACACGGAGATTTGATTCATTCTCCACCAATTGAATTGCATACAATGTCGACACCATGGCCGTTTGTTGCATGGGGTATGGATGTTATTGGACCTATAGAACCTGCAGCTTCCAATGGTCATAGGTTCATTCTGGTGACGATCGATTACTTTACCAAGTGGGTGGAGGCCAAAACCTTCAAATCCGTGACCAAGAAGGCAGTGGTGGATTTCGTACATTCCCACATCATCTGTAGGTTTGGAATTCCAAAGATGATCATTACAGATAACGGTGCAAATCTTAACAGTGGATTGATGAAAGAGGTATGTCAATAGTTCAAGATTACACACCGAAATTCCACACCGTATCGCCCAAAAGCAAATGGTGCGGTCGAGGCAGCAAACAAGAACATAAAGAAGATATTGAGGAAGATGGTAGAAGGGTCCAGGATATGGCATGAAAAGTTACCATTCGCGCTGTTAGGCTATCGCACTACCGTCCGGACTTCGGTAGGCGCGACTCCTTACTTGTTGGTGTATGGGACCGAAGCAGTAATACCAGCAGAAGTTGAAATCCCATCCCTCCGAATTGTCGCTGAAGCTGAGATTGATGACGACGAGTGGGTCAAAACCCGATTAGAGCAATTGAGCTTGATCGATGAAAAGAGATTGATAGCAGTATGTCATGGCCAATTGTATCAAAGGAGAATGGCGAGAGCATATAACAAGAAGGTACGTCCCAGGAAATTTGAAGTGGGACAACATGTGCTGAAGAGAGTTCTACCACATCAGGCCGAAGCGAAAGGCAAGTTCGCTCCAAACTGGCAGGGACCATTTGTGGTGACTAGGGTATTATCCAACGGCGCTCTATGCCTAACTGATGTTGAGGGAAGATGCACCGATATGGCTATCAATTCTGATGCAGGTCAAGAGATATTATGTGTAATTCTTTAATGCATTTGTCAACGTTTGGTTTCGTTTGTGTGTATTTGGCATTTTTCGGAGAATGAAATGACAGAGGCAGTTTTTTCTACTACCCAAACACTTTAACCTTTGTTTTCCCCTTTGAGCCTTAATTATTCTTTCATATACCCTCTTTCGGAATCATCAAGGAAGATGTGTAGCAAAATAGAAAAAGAAACAAAAAAAAAAAACACAAGAAAAAGTGAACTACGTTCGACCTGATTCCTCAAGAAGGATACGTAGGCGCCGCACGGCTCGGTCATAATAAAATAAAAATCAAAGATCCCCCAAGCAACAAAACTGGGGCATAAGTCATTATTTCGTTTGAAAGATAGTATGGATTCCGAAAGTTGTAATAAGCTAACCGTTGAGGTTAAACCCCTTTCTTCAGCCTCACGCGCAGAAACCACATTAAGAACCAGAAAGACCTCTCGATCAATATTTGAGAAATGCCAAGTCATGTGAATGAAAGCCAAAAGTGACATCCCGACCCTCGATTGAATCCGGGATGCACAAGCCGAAAGGGGATAACGCTCTAGAGGGAATCTCATGGGTGATACCCCACCACAAGGAAAGAAAGCATAAATGAGAGAGTCTTAACGGTGAAAACCCTCGCGGGCACCTTAAGGCAAAGAAAGCTGAGAGAAATAAAATGAGAGAGTCTTATGGTGAAAACCTTTGCGGGCACCTTAAGGCGATGGGAGATAGAGAGAAATGAGAGAATCTCATTAGTGAAAACCCTGTGAAGGGCACTGTGAGGTGACAGGGCGAGATGGTTACAAGATGTCCGCATGAGACAAGGTTTGGACATCCGTTTACCTCTCGCAGAATGCGGCATCAGAAAGTGATTGACATGAATAGACTGGGTAGTTTAATCTCAAAGGCGCGGCATAACCATTGGATCAGTCACACATTCAGATAAGTTTTCCTATTTTTTGAGTTCAGAAAAGTTTTCCTTTTCTTTTGTCATTTGCGGTCAGCATCCTTTTCTTTTCCTTCATTTTTCGAAAATTGATTTTTCAAAGCTTACTACCAAGTCTCCCAAAGCAGTATAATGAAAATGAATAGGCGTGGAACGAGGCAATAAGGCAGAAGTCGTTCCGATAGTAAGATTGGGACGACAGGTTGATTGGAAGGTTCACGGGAATTACGGAGTATGATGGACACATGTGGCACGTCCGAAAGATGATTTCACGCAACAGATCACCAGCTAAAAAGAGCCAGATCAAACCAAAGATTGGAATAAAAGGAAAGATGAGAAACTGTTCGTGGAAAGAGCATCGCCCCTAGCAAGCGTCAACGTCGTCCTCAAAGTTCGAGAGAGGCCAAGCAGCTGAAGGAGAAAAGAAAATGGCCCCAACAAGAGTGGCACGACCACTCACTGCATTTTGAAACTAACAATTTTTCTTTGATTTAAAGCAGGAAAGGAGGGTTCGTTGGCGGAAAAGTGTACCATCCAGAAGTTTATCAAACTGGGGCAGAAAATTTTCTCCTGTTGCGAAAATTTTCTTGAAAACAAAGACCCAGTGGATAAGGGTAGAAAGCCACACAAGATGTCGGGAAATACCAGCTCCAAGCAGAATAGTTTTGAGAGAGGCCGGACAACACGATGGGGTGATCTTTGAGCCTGGTATCATCACCAGCAGTTGTTGGAAAAAGGAAACAATGGCTTCGAGATTCCCCCAGCAGTATTATATCCCACAATTTGTTCAAGGAAGCAAAAGCGTGAGTCCCAAAGGAGGTATGGGAAGAAGGAAGAGAATGAGGGGTGAAGGAAACAAAGAATACTTCCTCAGCAGCATCATCCCCGGCAGGTGAGTAAACAGTTCCAAAGATATCCCCAGCAGCCAAAGTAATACAACCCAGGGGGAAAGCAATTCCAAGACAAGATAATTCAGAAGAAAAGGTGGCCCAATGGGCGATACAGGAAGAAGAAAATGGTACAGAAAACAAAGGAAGGCGATCGGGATGGGATGAAATTAGTACAAAAGGCAAAGGAAGGTAATCAAGATAGGATGAAATCAGTGAGTAGTAATTGAAGTCAGGGAGCCCGCCTGGAGAATGGAGTGGCGATTTTATTTTGAAGTAGTAGTCGAAGTCAGGGAGCCCGCTTGGAGAATGGAGTGGCGATTTAATTTTGAAGTAGTAGTTGAAGTCAGGGAGCCCGCCTGGAGAATGGAGCGGCGATTTTATTTTGAAGAAGTAGTTGAAGTCAGGGAGCCCGCCTGGAGAATGGAGTGGCGATTTTATTTTGAAGAAGTAGTTGAAGTCAGGGAGCCCGCCTGGAAAATGGAGTGGCGATTTTTATTTTGAAGAAGTAGTTGAAGTCAGGGAGCCCGCCCGAAAAATGGAGTGGCGATTTTATTTTGAAGTAGTAGTTGAAGTCGGGAGCCCGCCAGAGAATGGAGTGGCGATTTTATTTTGAAGAAGTAGTTGAAGTCGGGAGCCCGCCCGGAGAATGGAGCGGCGATTTTATTTTGAAGAAGTAGTTGAAGTCCGGGAGCCCGCCCGGAGAATGGAGTGGCGATTTTATTTTGAAGTAGTAGTCGAAGTCGGGAGCCCGCCCGGAGAATGGAGTGGCGATTTTATTTTGAAGTAGTAGTTGAAGTCGGGAGCCCGCCGGAGAATGGAGCGGCGATTTTATTTTGTTGAAGTCAGGGAGCCCGCCTGGAGAATGGAGTGGCGATTTTATTTTGAAGAAGTAGTCGAAGTCGGGGAGCCCGCCTGGAAAACGGAGTGGCGATTTTATTTTGAAGTAGTAGTTGAAGTCGTGGAGCCCGCCCGGAGAATGGAGTGGCGATTTTATTTTGAAGAAGTAGTTGAAGTCAGGGGAGCCCGCCCGGAGAATGGAGTGGCAATTTTATTTTGAAGAAGTAGTTGAAGTCAGGGAGCCCGCCCGGAAAATGGAGTGGCGATTTTATTTTGAAGTAGTAGTTGAAGTCGGGGAGCCCGCCCGGAGAATGGAGTGGCGATTTTATTTTGAAGAAGTAGTTGAAGTCGGGGAGCCCGCCCGGAGAATGGAGCGGCGATTTTATTTTGAAGAAGTAGTTGAAGTCGGGGAGCCCGCCCGGAGAATGGAGTGGCGATTTTATTTTGAAGTAGTAGTCGAAGTCGGGGAGCCCGCCCGGAGAATGGAGTGGCGATTTTATTTTGAAGTAGTAGTTGAAGTCGGGAGCCCGCCCGGAGAATGGAGCGGCGATTTTATTTTGAAGAAGTAGTTGAAGTCGGGGAGCCCGCCCGGAGAATGGAGCGGCGATTTAATTTTGAAGAAGTAGTTGAAGTCGGGGAGCCCGCCCGGAGAATGGAGTGGCGATTTTATTTTGAAGAAGTAGTTGAAGTCAGGGAGCCCGCCCGGAAAATGGAGTGGCGATTTTATTTTGAAGTAGTAGTTGAAGTCAGGGAGCCCGCCCGGAAAATGGAGTGGCGATTTTATTTTGAAGTAGTAGTTGAAGTCGGGAGCCCGCCCGGAGAATGGAGTGGCGATTTTATTTTGAAGAAGTAGTTGAAGTCGGGAGCCCGCCCGGAGAATGGAGCGGCGATTTTATTTTGAAGAAGTAGTTGAAGTCGGGGAGCCCGCCCGGAGAATGGAGTGGCGATTTTATTTTGAAGTAGTAGTCGAAGTCGGGGAGCCCGCCCGGAAAATGGAGTGGCGATTTTATTTTGAAGTAGTAGTTGAAGTCGGGAGCCCGCTTGGAGAATGGAGCGGCGATTTTATTTTGAAGAAGTAGTTGAAGTCAGGGAGCCCGCCTGGAGAATGGAGTAGCAATTTTATTTTGAAGAAGTAGTTGAAGTCAGGGAGCCCGCCTGGAAAATGGAGTGGCGATTTTATTTTGAAGTAGTAGTTGAAGTCAGGGGAGCCCGCCCGAAGAATGGAGTGGCGATTTTATTTTTGAAGTTGTAGTTGAAGTCAGGGAGCCCGCCTGGAGAATGGAGTGGCGATTTTATTTTGTAGAAGTAGTTGAAGTCAGGGAGCCCGCCTGGAAAATGAAGTGGCGATCTTATTTTGAAGTAGTAGTTGAAGTCAGGGAGCCCGCCTGGAGAATGGAGTGGCGATTTTATTTTGAGTAGTAGTTGAAGTCAGGGAGCCCGCCCGGAGAATGGAGTGGCGATTTTATTTTGAAATAGTAGTTGAAGTCAGGGAGCCCGCCTGAAGAATGGAGTGGCGATTTTATTTTGAAGAAGTAGTTGAAGTCAGGGAGCCCGCCTGGAGAATGAAGCGGCGATTTTATTTGAAAGTAGTAGTTGAAGTCAGGGAGCCCGCCTGGAGAATGGAGTGGCGATTTTATTTTGAAGTAGTAGTTGAAGTCAGGGAGCCCGCCTGGAGAATGGAGTGGCGATCTATTTTTAATTTGGTTGAGGAAAGCGGTTGAATGTAACAGAAATCTCCGGCATGAGTCCAAGTTCGTAAGCAGAGGGAGGCAACAAGGATCAGAAAAGATAGATTCAGATTGCAAAGGAGAATAACTCGAAGATCATAAAGAAGGAACCAATGGTCGGAGTTCGGCAATCAAGATAGGCCGAAGTAACAATTGGCAGAAGAGAAGAAGCATCAGAAGGAACATCAAGTCAGACGGGATGGCAAGGAGCATGACAAGATCAAGTTGAAAAGGATAGATAGGAACTTGTAGTACTGTAACTTAGTCTAGCTTCTTACTTTTCGTTGGTACGATGTAATCAGGAGGTTAGCTAAGCAGTGGTAACAGCAGTAATAGCAGTAACAGCAGTAACAGCGAGATCGCAACAGTCGTGGTGGTCCCAGCTACCAAAACTTCCCGAACTACATTGACCTGATTCCCTTTTAGCCAGGGATATGTAGGAGACCTTTGAAGCAAGGTTCGGTCAAAACTTTTCCAAAATGCTTCATACGGAGTGCTTGAATGGGCAAAAATCGCTTATATCCGCTCACTTATCTTTGCCCGAAAACTCTTCATGTTTCCGCGCAAAGAGGGGCAGCTGTGAGCACGTGATTTTTGCCCTACATGAGAATCACTCCCAGAAAATTCAAAAATAAAATAGTTTTATGTTGAGCATGATTTTTGTGATCTTGGTGTTATGTTTATCTTACATTTGCATTTTTGTGTGTGCATGCTTATTTATTTAAATTAGTGAAATACAAAAATATATATTATGTTTTGCATTTTTTAGTGTTTAATAAGCAAATTATGTGATTTACATCTAAGTGATATGTAATTGTGTATCTTGATTATTAGTAAAACTTAATTAGCACTCTTATAAGTTAGTTTGATTTTTGTAGTGTGATTTAGAATTTTGTTTAGTTTAAATTAGACAAAAAAGGAGACAAAATAAAGAGGGAATCGGAACTGGGCCATCTCCAATTTAATGAAACCAGGCCCATACTAATTCAACACCCAGCCCAAAAATACTCGCCCAAGCATCAGCTAATGTAACGTTTGATCTGGACCGTTGGATTTTATTATCCAACGGCCCAGATTAATCGATAAATCCCCAAATACACTCAGGTCGTAACTTAACCAAACGACACCGTTTGGTTTAAGGGAGGAGATCCTGGTCGTTGATCGTAAATGATCCAACGATCAGGATTTAATCTCCTGAGTTGTATATAACGCCCGCCTTCACACCCCGCCCCCCCAAGCCAGACCCCCCTCACACCCATCGTCTCTCCCACAGACGAATTAACCTCGCCGTGAGCCACCGCACTCCGCCTGCCGGAAATCGCCTCACGGCGGTTCCGGTAGGCCAATGGCCACCAAATTTTCACCAGCTCTTCCCCTCACCTCCCTCTACACGAATCCCCTAACCGTTAGTCTCGAATCATTCCCGAGCTCTTCGAATATTAGATCGAAGCTCGCCGTAATTTGAAGTTCTATGCCAATGGCCACCAAATTTTCACCAGCTCTTCCCCTCACCTCCCTCATACCCCCACAGGCTGTAGTTTTGGTCGAATCTTGTTGGAACTAGTCGAGCCCCAAAATCGCGGCTATGAACCCTAAATTCGTTTCTTGCCTAATTGAGGTCTAATAGACCTTAATTGGGATGTTTTCACTATTGAAAACATCTCAATTAAGGTCCATTGGCCTCAAAGAACAAAGGTCCGAGCCAAATTGAATCCAAGATGGGTCCGAGGTTCATTCGAATGCAATTTTCTCCTTACATGGTATTTTTCCTTTCCTTCTTCATATGTTAGTGTGATTAATGACATAAATTCTATCCTTTATCTTTTCTTTTAATTTTCTGCTTTGTTCTTCATCTCTTTGGGACCGTTTTATTTGGTCGATTTTTGTTGTTTCTTCGATTGAAAATGAATGATATACTTAGTATGATTAAGGTCGTCAAGCTAACTAGTTCATATGGATTGGTATCATGTTGTGTCGAACCATGAGTCACGGATTTGTTGGACTTTGTTTGTTCTGGATTGCATACGTAGGATCAATTAAGTAGTTGTCGTCATTTAGCTATATGATTTCCCTATTAAACACTGGATAGTAATTGATATTGCTGATTTACCAAATGAAGCTCTTGAAATTGTTGTGATGTCAAGTCAGGTCTGGAATCTGTGAAACTGTTAGCATTAGTGTAAGATGAATTAGAGGTAGAATAGTTTAATACCCTACACAGCCTAGTGGAACCTGCTGTTACAGCAGGGCATTCCACCAGGTTTTTGGCACTCAGCATTTAACTAATTAAGCCCATACTTAACAAATTTAGTGGTTAAACACAGGGGTTAGTGGGCTGGCAGAGCAGGGATGGGCAAGGTTTGAGTGGAGGTCTGCTGGTCTTTAGTTTTTAGAGAGAGGGGTCTGTTCTGGTTATATATAGGAAGCTGCATAGAGTAGGAGGGGACTGGTTTTTTGAGCTTTAAGAGAGTAGCACACATTAGAAGAAGCAGAGGCAGAAATACACACAGATATATAGATCTTGTATTACTGTTCCATTGGTTTTGACTACTGTTGTTATTGCTGTTTGTGAGAGAAGGCCACTGGTTTCCTGTTGTTTGTTTGCTGAGGTTGTGTGGTCGGGTGTGGTGCAGTTGATGCTGCTATTGCTATTGTGCTGCTGTTGTGTTGATTGTTGTATGTTGCTGGTTTGATTGTTGCTGCTGCTGTGTTGTTGTTGTATGCTGTGGTGATTTCGATTGGCTATTGTTGGCACTGTGTGTTTGCTATTGTTGTGGGTCTTGTTGGGTGCTAAGTGTTCCGAGGGATTGGTTACCATTGGTTTGTTGCTGTGTTGTTTGTTTGATGGGCTACTGTTACTGTTTTGTTTCCCCTGTTGCTGCTGGTTCATCTACTGTTACTGTTGCTGCATTACCACTGCTCACTCTTCTTTATTCTTCCGCATTCCAGGTACACATCTCTGTCATTGTAGTGTCTTGGTTCGAAAAGAATGAAGCTTGAAGCTCCCTTTTAAGTCTGCTGAATGCATATAGATGTCCACAGTTCTTATACTGGTTATGTTCTGTTGTTCTTTAATCAAGTTTGTGTTGCTGATTTTGGTTATGAAAAATGTATCTAGATCAAAGATACACTATCATTAGATATGTATGTAAACCTGAATCATTCTGCTATAACTTTGTTCAATATTCTCTATTCATGTGCGTAATCTCAAATCTGTTAATACTAGGCCCTATGTTAAAAGTGAGATTAGCCATTTGTTAAGTAGAAATTTAAGGTAATTTGAACACCCGTGAATAATGATATCTTGAACTTGCGAAAATATACGACAGTGGCTCTTTGAGGATTATTTGAATTCGAAGTAAGTTCTTTCCATATAATTGTCCACCATAGACTCAAACCTCCTCACTTAATTAACTAACTGTATGTTTGCTCGAATTGGTCATAGTTGAGTAGGATTTTGTCACATTGTAGGAATTAGCGAGTTATTACTCGACTGGATGATTAATTAGATTAAAGGAATCGGGGGTGCATTTCATGTGACCCGATCCCAATTTTGAACAAGATTAAATAAAGCGTGTCAAGGAACCACAGGCGCATTTCATGTAGTGTGGCTCGTAACAAGTTTTAAATAATTTGGAATCAACTCCTAAATAAGTACAGCGGGATGTAGTTCGCTTTAGATTTGAATTAGAGATGCTCCTCGCCTAATAGTTACACAAATCGCAAGGCCTTCATAAAGGTACATATAAAATACTTAGATTTCGAGATGTGTCGTTTTCTTAGCTAAATATCATGGCCTCCTCAAAAGTGTAAATAAGTAATCGCTCTAGGCGCGTGTTTTAATCCTACCTTCTTAGATACGGGTATGCATTTCATGCGACCCAAATCCAAATCCCAAAGTGTTGAATAAGAATGTGTCGAGGATCCAGGTGCATTTCATGTGACGTGATTCGAAACATATTTTTAGGCAACTTTCTTTTTTCGTAAATCATAATAATAATAAAAGCGGTAAAGGGATATTAATTAGCACTAAGTGTATAACTGTAAAAAATCAGATAAATAAGCCGAACACGACAGTCGAGCGACCGTGCTAGAACCACGGAATTCGGAAATGCCTAATACCTTCTCCCGGGTTAACAGAATTCCTTATCCGGATTTCTGGTTCGCGGACTGTTAAATAGAGTCATTCTTTTCCTCGATTCGGGATCAAATCGGTGACTTGGGACACCATAACTTTCCCAAGTGGCGACTCTGAATTTAATAAAAATGGATCCCGTCTCGATTGTCCTTTAATTGGAAAAACTCTTTGCGCCCTCGCGGGTAAGCGTAAAAAAGAGGTGTGACAGCTCTGGCGACTCTGCTGGGGACAACTTTCAGAATTCGAGCTCGGAATAATTGTCGTATTTGGCTTATTTATTATCTGATTTTATTGCATGTTTGTATTAATGTGTTAAATATTGTTTTTACTGCTTTGATATTTTGTGAACTGTACATATAAATTGTGCCGGAACCAATCTCCTCTCTGAGTCTTCTAAATCATGAAGAAGGGTGCACTTCGTGTGACTTCTTTTCTGTATAGTGTCAAATTCCCATTTTAGAACGAGGTTTGGATAAGTTGCAAAACCGGTGAAGCTTCTGTATTCCCGAGTTGCTGCCTCCTCCTCGGCTCGAGCTGTCCGCTCGGGTAAGCCAAGTCTAGAACAGATAAACCCAGGTTTTTGAACATAGAATAACAAAGCTTCATGCCGGATCCCTAGTAGGAACGTTTATTTGCATCATGTTGCATTTGGCTTAGGGGACTCAACACAGGGGTTGGGTCCGTCTAGGACAAGTGACCTGAAATGAACAGACTATCCTGTTGCATCCTGTTTGTCTTACGCATTTATCGGTTATAGACTTGCATGCTGACCGGCTTTAGATAAGGAAAATTAAAAAAAAAAACAAAATAGCCATCGTCTTGTTATGAATAAATAAATAATGTAGTTTGTTTCGTTAAAACCGAACTACGTGGGTTTGATTCTCATTGGATGTGAGATACGTAGGCAACCTCCATCAGGTCCAACTTCACCTTTTGAAAAATGGCCAAAATATCAAAACTAACTTTTGTACTAAATAAGTCGGTGACGCTGTTTTCAAAAATAGCCGAATGTTCCCGAAAGGGACGCCGGAAGGCTAATTTCGTATAAACGGCCACCTTTGGGTCAATTTTGATTTCGATCAATTTACCCCACAGCCTTAAAAGCCTTCGTCCCCGAGACGTTGAAAGGCCGTGATTGAAAACTGATTTTTTATTTTTAGCAAAACAAAGTTGTTTTTCTTATTTCAATCACCTTAATAAATGTGCAGGATGAGCACGAATCAGAATAAATCATTTTCAATCTTTAGCGAGGTCCCTCGGCAGCTCCGTATATGGTGGAACGATTTGGAAGACAGTAGCAAAAAGGTAGTGGGGAGAATTTTGGGAGGTTTGGTTGATCTGTTGAATATCGAGCCAAGGAAAGACATCATCAATGCACTGGTATCTTTTTGGGATCCGACCCGCAATGTGTTCCGTTTTGTTGACTTTGAACTGACGCCCACGTTAGAGGAAATTGCGGGCTATGCAGGACTAAATGGGAAATTAAGAGGGCAATACCTGCTCTCACCAAGACCGGTATCTCCACGTGGGTTTCTGGATTTGCTGAGCATTAGTCAGAAGGTGAAAAATGATGATCTGCTGAAAGGATGTTGCGATCTCCAATTCTTATACCAACGGTACGACACTCCTCGGGGTTTTGAAGAGTCAAACCTTGGACTAACTCACGCAGGGAATAGAACCAAGTGGGAGTCCAGACGAATTCTAGCATTCATAACGACATTCTTGGGGATTGTGATTTGTCCACGCGAAGATAAGAAAATAGAGATAAGTCTGGTAGGAATAGCCGATGTTGCAATCAAAAAGGCTACCAGCACGGTGGTCCCTTTGGTTTTATCCGAAATCTATCGAGCCTTCTGTATGCCGTGAAGGGGGAAATTTCTTCCAAGGATGCAATCTGTTACTCCAATTGTGGATACAAGAACACCTCCATCATCGGACACAATACATGAACCATGGGTTGATCGGAAAAAACTGTATCAGGGGTTTCGAAGAACGGATGAGGGGTGCTGTATTCCCTGAAGGCGTCGAGGCATGGCTTGCACGACCGAGCTCAATAGAAGCCGATCAGATTGAATGGGCGTTCGGGTGGTTACCCGATACTGAAGTAATATATATGGCAGCCGAGGAGTGTTATATTCTTCTGATGGGGATCCGCGGTGTCCAACCATATGTTCCTCATCGTGTATTACGTCAACTAGGAAGGTTTCAGGTTATTCCTACCGATCAAGACCTGAGGAAGTACGCCATTGAGTTGAGCCCAGGAGTCGTATTCCCCGAAGAGAAGATTAGAAAGCTGTGGCATGAATGCAGGTTCCTTGAGCCTAAAACCATGGTCCGGGAACTAGCTAAGGGTGAGGTGGACCCAAAGTACAATGTGTGGTTCGGGAAAAGATTTCAGATTCATCGGAAATGTTCCAAAAGAGCCCATGTTCAACAGTTCACGGAAGATTCACGGGAACAATGGAATTGGCTAGCGAAGGAGGAGGGGTACAGGACGAAGATTGGTAGGATAGAACAGCAGGTCCGGGACCTTCAGTTCGAGAAGAACATGCAAGCTGCCGCCGACGAAGGAGACAAAAAGAAGTTGGCGCAAGAAAATGACTTCTTGAGAGCTCAAATCCAGCAAATAAAAAGGGATGCTGACAGACAGTTGAGGAGTCGGGCGGACGAAAAATTGATAAGGGGTTTGAGAAGCCAAGTCACCAACATCCAAAGAGAATTGGACGAGTCGAAAGCCCAAACAACGAGGATCCGTGCTAGCTGGAAAAAGGAGGCACATCAACATGCACTTCAACTACAACGGGTGGAAGAAGATTACACTGAGATCATCACTAGCCTGAGGGAAGCAAATGTTGTCCTCAGGGAGCGGGTTTTCAAGCAAGCCCGAGATGCCAGAGCGGACCTCGACCATTGCCACAATTTGATGGCCCGACTGCAAGGACAAGTGGATAGGCTCCTAGACCAAGTCACCAACAATGCTCGAAGATTGGGGGCGAAAAGCCAGCAGATAGAGCGGCTACTCGGAGAAAGGGACATGATCAAGGACGGAATTGGAGAAATCGGGCACTATGTCACCATGAAGTGCCTAGCTTGTGAACGAATGCCCTGCGCCGACCTTTTCGCTTCAATTATGGGTTATGTTCATCGGATCATGGAAGAGTTGAGGGGACTGCACAAGGACATCACACCAAGGCCCGCGGCAAGGCCGAATGATGCCTCGCGGGCCCCCAGGAATTTTAGAGAATTAGATTTTTGATTAAAATGTATTTTTGAGATCTTGGGTCAAGCTAGTTGGCAGTTTTATTTTTACTTTTTCGAGTCAAGCACTTCTTTTGCTGATTGTTGTAAGACATGTTTTGTAACTTTAAGTTTTCATTTGATATAAAAGTTACTGAATTTTGCCACAATCTTGTAACCAGAACTACGCTCGGTCTGATTCACACGGGGTCGTGATACGTAGGCAATCCACATAAGATTCGACCACCACTAAAAGGAAAAGAATGCAAAGGTTAATAACAATAAGGCTTTCAAGGATAAAAGAAAAGAAAAAGAAAAAAAGGGCTGGAATGACGCATGTTAAGAGTGCATGTAGAAAAGGTTATTTGGTTAGGTGCATTGCATCCAACGTGCTATAACATATCTGTCAAACTCGGTAAACTAACAAGTTTGTTGCATTTCCGGAAAAGTTTAGCAGTTGGTTTGACAGAATATACTGGCCAGCCATCATTACCGTACTAGATCCAAAGGACCGATTACAATAAGCATGTCTAGTTCCGGTAAGAGCCTCGAGGAAGAAAAATCAGAGTTACAAATCATGAAAGAAGAGGTAGACCGGTTGAAACAGCAGATAACAGAGATGCACCTGGCCTGGGCCAGGGAACAGTCTTCACCAAACCGCCCTACTCTCGCCTCGGCTCCGGAACATCCGCCCATCGATCCTTCGACAAGCGCCCCGATCTATCCATACTTTCAGGGGGAAAACCCATATGCCACCCACATTCCACCAGCCAAACCAAATCCTCCTCCAGCCACCCCTGTTTTTGTGGCACCTCCACCTGCTCCTCTGCAAAGGCCGGCCGGCGAGCCGCATGTTCAGATCCATGACAACTCTTACTATCCTCCAGAGCCTACTTTTAGGGCTCCTGAACCGCAATCACATACCCCTCACTGGGATAATCCGGCAGAACCGGAAAAGTACTTCCAAAGTTCGGAACATGAGGAAGTTATCAGAAAAGTTAAAAGCCTGGAGCAGTCCTTCAGGAACATGCACGGTTTGGGTAATCAGGTCAGTGTCGCTTACAAAGATCTGTGCCCGTTCCCCGACGTCTAATTACCGACCGGGTTCAAAATGCCCAAGTTTGACCTATACGAGGGGCACGGTGATCCTGTAGCCCACCTCCGAGGGTTTTGTAGTAAAATGCCAGGAACCGGAGGACGGGACGAGATTCTAATAGCTTACTTCGGTCAGAGTCTGGGAGGATCTGCGCCGGAGTGGTACACTAGACAGGACCCCAGCAGATGGTTTACGTGGGATGACTTGGCTCAAGCTTTTATCGGGCAGTTCCAGTACAATCTTGAAATAATCCCCGACCGCCTGTCATTGCTAAAATTAGAGAAGAAACCCGTTGAAAGTTTCAGGGAATTTGGTTTCCGCTGGAGGGAACAGGCAGCCAGGGTAGATCCGCCGATGAGAGAGAGCGAGATGGTGGATTATTTCTTGCAGACACTAGAGCCAACCTATTTCGGACATCTGGTAACGTCCGTGGGCAAATCATTCACTGAGGTGATAAATATGGGGGCTATGATCGAGGAAGGTTTGAAGGCCAACAAGATCATGAGCTACTCAGCATTGAAGGCCACCACTCAGGCTATCCAAAGTGGTACTGGAGGAGTATTGGGGAAAAAGAGGAAAGAGGAAGTCGCGGCAGTCGAGTCCGGGGCATGGTTCAGAAATAGAGGCCCCGCACCCCAATATAGCCCGCCCCAGCCTCACCACCAAAATTACTCCCACAACCCATATAACCACCCGCAACATTACTATCCTGCACCCGATCCCCATTTTACTGTCCACCACGCACAGTCCTATTCTGCACCTCCCGTCCATGCACCGTGGCGTGCACCAAACCCGCAGAACAATCATCCACCCCCAAGAGCTTACAGAAACCCCTCGGGCGCGAGTTTCCGTCCGAACCAGGCATTCAGGGGCGACAGGGCGCCGAGGCCAAAGACTTTCACTCCCTTGGGAGAGTCTTACACCAGTCTGTTCCACCGGTTGAAGCAAGTAGGGTTGCTAAATCCGGTTGAAGCTAAGCTACCAAACCCTCTTCCAAAGAACCTGGACCATTCGGTAAATTGTGCATACTGCTCAGGATGCCCAGGACACGACACGGAAAAATGTTGGAGGTTGAAAACGGCCATCCAGGAGCTCATCGACACTCGCAGGATTGAGGTCCAGACTCCAACAGAGCCCAACATCAACCAGAACCCACTTCCAACTCATCATGAGACCAACATGATCGAGTTGGTTCGGGTGGAAGAAGGAAAGCAGAAAGCCTCTCAGATGGTAATGATGATCAAATCTGGCGGGGTAGGAATGAGAAAGGGGCCGAGTTTTGATGAGCCATCCAGTTGCAAGAAGGACGTACCAGGAGGGTCAGAAGTGGAAAAAGGAAGTGTGAACGAAGTACCAGTGAGGCCGGGGGAAGCAAAAATAGTTGTACCAGGGGCAGCAACCAAGCCCGTCTTGACGGTAGCAGGCGTTCGAATGGATCCTTTCATCATCAAGCCAGCAATACAGTTGCCAATAACCGATAGCCGGGCTATTCCATGGAATTATGCTCGGATTACAACAACCTACAAAGGAAAGGAAGTGAAAGAGGAAGTTTGCGAAGCGCAAGGTTTGACCCGCTCGGGGAGATGTTTTGCCCTTGCGGAATTGAGGAAGATCACTCCGGCAACATTGAAAAAGCCGGTAACTGATGAAGAGGCAGAAGAATTCCTAAAAAAGATGAAGCTGCATGACTATTCTGTCTTAGAGCAGTTGAAGAAGACTCCGGCGCAAATATCATTGCTATCCTTGCTGATACATTCTGAAGAACATCGGCAAGCTTTGATGAAAGTTCTGAATGAGGCACACGTACCCGATAAAATCTCAGTGAGTCATCTGGAGAAGATCACCAATAGGATCTTCGAAGCGAATCGGATCACCTTCACCGACGATGAATTGCCCAAGGAGGGCACCGAGCACAACAAGGCTTTATATCTTACGGTAAATTGTGAAGAGTCGGTGGTTACCAAAGTCCTTGTCGATAATGGGTCCAGTGCTAACATTTGTCCTCTCTCTACACCGGACAAGTTGAAAGTGGACATCGGCAGGATACGCAAGAACATCATATGTGTTCGAGGGTTCGATGGGGGAGGCAAGGCATCGGTTGGGGACATAGTGTTAATCTTGACGATTGGGCCAGTGGAGTTCACCATGGAATTCCAGGTGCTGGACATGGTGGTGTCATATAACCTTCTGATAGGGCGACCATGGATCCATGCCGCAAGAGCGGTTCCATCCAGCTTACACCAACTCGTCAAGTTTGAGTGGGACCAACAGGAGATCGTCGTCCATGGAGAGAATGATCTACAACCTGGCACCATCGTCCCCTTCGTTGAGACAGAAGAAGATGTTGGGCCGTGGGTATACCAGATCTGCGATGTGGTATCCGCCAACCGAGTTCCAGAAGGGGAATGCATTCCCAATGACAGAATAATTACTGCAGACGTCATGGTGGCTCATGAAATGTTGAGACATGGTTTCATACCCGGCAAAGGTCTAGGTGCATCTCTACAAGGAATCATACAACCGGTACTTGGGAACCTTCGGCTTGGGATTCAAGCCAACATCAGAGGACATCCGGCGAGCCAAGAGGAGTAAGCAGAAGACATGGGTGCTCCCGAAGCCTGTTCCACGCCTTTTCCAATCTTTTGTTAGGTCTGGAGTAAGAGGACATCCGACGACAAAGATTCCCGGTCCTACGATTAGGCCAGACGAAGAGTTCTTAAAAAAGTTCGAGGACCTATTTACAGATGTATGTATGCTCGAGGATGGTGAAGGATCCAGTCATGCCGAGATACAGTTTGTGGGACCAAAGGCAAAACTGAATAATTGGAAGGCTACTCCTCTCCCTGTCCGGAAGGAGTCTTGGTAGTTTGTTTTGGATTGTTCTCTTTCGAAATTTTGTTCATTTTTTATTTAAGTTTGCAAGTTTGTTTTTCCTTGTATTGTTCCCATTAATGAAATTTGGTTCCCTTCGTGTCTAATTTTGTTTATTTTTCTTCTTTTAACTTTTCTGAACAGCCTTCTTTCAACTGATCTTAATGATATGGCGTGCTTAAAGATTAATCAACCCAGTCTAGAAAGTCAATCGGGTTTGGAAATAATAACACATGAAATAAGAAGTGACGAGAGTGAGTCAGAATACGGCGATGATGAAGCCGTAGAAGAAATCGACGAAGAATTAAGTCACTTCGAGGAAAAACCCAAACCAAATCTAAATGATACTGAGGTCGTTAATCTAGGGAATGTGGATGACGTCAAAGAAACCCGAATAAGTGTCCATATTGAGCCCAACCTGAGAGAAGAGTTGATCAAAACACTCATGGAGTTTAAAGACATTTTCGCATGGTCGTACGACGACATGCCGGGACTCAGCACAGATCTAGTGGTTCACAAATTACCTACTAACCCAGCATGCCCTCCTGTCAAGCAAAAACTGCGGAAATTCAAGACGGAGATGAGTGTAAAGATCAAAGAGGAAGTAACCAAGCAGTTGCAGGCGAAAGTCATTCGTGTCACTCGATACCCTGAATGGTTGGCTAACGTAGTACCGGTGCCAAAGAAAGACGGAAAAATCAGAGTACGCGTGGACTACCGCAATCTCAACAAGGCGAGTCCTAAGGATAATTTCCCACTTCCCAATATCCATATCCTAATTGATAATTGCGCTGGACGCGAAATCGGATCCTTTGTGGACTGTTATGCGGGATATCATCAGATTTTGATGGATGAAGAGGACGCAGAAAAGACGGCTTTTATCACACCGTGGGGGACCTATTGCTACCGGGTGATGCCGTTTGGGTTGAAGAACGCAGGGGCAACATACATGAGGGCGATGACTATGGTATTCCATGACATGATACACAAGGAAATTGAAGTGTACATGGACGATGTGATCGTAAAATCCAGACGTCAAGGAGACCATGTTGCTGACCTCAGGAAGTTCTTTCAAAGACTTTGAAGATACGACATCAAGCTAAATCCGGCCAAATGCGCATTCGGAGTTCCATCAGGAAAGTTGCTAGGATTCATCGTCAGCCGACGGGGCATTGAGTTGGACCCATCCAAAATCAAGTCCATCCAGGAGTTACCCCCGCCAAGGAATAAAACAGAGGTAATGAGTCCGTTGGGAAGGTTGAATTACATTAGCAGGTTTATCGCTCAGCTTACAGCAACCTGTGAGCCCATATTCCGTCTATTGAAGAAAGACGCTGCGATAGAATGGACGACAGAATGTCAGGAAGCGTTTGACCAAATCAAAGGGTATCTGTCCAATCCACCCGTACTAGTTCCGCCTGAACCGGGCAGACCCCTGATTCTTTATCTGACGGTCTTGGAGAATTCGTTTGGCTGCGTACTAGGGCAGCATGATCTTACTGGCAGGAAGGAACGGGCCATGATCTTAAGCATTATTAGGGGGAATCAAGCAATATAAGATATAATCCAATAAAGTGCAAATGAGCAGTATAAGTAAGTGCGAACATTAGTAATATAGCACAGTGTAAAGAGAACGGCAACAAGTTCATAGAACAATGCAAATACAGTGCAAACACTGGAGAAAATACAATTCAGTACCAATAATACCAATCGGGGATCTCCAGGATACCGTGTTGAGTCCTATTTTCATTTCATTTGTCTAATGGATCTCCCGAGATACCGTCCCATAGTCCAACTATTACTTGTCTAGTGGATCTCCCGAGATACCATCCCGTAGTCCAATTATCATCTGTCTAGTGGATCTCCCGAGATACCGTCCCGTAGTCCAACTATCATCAATCCAGTGGATCTCCCGAGATACCGTCCCGTAGTTCAACTATCAATGTACCTGGAATCTCTCAGGAATCTAACTCGTAGTCCCAAATATAAATACCAATACTAGGGAAATCTACCAGGTGCATTCCCGTAGTTCTCGAAATCCAAAACCGAACATCCCAGCAATTCAAAATAGTAAAAATAAATTTGGGGAAAATAGTTAATAGGGGATCAGGGCATAAATTCCAAAAAAATAACCGGTCGGGTTGTTACACTTCAGAAGGAGTGCACAAAGGATTTAGCCTACAGGGCACAAGAGACAAACAAGGTAACTGCCATGCAACCAACTGTTGACAACTTGACAAACCAACTCAATATTATCAATGCTGCTTTATAGGGTCTGCTTCGAGGAGGTGGAAACCAATTCGGGGGCACTGTGAACTCCTCTTCCGTGACACATAAACTGAAAAGTCCTAAGCCAAAGGCATATAGTGGAGCTAGTAATGTAAAGAAAGTGGAAAACTTCATCTTTGACATCGAACAATACTTCGATGCTGTTGGGGCCTAGAAAAAACTAATAAGGTAAAAACTACTAACATGTATCTTCGGGGTGATGCTAAACTTTAGTGGCGGGTGAAGTACGAAGCCATCAGGGCCGGTTAAGATGCTCTCAATACATGGGCAGAACTGAAGGCAGCCATACGTCTACAGTTCTTCCCAAAAATGTTGAATATAATGCAAGGAGAAAGCTACGGGAGCTCCGCTAGACCAAATCAATGCATGGATACGTGCAGGAATTCTCTGCGCTTATGCTAAACATATGTGACCTAGGGGACAAAGACAAGCTCTTCACCTTCATGGAAGGGCTGAAACCTTATGTTCGTATGGAGCTGCAAAGACAAAGGGTAGATACCCTACCCAAGGCGATCCAAGCAGTTGAATGCCTTAGGGATTATCAAGTGAAAGCTCGGAAGGATAGGGCTCAGCCGCCTGCCCGAGAAGGATTCAAAGGGGGCCAGCCTAGCAATGGTGGCCCTAGCAGAAGTGGGGGAGATCAGAGTGAAACCAAATGTAAGGCTCCCTCCTCAAGCAGCAATAGTGCTACATCAAACAACAATGATCGGGGGAGAAAGCCTCATTCAGGATGCTGTCATTGCGGAGGACCACATTGGAACAATGTGTGCCTACATGCACAGATGAACGCCCATCGGGCTTTTGATGAGAGGACTGACGATGACTCAGATGATGCAGACTAGACTGAACCAGTGGGTGCGTTCAATGCAATTGTTGGCTCTATTTCTGAGGCATTAGTGGAGAAGTGCTGGTATCCATAAGAAGAAGAACCAATTTCCAATCACCAAGAAATGGAAAAAGAAGGCGGACGAGGAGACTCCTCTTAAACAAGAGAGGACCTTGATGTTCGTCGAGATGAAGGTGAATGACAAGCCCATTTGGGCGATGATAGACATGGGTGGTACTCACAACTGCTTAGACTCAACTCAGGTAGAGCGCCTTGGCCTAGTTGTAGCAAAAGGTAGAGGTCTTGTCAAGGCTATCAACTCACCTCATCAGCCAGTAGGTGGAATAGCCAAAGAGGTACCAGTGAATCTTGGCCCTTACGAAGGAAAATTCAACCTATGAGTGGTGATCATAGATGACTTCGAGTTGATATTTGGGTTGGAATTCTTAATTCAAACTAACACCATGCCCGTATTATATGTCGACATACTACTGATGATGGGAACAATTGGGGCCAAGCCCTGCATTATCACATGCATGCCCATAAAGATGGTTGTTGTATATCGGCCTTGCAGTTGAAGAACATGGTCAAAAGACATGAACCTACGTTCATGGATACCCTCTGCATTGAAGATATAAAATGCTCCTCGGTTCCCATTCCTAGACTCGTGAAGGAGCTGCTACTGGAGATTGAAGATGTCATGCCACAAGACATGCCAAAGCAACTACCCCCTAGGCGCATTGTGGACCATGAGATTGAGTTGGTGCCAGGCGCGAAGCCACCCTCCCAGGCGCCCTACAGAATGTCACAAACCAAACTCATCGAGCTTCGAAGAAAATTGACGGAAATTCTAGATACAAGGATCATTGTGTCCTCCAAGTCCTCATATAGGTCCCCTATTATATTCCAAAAGAAACATGATGGCAGCTCGTGACTTTGTGTGGATTATCGGGCTCTTAATAAAATTACCGTGAAGAATAAGTACCCTATTCCGCTAATGGCATACTTGTTCAATAAACTAGATGGTGCGATAATGTTCACCAAGATAGACCTGAAGACAGGTTATTGTCAAGTTCGGATTGCAGAGGGTGATGAACATAAGACGGCATGTGTGACAAAATGTGGGTCGTATGACTTTCTGGTCATACCGTTTGGCTTGACTAATGCCCCAGCTACATTTTGCACTCTGATGAACCAAATCTTCCGAGAATACATTAATGAATTCGTGGTGGTCTACTTTGATGACATTATGGTATATAGCCAAACATTGGAAGAACACATAGTGCACTTGCGGAAGGTCCTAGCTCAATTGCGGGAGCATGAACTATATGAAAAGCTATATATCCAAGTGCTCATTTACTCAAAAGCAAATTGACTTCCTCGGACATGTCATCGAGGAATGCCAGATCAAGATGGACCAACAGAAGATTCAGGCAATCACAGATTGGTTGCCGCCTAAGGATGTCCATGCCTTGAGGGAGTTCCTTGGCCTATGCAACTTCTACCGATGATTTGTGAAAAACTACTCCCTCATTTCAGTGTCATTGACATAAATCTTCAAGATGGTCACACCCTGGGATTGGCAACCGAGGCGAGCAGAGGCCTTCAACGCATTAAAAGTGGCTATGTCTAGTAGCCCCATCTTGGTCCTCCCTGATTTGGCCAAGCCATTCGAGGTACAAACAGATGCATTCGACTATGCCCTTGATGGAGTCTTGCTCCATGAAGGGCATCTTGTAGCATAAGAGAGTCAGAAGATGAAAGATGCAGAGTGACGCTATGCGGGCCATGAGATAGAATTATTGTATGTCGTCCACTACTTGCGCCTTTGGAGGCACAATCTGCTGGGGACCCCGTTCGTGGTCAAGACACACAACACAGTTGTTAGCCATTTCATGACCCAGCCGAAGCTGAATGGTCGATGCCAGGTGGTAGGAACTCCTAGCTAAATTCCACTTCAACTTGGAGTACCACAGTGGAAAGACCAATCATATTGCTAATGCACTCAGTCGAAGAGCTGATCTAGCATGAGTTTCCCTACTCACCACCTTAAGGGTGAGCGAAGTATCCACCTCCATCAAGGACCAGATACATGATATACTCATCAATGATCCTGATGCATAGTATTTGGTTACTTTGGTAGGACATGGCAAAACTCACCAGTTCTACATGAAAGATGGT
This sequence comes from Nicotiana noctiflora, assembly GCA_032618575.1. Taxonomy (NCBI): domain Eukaryota; kingdom Viridiplantae; phylum Streptophyta; class Magnoliopsida; order Solanales; family Solanaceae; genus Nicotiana; species Nicotiana noctiflora. The sequence goes on along the minus strand of JASVEL010001973.1, from coordinate 181,768 downwards.
TTTTTGAAAGTGAAAGGGAACCAACTTTATGTTCTTAAAGGAGTGGATCTGCGAAGGTCTCTTCTGGCGGAATGTCATGATACTTTGTGGGCTGGACACCCCGGTGAAGAACGCACCATGGCGTTACTTCGTCATGTATATTATTGGCCTCAAATGTCCGATGATGTCGCTCAATATGTGAAGACTTGTCTAGTATGTCAGAAGAACAAGTCGGACCGCTTAACACAAGCGGGACTCTTGGAACCACTAGTTGTCTCAAAGAGACCTTGGGAAAGCGTTTCTTAGATTTCATCAACGGATTGCCCAAGGTCGGAGATCTTACAACTATCTTAGTTGTGGTGGATCGATTTTCCAAGTATACTACCTTTATTGCAGCTCCCACAATATATATCAGCAGAAGATACAACTTGATTTTTTTTCTCTCATGTCGTCAAATATTGGGGCCTACCTAAAGACATTATTAGTGAGCGCGACTCATGCTTCACTAGCAACTTTTGGACCTAACTGTTTAAGTGCCTTGGGTCAAAATTGAGTCACATCTCAAGTTTCCATCCACAATCTGATGGCTAGACGGAGCGGTTCAATGGTATGTTGGAGGAATATCTCCGCCTCTTTGTAATCGGATCGCAGAAGAATTGGGTGAAGCTTCTGGATGTTGTTTAACTGTGTTTCAATTCACAAAAGAGCTCTAGTACAAACAAAAGCGCTTTTGAAATTGTTACCGGACAACAACTGCTACTCTCACACACTGTGAATGCACCAAACATGTCTAAATCTCCTCGAGCTGCTAGCTTTTCAAAAGAGTGAAAGCGGAATTTGGAGATAGTGCGGATCTATCTTGTCAAAGCTCAAAAGAGGGTGAAGAGGCATGTTGATCAAAATCGTCCCTTTATTGAATAGCAAGTAGGAGATAAAGTGATGGTCAAAATCCTAAAGCGGTACTTATTTGCGGGGGTCTATGACCCTCGCCATTTCAAAAATACATTGGACCTTTGTCCATTGAAAGACATGTAGGGAAAGTTGCATGTTGGATGGATACCCCATATTGGTGGAAAATTCATCATGTATTCCATGTCAGCCTCCTGAAACCTTTTCGGGAAGACACGAAGGATCCTTCACGGAGCCAACTCACAATACCTAGCATTCGAGGTCCCAATGCAACTGGGAAAAGGTGTGTTGAAGCTATCCTTGATGATAGGGTAGTTCATGCCTCAAGGAAAGATCACCAAGAGTTCTTGATGAAATGACGGGGTTGTGATGTAGAGGAGAGTACTTGGGAGAGGGGAACAAACCTCAAAGCCTACAAGAGCCTCATTGAAGATTATTTTGCAAGAAAGACACCGAGGACGTAGCCAACTTAGGTGGGGGAGAATGTTATGGGTGGCTTTCCAGCCATGCCCCATGACCCCTTGGGCGCGCCCCGTGGCGTCCTAGCAAGCCTCCCAATGCCTAGCGCCATGGACTACCCCGTGGTCTTAGCCGCGCAAAGTGACAAACGCGCATGTGCCTCGATTGTCCCACCAATATCCCTCGCCAGTGCCTAGCCGCAGACAGATGTTAACAACACCGCGCATGCAGACATTGTCGTGCATGCAAACTGTAATGCCAAAGACAAATCTGCTGACAATGGACTTGTTTCTGCCTTGGATAAAACTAAGTCCTTTTGATTGTAAATATAGAGTAGTTTTATTTCATGTACTTCCATTATGTTTCTCTAATTTAGTCAAGTCTAGTCTTATGGCCTTGGTTTATTTTATTTTTTAGCTTTATTAGGGAGGATCAAGCAATCAAACTTTCTAGTGAGCAAATAATTCTCTGTATCGGTGTCTCTTCCCCTCGACATCGTATTGCTTTTCTGTAACAACTTTCATTAATGCAATCAAGATTTCTTTCATTCTCAATTCTCATTTTTGTTCTCTCAATTTCTCTTGACATTTATTTTCACATTATCAATCTCGTCTAGTGTACGGAGGGTACCTCAGTTGGCGGATAATAATTGCACTGGCATCAATTGATTAGCCTTACGTCGCCCTTCTAAGGAATCTCAGGAAGGCGCCGTGAAACAGATCACATTTATAAACTAAAATATGCTCATTAAAAGGCGTCATGTAACAGATCATGTGTTTGGATGGAAATTGGCAAAAGCGGATGATTTGATGCAAAAAAAATTGAGATGCAAGAGCTGAGAGCGTGTCACAACTGGTGCATTGCATGAAAGGTATACGTGAAATGGTCTAAAAAGTGAATCAAAACCAGTGAAGTATGACACTTGCACCAACCCCCAACATAAAAAAGAAACAAAGAAGACAAAAAAAAAACTATGAACGTGCCTATCGGTCGCGCATTACATGAACCCTAGGCACACGACTCAACTTCTTCTTTTCGAGATAGGAGTGTCAAGGACGCCTCATACAAACCCTAATTGATATAAAGACATCATAAAACGTCCTTTTGATGGGAGATACACTACTTTTAGGTTAAGACAACACCTAAAGAGGTGAGAACACGTTAGGAGCAAAGAGGAAGATTTAACCACGAGTTTTTTTCCCTTCTTCTTGCTAATTACCCCTATTGTTTGATAAATGGTTTGCTTATAGCCTCTGTCCGTCTATCAGTCTAAAAATACACATTCTGTCTATCTGTTAGTCCAAAAATACATACAATATTAATTTTATTAATTAAAATACCCCTACGTTTAAGGGCAGCGATAATGGGCTAAATTATACAATATAGCCTATATATATATATGCTCTAAATTAACAAGAAATTACTGTCATATGATTATAATTAATGATAAAATTAGCTCTAAATGTGATTTTACTGTTTTACAGGAGTTAATTGTGCATGTAAGTGTTTATGCCATGTGTACGCGATCGACAAGTAATATAATAGTAAGTAGAGTATCGTTCCCACGAGGAATTGTAATTAACTTATTGAATGATTTAGACTAAACTAGTGATAAAACAAGTTTTATCACGCAAGTTAACTTGAATTTTGATAAGTTAATCTTAATGAGTCGTATGCCATGTGTGGTGAGAAATTGTGCTAATTGCATAGTCCATGTAGTGTAAGTGTGTAACTAGAACTTGCCTAGTATGTGAATTGAAGCGAAATTTCAGGTGACACTCGATTTTAATTGTGCATGTAAGTGTTTATGATGGTAAACAATGTGGAAAAATTGAGCAAAAGAAGACAAAAGGGATCAAGCCTCACTAGCGCGGGCATTAACGTGGCCTTAAGCTTGTCCGCGCTAGTCCAAAATTCCGGACCAAATATTACACACTAGCGCGGGCACTAGCGCAACCATAAGCTTGCCCGCGCTAGTCCAGTTCCGAAAATTCATTATGGAGTTACTATTTTGTCAACTAAGGGTGGATTCCACTATGGGATAAAACAAAGATAATGTGCATAATGGAGAAGATCAGATTCTATCATTGTATTATTGTGGATTTATACTATTCATCCTAGAGAGAACATTTTGAAGAGAAGTCATTGAAGTCTTCTTGGAGCAAAACAAGGAATTGAAGATCAAAGCTTTGAAGTGCATCAAATAAAAGAGTTCATCTAAACTTTCATCTTGTATTCTTCTTTGTAGTATTTTAGACATCAATATTATTGATTTAGTATGAACATGAGTAGCTAAACTCTTTAGTATTCTAGGGTCATGGATGTTAGTTAATCTTGTTATTTGAAGCTTGGATTGATTTTATTGAAGTTATTGATATGGGTTGTTTATTTGATTTTGATCTTAATTATTTTACTGTGGAGCTAACAGTGAAATATTATCTATGAACTTTGAATTAAACTTGACAAAGGAAATTCTTGGTTGCACATAAAATCAAATAGAACAAGATTTGAATCTCGGGCATCGAGTGAAGGATTTGCAATTAAGATAGATATATACTTAATTGCCTTGTTTGGTTGAATAATAAGAGTTTGAAATGCATTCTTGTTAATATTAATATCATAGAAATATAGATATTAATTTTACTTGGATAGATTCATAAGAACTCGAAAGATTCTTATGAATATTATTAACCTTATAATCAACAACCCGGATAATTAAATAAATCAATTCTAAGTAGGAAAATAGCATGATTACTAGCAAGTCCATGGCCCTGGAATATATTTGTCCAAATTGTTATAAACATAATTTGTAATTGGTGTAGTAATTTTGCCTTGATTTATTGTTCTATTATTAAGAAGATTTATATATCTATTGTGATAATTTAGTTTGAGTTAATAACTAGTTTAGTCTAAATCAGCCAATAAGTTAATTACAATTCCTCGTGAGAACGATACTCTACTTACTATTATATTACTTGTCGATCGCGTACACTTGCGTGAGTGTATTGGTCGCAACAAGTTTTTGGTGTCATTGCCGGGGATTTTGAAATTAGCTCCTTGACTGTTTTATTATTTTGTAGTTTTTAATAGAAAATAAAAAAAGAAATTTTCGTCTATTTGTTTGTGTTATACAGGTTCTTCTCTTGAATGCGGAGGAGCAGATGCACAAACAATCTCTTCCCATTTGATCCTGAAATTGAAAGAACAATACATAGAACAAGGAGAGAGTGGGAAGTTCAATATAAAACAGAAGGAGAGTTGAACATTCAAATTCAACCACAGCCAACAGTGATGGCAGGAAATGAGGAAAGAGCGGTGATTGAAGCCGCAAGACCCAGTCTGGCTAATATGACTCAGGCTATTGTGAAGCCTGATATTACTAGTCATTTTGAGTTGAAACAATATATGGTGCAGCTGATTTAGTCTACAGGTCAATTTGTGGGTCTACCTCATGAAGATCCACAAAGACATATTCAGAATTTTTTGGAAATTACGGATACTTACAATTATCCAAATGTTTCCAAGGATTATGTACGGCTGACACTATTTCCTTTTTCTCTGCTTGGGGAAGCTAAAGAGTGGTTAAACAAAGAACCACCAAATTCAATCCGCACTTGAGATGATCTAGCAAGGAAGTTCTTAATCAAGTTCTTTCCTACTAAAAAGACAAAAATGTTGAGGAGTCAAATTCTTGGGTTTGAACAACGCTCTGGCGAAACACTTCGTCAAGCTTGCGAAAGATACAAGAAGCTACTTAGGGACTGCCCTCATCATTGTCAAACAGATGAGGTGTTAGGTCATACATTTGTTGATGGGTTAGATGAAGCTTCAAAAATGAATCTTGATTCCGCTTGTGGAGGAAGTTGCATGACAAAATCTTACACGGAAATCCAGCTCTTGTTAAATACATTAACTTCTAATGATAATAATTGGCAAGGTGATGGAGATTCCAGAAAGGCAATGAAACAAAAAGCAGCAGGGGTGCTTGAGCTAGATGATGTATCGGCAATGAGAGCGGAAATTGCAAGGCTATCCAACTAGATGACAAGGATGACAATGCAACAACCTCAACCCATGCAACAGGTGCAACAAATGGCTATTTGCTGTGAAATGTGTGGTGATTGCCATACAAGTGATATGTGTCCAACGAATCCAGAATCTATTTATTATGTGGGACAACAAAACAGAGGCCCAGCAAATTAGCACGCACAATATGGAAATTCCTACAATGCAAATTGGAGGAATCATCCTAATTTCTCATGGGGAGGAAATCAGCAAAATCCAAATCAGTACAGACTGCAAGGGGGTTTTAATCAACCTCAGAGACCACCTCAGCAGGTGGAAGAAAGTACAAATGATTTGCTGAAAAAGTTGTTGATCCACAATCAGCAGCTCAGAACTGATGTTAGGAATCTAGAAAGGCAGATGGGGCAGATTGCAATGAACCAGAACACTAGACCTATAGGAGCTCTTCCCAGTGACACGGAAAAGAACCCACGGGTAAGTGCTATAACACTTAGAAGCGGGAGAGAACTTGAGGAAATCTCAAAGAAAAAGAAAGAGAAATTTGTGCCTGAAGGAGAATTGATCCCTAAATTGATAAATGATCCAAAGAAGACTACTGAAAGTCTTGAACCTGCGGAAGTTCCAAGACCACCCCCACCTTTTCCCCAAGGATTGCAAAAGAAGAATGATGATAGAATGTTCAATAAATTTCTGTCCATGTTGAGCCAAGTTCAATTAAACATTCCACTTGTTGATGTACTTCGAGAAATCCCTAAATATTCTAAGTACATCAAAGATATAGTGGCTCATAAAAGGAGATTAACTGAATATGAAACAGTCGCACTTACTGAAGAGTGCACTGCCAGGGTACAAAACAAGCTTCCACAAAAGCTTAAAGATCCCGGTAGTTTTACAATTCCTGTGCGTATTGGGGATATTGATGTAGGTCGGGCTCTTTGTGACTTGAGGGCGAGCATAAATTTAATGCCCTTGTCATTGTTCAAACAATTGGGTCTTGGAGCTCCTAGACCAACCACTGTGATGTTGCAGTTAGCAGACAGGTCCATAGCACACCCTGAAGGGGTGATAGAAGATGTATTGTTGCAGATTGGGAAATTCATCTTTCCTGTAGATTTCATTATTCTTGATTATGAAGCAGATGAATTGGTGCCAATCATTCTTGGGCGACCTTTTCTAGCTACTGGTGATGCGATCATTAAAGTGAAAGAAGGGAAGTTGATTCTAAGGGTTGATGATGAGGAAGCGGTGTTTAACGTATACAAAACAATTCAACTTCCTTGTCAATATGAGGAACTTTCTATGATATTCGTGATTGAGAATAATGAACAAAATTGTGATTCAAGTGTGTATCTCAATGATTCATTAGAGAAAGCACTTACAATATTTGATAATTTGGCAACGGATGAAGAGGTTGAAGAGATGATGTACATCCTTGATACATCTTGTGCATACTTGCAAGGAACATATCCTTTTGAACCGTTGAACAGGCCACATGGACCTCCTCCAAAGCCATCAATTGAGGAAGCCCCGAAATTGGAGCTTAAACCACTACCATCTCATTTGCATTATGCTTATTTGGGTAGTTCTGATACATTGCATGTTACCATTTCTTCTGATTTATCTGAATTGCAGGAGGAAAAATTGCTAAGAGTATTGAGAGAGCACAAGAAAGCCATTGGGTGGACAATGTCAGACATTAAAGGTATTAGTCCTGTGTTTTGCATGCATAAAATCCTAATGGAGGAAGGATACAAACCAAGTATATAACACCAACGTCGCCTAAATCCTAACATGAAAGAAGTGGTAAGGAAAGAGGTGATCAAATGGCTTGATGAGGTATTGTATTTCCTATCTCTGAGAGTAAGTGGGTGAGTCCAGTTCAGTGTGTTCCCAAGAAGGGGGTATAACTATGATAGTTAATGATAATAACGATTTAATACCAACAAGAACTATCACAGGGTGGAGAATTTGTATTGATTACAGAAAACTGAATAATGCCACCGGGAAGGACCACTTTCCTCTTCCATTCATGGATCAAATGCTTGATCGATTGGCCGGCCAGGAGTATTAGTGATTCCTGGATGGTTACTCTGGGGACAATCAAATTACTATAGCCTCAGAGGACCAAGAGAAGACCACTTTTACGTGTCCTTGTGGCACGTATGCGTTCAAAAGAATGCCCTTTGGTCTTTGCAATGCACCTGCGACATTTCAAAGGTGTATGATGGCCATTTTCACTGATATGGTCGAGAGATTTGTAGAAGTATTTATGGATGATTTCTCTGTTTTCGGATGCTCTTTTGATAAATGTTTAACTAATCTTGATAAAGTGCTAGCCAGATGTGAAGAAACCAACTTGGTCTTGAACTGGGAAAAATGCCATTTCATGGTAAGAGAAGGTATTGTCCTAGGGCACAAAGTGTCCAAGAACGGATTGCAAGTAGACAAGGCAAAAGTGGAAGCAATTGAAAAACTGTCCCCACCCATATCTGTTAAGGGCATACGCAGTTTTTTAGGCCATGCAGGATTTTATCGAAGATTCATTAAAGATTTTTCAAAAATTTCATCTCCTCTTTGCAGGCTCCTTGAGAAAGATACACCATTCAAGTTTGATGATGTTTGTCTGAAGGCATTTGAAGAGCTTAAAAGAAAATTGGTTTATGCACCAATCATTGTTGCTCCAGATTGGGAATTGCCTTTCGAATTAATGTATGATGCAAGTGACATAGCCATTGGTGCTGTGTTGGGACAGAGGAAGGAGAAAATTTTTTACTCCATTCATTATGCGAGCAGAACTCTAAATCCCGCTCAAATGAATTACACTGTCACGGAGAAAGAATTACTTGCAGTAGTATGGGCATTTGACAAGTTTAGATCCTACCTAGTAGGAACTAAAGTCATAGTCTATACTGACCACTCGGCTATCAAGTATCTATTTGCAAAGAAAGATACAAAGCCAAGACTAATCCGATGGGTTTTTCTTTTGCAGGAATTTGACCTGGAGATACGTGATAGAAAAGGTACTGAGAATCAAGTGCCTGATCATTTGTCCAGATTGGAAAATAGAAGTCATGTGATTGAAGGAGACTCAATAAAAGAAACGTTCCCTGATGAACATATGTTGGCCATCACATCTAATGAAACTCCATGGTATGCTGACTTTGTAAATTATATTGCAAGTGGAGTGATGCCATCATAAATCACAGCGGATAAAAGGAGAAAATTCTTCCATGATGTGAAATCATATATGTGGGACGGGCCCTTTCTCTACAAACAATGTGCTGACCAATTGGTAAGAAGGTGTGTACCTGAAGAAGAAATGAATGCCATTTTGCATGACTGTCATTCTTCTTCATATGGAGGTCATCATGGTGGAGATAGAACAGCACAAAAGGTTCTCCAATCAGGTTTCTACTGGCCATCCTTATTTAAAAATGCTCATGTGTTTGTTAAAACTTGTGACAGGTGTCAAAGAACAGGTACAATCACAAAGAGAAATGAGATGCCTTTGCAGAATATTTTGGTGGTGGAATTGTTTGATGTATGGGGAATTGACTTCATGGGACCATTTCCAGGTTCTAATGGTCATAGATACATTCTGGTTGCAGTAGACTATATGTCTAAGTGGGTTGAATTGCTCTTCCTACGAATGATGCAAAAGTTGTGGTAAGTTTTGTTAAGAAACACATTTTCACACGCTTTGGAACTCCAAGGGTGTTGATAAGTGACAGAGGAACACATTTTTGCAACAAACTGTTTAAAAATGTTTTATCAAAATATGGGATAAAACACAAAGTTGCTACTGCATACCACCCTCAAACAAGTGGTCAAGTTGAAGTATCTAATCGAGAGATAGAACAGATTCTGGAGAAAACAATTAATGCAAACAGGAAGGATTGGTCTGCTAAATTAGAAGATGCTTTGTGGGCTTACCGAACTGCATTCAAGACTCCAATAGGTACTTCTCCATACATGTTAGTTTATGGAAAGGCGTGTCATTTGCCTGTTGAACTTGAACACAAAGCTTATTGGGCAATCAAAAAGTTAAATGTGGATATGGGTTTGGCTGGTGAAAAAAGGTTGCTACAACTCAATGAACTTGATGAGTTTAGATTGAATGCTTATGAAAATGCCAAGTTGTATAAAGAAAGAACCAAGAGATGACACGATAAGCATATCCAACATCATGAGTTTGAGCCGGGGCAACAACTTCTGTTATTCAATTCTAGGTTGAAACTCTTTCCGGGAAAGCTAAAATCCCGTTGGTCAGGACCTTTTGTGGTGGTAAGTGTAAGTCCCTACGGAGCAATAGAATTGAGGGACCAAAACTCAAATGACACTTTTCTGGTGAATGGACAAAGAGTGAAACATTATTGGGGTGGTGATGTTAATCGTCACAAGACCTCGGTCGAACTCAATGATGTTTGATGAATTGAGGAGTCGTGCCGCGACAGTAAATCAGGTGCTCATTGGGAGGCAACCCAATAATAGCGATATTTGACATATTTTTTTAGTGTGTTATTTTCTTTTGTTTTTAGTTTGTTTGGGTGTTAGTAATGTGTTATAATTATGATTCTAATTTGTATATAAAAAAAAAAAAAATTTACGCCCATTAGCGCGGCCGCGCTAGTGCCCGCGCTAATGGGATTCTCACTGGTCTAAGTCGCGCTAGACTAGCGCGGCCGCGCTAATGCCCGCGCTAGTCCAGTGATTCTTTCCGCGTTTTTGAGAAGTTTTTAAGTATATTAATTCCCCCAAACCCCTAAATACATAAACTCCCCAATTCCTTCATAACCCTAACGCCCCACTCCTCTTCTTCTTCCAAAATCAACTCTTTCCACTCCTCAATCATCCAAATTGTTCAATACATTCTCTATTAAGGTATGTTTTCTTCTCTTTTTCTTTATTTTAGTGTGTTTAATCATGAATTGTTTTTTTACTTTATGAATTAATTTCGTTTTTTTTTTGTTATTTTTCTCTTGAAAAAGAAATAGTTAACTACTTAGTACATAGATTAAGTTTATATATGCAACTTATTGTTATAATTAGTTAAGTAATTAGAATCATTATGTAGAGTTGTTTCTTTAAGATATTGTTCATATGAATGTGTTATAGGTCATGTTTATATGCATATTGTAGTATATTTTGTTCTTATTTTGGGTTGAAAATTCTAGTGTAATATAGTTTGTAATGTTAGAATGTTGTTTGGTTGTTGTGGATGAAAAACATCCTTTTAGAATGTTGTTTAAGGTATTATATCAAACATGCTCACAACATGTTTGATAAAATGTCTCTATGAAGGTAATAGTGTGATCAATTTATGGATTAAGTCTAAATAGTCCAGATTGATCACCTGAGTTAACATTGTTAACCTTCAATTTTTTGCAGGTTAAATGGATCCTCGTAAGCGTCAATACGAAGCTTCTTCATCGAGACGCCCAGCTACAACAGACGTTGGGACAAGGCCACGCCGATCGGTTGATACTCCAACTTTTAATAGCCAGAAATTTGTATCTGCGAAAGCAGAAGATAGATTTCATAAGAAAGAAGCAAAGAGTATCATACCGGAACAACCTATGGATGTTGTAGCACTATCAAACTATTGCCCCAACATTCCAACAGAACTGAGGAGGCGTGGACTGGACATATTCTTTGATGAACCAATCATTGCAAACGTCATGCTTGCCCGAGAATTCTATGCTAATCTCCCTGAGCATAATGAATTCAATGTTACTGTGCGGAGAAGGTTGGTTAATGCATCTGTGGAGAAAATCAGGGCACTATACAGGCTGCCACCGTGGGATGAAAGGGCCATTGATGAATACCCATCTAACAACAGAAAAAGCACTCCATGGGAAACCTTCACGGATGTCATCTGTCGACCCGAAGCTAGAATTCAGTGGTTCAAGTACGGAAGCAAGTTTCATGCTAATGCTCTTAAGTTTGTAGATAAGTGTTGGCTATACTTCATCAACAGTCGTCTGTTGCCATCTAAGAATTTGACCGAGGTGAACAAACCTCGAGCTTGCCTAATTTGGTGCCTCATGAATGGGAGAATGTTTGATGTACCTCATCTGATACACAGCGAGATGTTCCAAAGAGTTAGAGTGCAAAGGTATGGCATGTACTACCCATCACTTGTAACACTCATGTGTTTGCAGGCAAACGTACCAAACAATCTGGACATCGATGGCCGGTTGAAACAGATGAACCCATTCACAGCCGAAAGGGTCACTATAGGTAGAGATGACCTTTAAGCAAATGTTGATAGTGATGGTTCTGAAGAAAGTGATGATGATGATGAGGACACTAAACAAGCTGCAGCAACGGATGTTAAAATGGGAGATGAAGCCCAGCGTGTCGACCCACATGTTTCGAATGTTGCTGGCCTGTCTAGGGCCACTAGAGGACAACGCCTAGACCGCATGGAGCTCGAAATTGCAGAAATGAAGACTTCAGTAAATGATTTGGCAGGAAGTGTTGGGCAGTTGCAAAATCAACAGAAGAAGTCCGAAAAGAAGATAATGGGATGGCTACGAGCTTTGGGAAGGGCTTGCAATGTTGATGCCAACTCAGTCTCTGATCAAGAGTGAAGATTCGGGGAAGTATTTTTTTTGGCTTAAACTTTTAAAGGAAGACATGGGGACATGTCTTCAATTTTAAGTGTGGGGTGGAGGAGCCCTTTTTGCAACATTTCTATGTTTTGTTTTTTTTATCGTGTTTGGTATTGCGGATTATTTTAGCTAGTTTCATATTGTTGAAATGTTAGTATTGCTTAGCTTGTTAGAACACTAGTATTGTTGCTATTAGTATTGTTTGAAGCTTTGATTTTTTTTAGTTTTTGTAATGTTTTGTGATTTAAAAGTATATGTTTGTGTTATATAGAGTAGATAGTATAAAATATTTTTAGTAGATAATAAATCCCCCTTGGTTTTTCTTTGAGCCACGGTTCTTTTCCAAGGGCTTATTTTGAACCGGGCATAGTTAGTTTTTAATTTATACTTTTTGTAGTAAAATAAGGAATTACAAGTTATGAAATGAAAGAAAAACCTTTTTGCTAATACACCTTAACACATTAGATCCTAGAATATAATATTTTAGTTGTAAAGGAAATTGACTGATAGTGCCTAAATTGCATGTTTACTACTGAAAGGGATACTCATAATAGAGAATTTTGATAAGTTAATCTTAATGAGTCGTATGCCATGTGTGGTGAGAAATTGTGCTAATTGCATAGTCCATGTAGTGTAAGTGTGTAACTAGCACTTGCTTAGTATGTGAATTGAAGCGAAATTTCAGGTGACACTCGATTTTAAAATATGATGTTAGGCTTTCCTTGATCTTTTTGAATTCAATTGCTCAAATCAAATAAAATTTATCCCTAGTTAACCATATCTAGCCTTGAAATTTAATCTTTTGGAACCACATTACAAGCCTATACCATTTTTGTTCTTAATTGATATTTTGAACCCTTTACCCTCTTAAAGCACTTTAATTGTAATATGAGCGCTAAAAGAAGTACAAATGAACGAAGTGTGGGGTGGTTTGTGAATGGAACCAATAAAAGTGAGAAAGGTGCATGTAAATTTTGTTAAAAAAAAAACTGTATAAATTTGTGCATATTATTTTGTTAATGCCAGTTGAATATGAAAAAAGCAGTGCATAAAAGAAAAATGGAACACTGCTAGGAGTGAATTGATTGATTGATGCAATTGTTATTAAGATTAGAGAATTTGCGCTAAAAATGATTGAGTAATGTGTTAAAGTGCTAAGGAGTGCTAGTCACTAATCCTAAAATAAATCTTACCAGCACCTTAACCCACATTACAATCAGAAGAAAACATCCTAATTGATTTTTGATCGAACAAGCCTGTATTAGTAGAGATTTACATTAAGGGCAAGCTTATGGTATCATTTGCATGCATGTGACTTCTTTTGTGAGTGTGAGTGAAATTGTCTTGTTGTAAATAATTAGGGAATTCTTTTGTACATATTGACATTTGTAATGTTGATAAAATTGTGAGGGGATGACTTGTGACAGATAAGCAAATCTTAATCTTTATATAGAGTATTTCAAAGAAGTGTAAATATTGTATAGCACTTGAAAGTTAGTCCAGAAACTAGAATGTTATATTCCTAGGTGTAGTGTACGAGTTTTGTTCTAGGTGTCAAACATTAAGGAAAAATGGTTTAGTTGATGACTCTTTTATAACTTTAGTGTGATTGCTCGAGGACTAGCAATAGATTAAGTGTGGGGTGTTGATAATGGGCTAAATTATACAATATAGCCTATATATATATGCTCTAAATTAACAAGAAATTACTGTCATATGATTATAATTAATGATAAAATTAGCTCTAAATGTGATTTTACTGTTTTACAGGAGTTAATTGTGCATGTAAGTGTGTATGATGGTAAACAATGTGGAAAAATTGAGCAAAAGAAGACAAAAGGGATCAAGCCTCACTAGCGCGGGCATTAGCGTGGCCTTAAGCTTGCCCGCGCTAGTCCAAAAATCCGGACCAAATATTACACACTAGCGCGGGCACTAGCGCGACCATAAGCTTGCCCGCGCTAGACCAGTTCCGGAAATTCATTATGGAGTTACTATTTTGTCAACTAAGGGTGGATTCCACTATGGGATAAAACAAAGATAATGTGCATAATGGAGAAGATCAGATTTTATCATTGTATTATTGTGGATTTACACTATTCATCCTAGAGAGAACATTTTGAAGAGAAGCCATTGAAGTCTTCTTGGAGCAAAACAAGGAATTGAAGATCAAAGATTTGAAGTGTATCAAATAAAAGAGTTCATCTAAACTTTCATCTTGTATTCTTCTTTGTAGTATTTTAGACATCAATATTATTGATTTTAGTATGAACATGAGTAGCTAAACTCTTTAGTATTCTAGGGTCATGGATGTTAGTTAATCTTGTTATTTGAAGCTTGGATTGATTTTATTGAAGTTATTGATATGGGTTGTTTATTTGATTTTGATCTTAATTATTTTACTGCGTAGCTAACAGTGAAATATTATCTACGAACTTTGAATTAAACTTGACAAAAGAAATTCTTGGTTGCACATAAAATCAAATAGAACAAGATTTGAATCTCGGGCATCGAGTGAAGGATTTGCAATTAAGATAGATATATACTTAATTGCCTTGTTTGGTTGAATAATAAGAGTTTGAAATTGTCACGACCCCAAATCCGGTCGTGATGGCGCCCAGCACATTGCTAAGCCAGCCTAACCAATCCATATCAACCACGGAGCTAGAAGCTCTCTTTAACCCATTTAAGCAAATTAATTCAAGAAATAACAGCGATATATATAACGAAAATGGGGAACCAAGTCCCATAATACATCAACTCCCATAGACCAAGGGTCAAGAGTCATGAGCCTCTACTGAACATGAGTGTATAAAGGTTTACAAAATACCAAGTGCGGAAAGAAATGTCAATACAAAATCCAAAGACAGTAGGAAGGGATGTCGGGTCCTGCGGACTCTGCAGCTACCTCGAATATCCACAAACGTCGCCTCGCACAGCCACTGGATCACTGCTGAGAGGTACCTGGATCTGCACACAAGGTGCAGGGAGTAAAATGAGTACTGCCAGACTCAGTGGTAATAAACAAGGGTAAGACAGCGCAGATAAGAAATCCGCAATAAACACTATGTAAAGCTACAATCAGCTACCTTGTCATAGAATTAATCTTCACTGTACCTGTACCAACAAATACCAATAAATAGCATAACAGCTAGCAGATGTAGCTAAATGCAATGCAATGCATGATATGACCGTTACGGCGTGTAGCCCGACTCCAATTTTGGGTACCCGTGCTCACTGTGGGGGTTCAGACTCCGGAGGGGCTCCTACAGCCCAAGCATATCTCATAGAGATATTCTTGCGCGTGCAGTCCGATCCAACATATATCTCGCTGCGGCGTGCAGCCCGATCCACTACTAGTCAGCTAATATGCAGATACAGCCTCGCAGGCTCAAAAGTAGTTTTTGAAAACTCTTTTATCATTTTTCAGTTGGAAAACAGTAATATCAAGTTCCAGAGATTGGAATTGGCATGATAACAAAAATATCTGCGGACTAGTAGTAAACTAGCATGTCTATATGATAAGACAATGATAACGATCCTCGCGGGATCCAATAACTGGCTCACGGCCCACATGTATAATCAACCGCCCAAGAAGGGGTTCCTCGGCTCAAGAGTGGCCATCATTACAATATATATATATATATATATGCGACCATCCGAGAAGGAGGTTCGACGGCTCTAGAATAGCCAATAATACAGTATCAACAGGTTGGACTAATATATAGTCTCCAATTCATGATCGACCCCGCACTCTCAAGAGTGTGCGTGTCTCGCCGCTATACAGCGTCACAAAGTGGTATACCGGGGTTTCGAACCCGCCGGTCATCACCCACATCTATTACTCACCTCAATACGGCGCGACGACTACTCCGCAATGCCCTTGCCACGAGAATCAAGCTCCGCACGCGTAGAATCTGGATCAAATACAACAATTATATCAATTACGGGTCAAAGAATCATAACCCACTTCAATTTATATGAAATTCGCATAATTACACTAAGTTGGTAAAACCCGACCCCGGGCCCCACTGCTCGGAAAATTCCGAAATTAGCACCAACGCGATCCTTATCTCGCCACGAGTCCGTGCATATAAAATTTATCAAAATCGGAGTTCAAATGGCCTCCCAAATCCAAAATTCCCGTTTTCAATATTTAGGCCACATTTCTTCAAGATTTCAACCCAATTTCATGAAGATTGATGTTAATACTACCATAAATTGATGTTTTTGAGTCAAGAATCTTACCTCCGATGAATACCCGATGACTTCTCAGGTGATTTCCTCGAGTTTTCTTCTCTCTAGGGCTCAAATGTGTGTTTTGGGTTAATGAACCCGTAACCTTCTGTTTCTGGATTAAATTCACTGCCAGAACTATTTCTTCTACGCGATCGCGATCTTCTTCACGCGATCGCGATGCTCAAAATCTCGGCCTCACGCGATCGCGACATTACTCACACGATCGCGATGCACAATCACCCTGCTTCACGCGATCGCGTCCTTAATTCCTGCGATTGCGTAGCTCATTTCCCCTGGACCCATTTCTACTTCTACGCGATCGCGTAAATAAGCATGCGATCGCGATGTACACCCGTTTTCTTCTACGCGATCGCGACTGGCTACCCTGCGATCGCGATGCCCTGGCCCCCAGCTCTACGCGATCGCATCCCGCTCCCCGCGATCGCGGAGAGCAAACGCCTGCTGTGTTTATGACAGCAACCAGTTTTTCTCTTTTCTTCCAAAAATGGTCCGTTTGGACCCCCGGATTCATCCCGAGACCCCCGGGACCCCAACGAAAATCACCAACATATTCCAAAACACGATACGAACTTGTTCCAATCATAAAAACACCCTACTAAACATCAAAAATCTCCATTTACTCACGGATTCAAGCCTAAGTTTCTTCAAAACTTTTAAAACTAACATTCAATCCAAAACCCGATCAAACGATGTCGGAATGACCTGAAAATTTGCAGACATATCCAAAATCACATAACGAAGCTACAGAAATTGTCGGAATTCCATTCCGACCCCCGGATCAAAATATCACCTACCATCCGGTTTTCGCCAAAATTCAACCTTCGCCAATTCAAGCTTAAAACTACACCGGACCTCCGAATTCAATTCCGATTGTTCTCCTAAGTCATAAATGATCCCCGGAACTAGTCGAATCATCGGAATCCGGTTCCGAGCACTCTAACTCAATAGTCAACTCTTGGTTGACTTTTCATATTCAAGCTTTCTTCAAACATGCTATTTGTTTCATTTTCAATCCAAATCACTCCTAACTCACCCGATATACTCTAATAATGTTTTAAAAGCATAATATATGAAAATGTAAGGTAACGGGGTGGTAATTCCCGTAACGACGGGCCGGGTCGTTACATTCTCCCCAACTTAAACAAACGCTCGTCCGCGAGCGGGTTAAGAAACATACCTGGAGTATCAAACAAGTGTGGATATCTACTTCGCATCTCCTGCTCGGTCTCCCAAGTTGCTTCCTCCACGGGACAACCTCTCCACTGCACTTTTACTGAAGCTATGTCCTTAGATCTCAGCTTACGAACCTGTCGACCCAAAATGGCTACTGGTTCCACATCATAAGTCAAATCCTCATCTAGCTGTATCGTGCTGAAGTCCAACACATGAGACGGGTCTCCGACATACTTCCGGAGCATAGATACATGGAACACCGGGTGAACCCCCGACAAATTGGGTGGCAAAGCAAGCATATAAGCCACCTCCCCAACTTTCCTAAGCACCTCAAAAGGTCCAATAAACCTTGGGCTCAACTTCCCTTTCTTTCCAAACCTCATAACACCCTTCATAGGCGAAACTTTCAGCAACACCTTCTCACCTACCGAATAAGACACATCTCGGACCTTCCGGTCTGCATAACTCTTCTGACGCGACTGAGCCGTGCGAAGTCTCTCCTGAATCACCTTCACCTTATCTAAGGCATCTTGGACTAACTCTGTCCCTAACAACCTAGCCTCGCCGGGCTCGAACCAACCAACTGGAGACCTACACCGCCTCCCATATAAAGCTTCATACGGTGCCATCTGAATGCTGGACCGATAGCTATTATTGTAAGCAAACTCCGCCAAAGGCAAATAATCAGCCCATGAACCACCAAAATCAATGACACAAGCACGCAACATGTCCTCCAATATCCGAATAGTACGCTCAGACTGCCCATCCGTCTGTGGATGAAATGCTGTGCTCAACTCTACCTGTGAACCCAACTCTCGCTGAAATGTCCTCCAGAACTGAGATGTGAACTGGGTACCTCTGTCTGATATAATGGAAATAAGAACTCCATGCAATCTCACTATCTCACGGATGAATATCTCTGCCAACCGCTCTGAGGAATAAGTAGTACACACTGGGATGAAGTGAGCTGACTTAGTCAACCTATCCACCACCACCCAAACTGAATCAAACTTCCTCGCTGTCCGAGGGAGTCCACTAACAAAGTCCATAGTTATTCTTTCCCACTTCCACTCCGGAATATCAATACGCTAGAATACACCACCAGGTCTCTGATGCTCATACTTGACCTGCTGACAGTTTAGACACCGAGCCACATGGCTCACAATATCTTTCTTCATCTTTCTCCACCAGTAATGCTGCTTCAAATCCTGATACATCTTCGCGGCTCCTGGATGGATAGAATACCGCGAGCTATGGGCCACCTCCAGAATCAACTCACGAAGGCCATCAACATTGGGCACGCATATCCGGCCCCGCATCCTCAATACGCCGTCACTATCAATGGTGACATCTCTAGCATCATCATGCTGAACTCTGTCCCTAAGGACAGCCAAATGTGGATCATCATACTGGCGCTCACGAATACGATCATATAGAGATGACCGAGATACAACACAAGCCAATACCCTGCCGGGCTCCGAAATATCTAACCTCACTAGCCGATTGGCTAGCACCTGAACATCATAAGCAAATGGCCTCTCCTCAGCTGGAATATATGCCAAGCTCCCCATACCGACCGCCTTCCGGCTCAAAGCATCGGCCACCACATTGGCCTTCCCCAGATGATATAATATAGTAATGTCATAATCCTTAAGCAACTCAAGCCACCTCCGCTGTCTCAAATTAAGGTCTTTCTGTTTGAACAAGTGCTGGAGACTACGATGGTCGGTATACACCTCACAAGACACACCGTATAAATAGTGCCTCCAAATCTTCAAGGCATGAACAATGGCGGCTAGCTCCAAGTCATGAACAGGATAGTTCTTCTCATGCGGCTTCAACTGCCGAGAAGCATAAGCAATTACCTTTCCTTCCTGCATCAACACACAACCTATCCCCACTCTCGAGGCATCACAATAAACGGTATATGAACCTGAAGCTGATGGCAATACTAACACTGGAGCTGTGGTCAAAGCTGTCTTGAGCTTCTGAAAGCTCTCCTCGCACTCATCCGACCACACGAATGGTGCACCCTTCCGGGTCAATTTAGTCAATGAAGAAGCAATGGATGAAAATCCCTGAACAAACCGGCGATAATACCCCGCCAAACCAAGAAAACTCCTGATCTCTATAGCTGAGGTCGGTCTAGGCCAACTCTGCACCGCCTCTATCTTTTTCTGATCAACCTGAATACCATCACGAGACACCACATGTCCCCGAAATGCCACGGACTCGAGCCAAAACTCACACTTGGAGAATTTAGCATATAGCTTCTCCTCCCTCAATCTCTGCAACACGGTACTCAAATGCTGAGCATGCTCCTCCTGACTACGGGAGTAGACTAGAATGTCATCAATGAACACAATCACAAATGAATCCAAATAAGGCCTGAACACACTGTTCATCAGATGCATAAATGATGCTGGGGCGTTGGTCAGCCCAAAAGACATCACAAGAAACTCATAGTGACCATATCGGGTCCTGAATGCAGTCTTCATAATATCCGAGTCCCCGATCTTCAGCTGATGATAGCCCGAACGAAGATCGATCTTAGAAAACACCCTCGCACCCTGTAACTGATCAAACAAATCATCTATGCGCGGTAGAGGGTACTTGTTCTTCACTGTCACTTTGTTCAATTGCCTATAATCAATACACATCCGCATGGAACCATCTTTATTTTTAACAAATAATACCGGCGCACCCCACGGAGACACGCTAGGACGGATGAAACCCTTATCCAGAAGCTTTTGAAGTTGCTTTTTCAGTTCTTTCAACTCAGCCGGTGCCATTCGATAAGGAGGAATGGATATAGGCTGAGTGCCCGGCACCAAGTCAATGCCAAAATCAATATCCCTGTCCGGCGGCATGCCCGGCAGGTCCGAGGGGAATACATCTGGGAAGTCCCTCACAACAGGTACAGAATCAATGCTAGGAGACTCAGCTCCCACATCTCTCACAAAAGCTAAGTACGATAAACACCCCTTTTCAACCATCTTCTGAGCCTTTAAGAACGAAATAACACGGCTAGGGACGAAATCGGTCGAACCCCGCCACTCAATCTGGAGAAATACCAGGAATGGCCAACGTAACTGTCTTAGCATGACAGTCCAATATAGCATGGTACGGAGACAACCGGTCCATACCCAATATAACATCAAAGTCCACCATGCCCAACAATAACAAATCTGCCTGGGTCTACAGACCCCCAATAGATATAACACAGGATCTATAGACATGATCCACAACAATCGTATCACCCACGGGGGTGGATACATGAACAGGTAAATCAAGACTACCACGAGTCGCACCCAAGTGATGTGCAAAATAAGAGGACACGTAAGAATATGTGGACCCTGGATCAAATAGAACAGAGGCATCTCTGTGACAGACAGAAATGATACCTGTAATCACTGCATCGGAGGCAACTGCATCACGCCTGTCAGGAAGTGCATAGAACCGTGCCTGGCCTCCACCAGATCTCTCCTCGCCCCTGGGGCGTCCACGAGAAGACCGACCTCCACCTCTACTAGACTGAGATGGTGCTGAAGAGGAGGGCTGATCCCTCTGCTGAGTCCTGCCCCTACGTAGTCGAGGGCAATGTCTCCTCATGTGGCCAAACTCACCACACTCATAACATGCACCCGGTGCTGGAGAAGTAGGTGCTGCACTCTGGGCTGGGAGGGCACTAAGTGATGACTGACCCTGCTGAAATCCCTGTCGACCACGACCATAAGAACCTCCGCTCTGCTCTGGGCGGCCTGAATGAGAAGGTCTAGATGAGCGACCTCTGCTCTGCTGGGAATGCCCTCTAGATGGAGCACCACTGAAACTGCCAGAACCACGAGGCCTCTTGGCCTCCCGCTCCTCTCTCTCTCGGCGACGATCCGCCTCAATGGAGCGTGCCATATCGGCTACCTGCTCAAACGATGATGACAGAACTCGCTCGCCGGTCATAAGAATACGGATAGAGTAGTTGAGGCCATCAATGAACCTCCTGATCCTCTCCCTATCGGTGGGGATCATCCATGTGGCATGCCTAGCCAACTGAGTGAATCTAAGCTCATACTGAGTCACAGACATGTCGCCCTGAATCAACCACTCGAACCGGCGACGTAGCTCCTCGCGACGAGACCGAGGTACATATTTCTCTAGAAAGAGAGTAGAGAACTTGCTGCCATGTGAGAGGTGCTGCTCTAGCAGGCCTACGCCTCTCAAACTCCTCCCACCAATCAAATGCGGGACCGGTGAACTGAAATGTAGTAAATGAAACTCCGCTGGACTCAAGAATACCAGCCGTACGCAGCATCTTCTGACACTTATCCAAGAAACCCTGGGCATCCTCGCCCTCAACGCCACTGAAATGGGGTGGCTGAAGTCTACCAAATCTCTCAAGGCGACGCTGCTTGTCTTCGGGCATAACCCTGAACCATATGCTCTGGAGCTGGAGCTGGTGCAGCTGGAGGAATAACCGGTGCAACCACCTGAGCGGGGACCGCCTCTGGCGTCTGAAGTCCCTGAACAACCGGGTCAGGTGTGCGAGCTGCAGGGGTCTGCTGACCACCCCCTGACTGAGATGTCGCTACAGTAGCAGTAGCTGAGACTACCTGAGCCAAACCGGAACACACCGATAATATCTGAGCAAGAGTCTCCTGAAGACCAGGAATAGCAATAGATACAGTCTGGCCCTGAACTGGGGCTGCTGGAGTATCAACCACTGGGGGCTGCTCCTGAACTGGTACAACGGGCGGGTCAGCTGGCACTGCCTCAGCTACCCTACCTCTACCTCTAGCACGACCGCGCCCACGACCTCTAACAGGTGGCAATGGAGGTCGTCCACCTCGTCCCGATGCTCGCGTTCTCGCCATCTGCGAGAGAATAGAATATAGAAGTTCAGTTCTCAGAACAACAAGATCGCACGACAGAGTTCAAGAAAAGTGAAGTTTTCCTAAAGGTTCGCAGCCTCCCGAGGATAAGTACGGGCGTCCCCGTACCGATCCACAAGACTCTACTAACCGGCTCAAGACTCATGAGGCCTAGTAAACCTAGGCTCTGATACCAACTTGTCACGACCCCAAATCCGGTCGTGATGGCGCCCAACACATTGCTAAGCCAGCCTGACCAATCCATATCAACCACGGAGCTAGAAGCTCTCTTTAACCCATTTAAGCAAATTAATTCAAGAAATAACAGCGATATATATAACGAAAACGGGGAACCAAGTCCCATAATACATCAACTCCCATAGACCAAGGGTCAAGAGTCATGAGCCTCTACTGAACATGAGTGTATAAAGGTTTACAAAATACCAAGTGCGGAAAGAAATGTCAATACAAAATCAAAAGACAGTAGGAAGGAATATCGGGTCCTGCGGACTCTGCAGCTACCTCGAATATCCACAAACGTCGCCTCGCACAGCTACTGGATCACTGCTGAGAGGTACCTGGATCTGCACACAATGTGCAGGGAGTAAAATGAGTACTGCCAGACTCAGTGGTAATAAACAAGAGTAAGACAGCGCAGATAAGAAATCCGCAATAAAGCACTATGTAAAGCTATAATCAGCTACCATGTTATAGAATCAATCTTCACTGTACCTGTACCAACAAATACCAATAAATAGCATAACGGCTAGCAGATGTAGCTAAATGCAATGCAATGCATGATATGACCGCTACGGCGTGTAGCCCGACTCCAATTTTGGGTACCCGTGCTCACTGTGGGGGTTCGGACTCCGGAGGGGCTCCTACAGCCCAAGCACATCTCATAGAGATATTCCTGCGGCGTGCAGTCCGATCCAACATATATCTCGCTGCGGCGTGCAGCCCGATCCACTACTAGTCAGCTAATATGCAGATACAGCCTCGCAGGCTCAAAAGTAGTTTTTGAAAACTCTTTTATCATTTTTCAGTTGGAAAACAGTAATATCAAGTTCCAGAGATTGGAATTGGCATGATAACAAAAATAGTTGCGGACTAGTAGTAAACTAGCATGTCTATATGATAAGACAATGATAACGATCCTCGCGGGATCCAATAAGTGGCTCACGGCCCACATGTATACTCAACCGCCCAAGAAGGGGGTTCCTCGGCTCAAGAGTGGCCATTATCACAATATATATATATATATATGCAACCATCCGAGAAGGAGGTTCGACGGCTCTAGAATAGGTTCTACAGCTCTAGAATAGCCAATAATACAGTATCAACAGGTTGGACTAATATATATAGTCTCCAATTCATGATCGACCCCGCACTCTCAAGAGTGTGCGTGTCTCGCCGCTATACGGCGTCACAAAGTGGTATACCGGGGTTTCGAACCCGCTGGTCATCACCCACATCTATTACTCACCTCAATACGGCGCGACGACTACTCCGCAATGCCCTTGCCACGAGAATCAAGCTCCGCACGCGTAGAATCTGATCAAATACAACAATTATATCAATTACGGGTCAAAGAATCATAACCCACTTCAATTTATATGAAATTCGCATAATTACACTAAGTTGGTAAAACCCGACCCCGGGCCCCACTGCTCGGAAAATTCCGAAATTAGCACCAACGCGATCCTTATCTCGCCACGAGTCCGTGCATATAAAATTTATCGAAATCGGAGTTTAAATGGCCTCCCAAATCCAAAATTCCCGTTTTCAATATTTAGGCCACATTTCTTCAAGATTTCAACCCAATTTCATGAAGATTGATGTTAATACTACCATAAATTGATGTTTTTGAGTCAAGAATCTTACCTCCGACGAATACCCGATGACTTCTCAGTGATTTCCTCGAGTTTTCTTCTCTCTAGGGCTCAAATGTGTGTTTTGGGTTAATGAACCCGTAACCTTCTGTTTCTGGATTAAATTCACTGCCAGAACTATTTCTTCTACGCGATCGCGATCTTCTTCACGCGATCGCGATGCTCAAAATCTCGGCCTCACGCGATCGCGACATTACTCACGCGATCGCGATGCACAATCACCCTGCTTCACGCGATCGCGTCCTTAATTCCTGCGATCGCGTAGCTCATTTCCCCTGGACCCATTTCTACTTCTACGCGATCGCGTAGATAAGCATGCGATCGCGATGTACATCCGTTTTCTTCTACGCGATCGCGATTGGCTACCCTGCGATCGCGATGCCCTGGCCCCCAGCTCTACGCGATCGCATCCCCCTCCCCGCGATCGCGGAGAGCAAACGCCTGCTGTGTTTATGACAGTAAGCCAGCTTTTCTCTTTTCTTCCAAAAATGGTCCGTTTGGACCCCCGGATTCATCCCGAGACCCCCGGGACCCCAACGAAAATCACCAACATATTCCAAAACACGATACGAACTTGTTCCAATCATAAAAACACCCTACTAAACATCAAAAATCTCCATTTACTCACGGATTCAAACCTAAGTTTCTTCAAAACTTTCAAAACTAACATTCAATCCAAAACCCGATCAAACGATGTCCAAATGACCTGAAAATTTGCAGACATATCCAAAATCACATAACGAAGCTACAAAAATTGTCGGAATTCCATTCCGACCCCGGATCAAAATATCACCTACCATCCGGTTTTCGCCAAAATTCAACCTTCGCCAATTCAAGCTTAAAACTACACCGGACCTCCGAATTCAATTCCGATTGTTCTCCTAAGTCATAAATGATCCCCCGGAACTAGTCGAATCATCAGAATCCGGTTCCGAGCACTCTAACTCAATAGTCAACTCTTGGTTGACTTTTCATATTCAAGCTTTCTTCAAACATGCTATTTGTTTCATTTTCAATCCAAATCACTCCTAACTCACCCGATATACTCTAATAATGTTTTAAAAGCATAATATATGAAAATGTAAGGTAACGGGGTGGTAATTCCCGTAACGACGGGCCGGGTCGTTACAGAAATGCATTTTTGTTAATATTAATATCATAGAAATATAGATATTAATTTTACTTGGATAGATTCATAAGAACTCGAAAGATTCTTATGAATATTACTAACCTTATAATCAACAACCCGGATAATTAAATAAATCAATTCTAAGTAGGAAAATAGCATGATTACTAGCAAGTCCATGGCCCTAGAATATATTTGTCCAAATTGTTATAAACATAATTTGTAATTGGTGTAGTAATTTTGCCTTGATTTATTGTTCTATTATTAAGAAGATTTATATATCTCTTGTGATAATTTAGTTTGAGTTAATAACTAGTTTAGTCTAAATCAGTCAATAAGTTAATTACAATTCCTCGTGGGAACGATACTCTACTTACTATTATATTACTTGTCGATCGCGTACACTTGCGTGAGTGTTTTGGTCGCAACAGGCAGACCAGCTGGACCTTCAAATTAATAAGTCAGCTTCTTTTTATTGGTCCATATGATAATCTTGTCCAAAAACAAATCTGAGTAAAGTAAAGAAGCTAGCATCAATTGCTTTAATATTTTGATTATATGATTGGTTCAAATTCGGGTTCAGCTGAATTGAATAAAACAGGGAATTCAATTCTTTGTTTTGTTTATTTTACTTTTATGTTGATATATATAAACAAATTGTTGCATGTGGAATGGGTCAAAATAAGGATATGTAGTTTCATCGTTAAGGAACTAAATAAATACTTTGGTCATCATTAAAGAAGATTTACTTTGTAGTTGAAGGAAAATCCGATGAATCCTCTGATGGGATAACCATTTGGAATAAAGAGAAAAAATTTTTAAAGAGAGAATGATACAATGTTTCAGAAATGGCAGGAGAACAACATCTGATTAATTTTTTAGACACAAATGTCACATCAATTTAGTCCATATGTCTACTTGTATAACTCAAAGCTCTTCAAGTATCAGATTAAATTTATAATTTCAGTGCTTTATGCCATCATCTTTTGTACTACAATCTGTTCGCGAGGATTGGAAGTGGCGAAGAAGAAAAGTTACCGGTGAGGAAAAGGGGTAGACCATAAAATCCATAAAAGGATGAAACCGAGGAGGAAGAAAAAGCCAGGAAGGTATTTTTTAACCCGGATTGTAAAAAAGTTAGGGAAGGTTCGGTTTATGGGACGGGTACTAAACCCATATGTGTCGTCTAACCCAAAATGCCGCGTGGCCCAATAAAAATATGCCACCTCATTAAATAGAAGGTACACAAGTTCTACCGTTAGTCGCGGGGGGTAATTTTGTTAATAGAATTAACATCGTGTGTTTTTTTTTTGGACAAATAGGTAGACGGAGGGCAACTGTAAACCATTTAGTAAGCGATAGGAGTAGTTTTGACCCTTTTCTATTTTACATACTATTATGAGTAGATAATTTATTATCTAAAGTTTTGATGGAACCTTTTGGGGGATGAATCTTGTTACGTTTTAATATAATTTAGCTTTTCTCTACTTGTTTAACTGTGTGCTTATTTCAGTTGAATGAATTCCTTTATGTTGATTGTGCCTATTTAATATGTATTGCTTGAGAAATGGTACATATTTAGGTGGTTCCTAAAGAACGTTACTCCTACATATATAAGAAATCAGTACAACGAGTTTAATGGTGGGTTTAGGAATAACAAAGTCTTGACACGGTCATATTGAGCCGTATGATAAAGCCATCTAGCGTAGTTCGAGAGAATATGTCTAGAAAATTATTATAGTTGCTCGAAAGAGAGTTACGACACATTAAGTGCTTACGGTCAGTAGAGAATATTTAGACAAACTTATAGGAGATGTAGCGGGAAGCATTCCGACATTTGTAAAAATCATAACTCTAGACCTCCTTAATCTTGTCCCCAATCCTTAGTATCCCTAGTTGTTATTTTACTACTTTAATTTGTTAGTTAATTAGTTAGACAAAAGAATCATGATATTTATGACGAGGCAAATATGTATTGGAATTTCCTGCTCGTACTCTGTCAAATTCTAAAATAGTAAGATATCGTCCCACAGAGACTGGATAATCTACGCTACAGACTTGTAATATTTTAACTACTATTTGAGAGAATTTAATTGATAAAAAGTGAGTGAGGTATAAAACTTGTTAATTACTTAACCAAAATAAAATATTTTTGGAAGATTTATAATTTAAAAAGGAGTTGGGAATCATTGAATTCACTTGATAATATTACTATAATAAAATCTCAATTTTTACAATTATTTCTCTAAATAATAATTGCTAATTTATAATACAATTTTTGATCACTAAGAAATAATTAATTAATAACACTCCGTGAGAATTATGTTAATTAACCAATTTAAGACTAGGGACGTTTAAACCGAAAGATTTTTCTTGCTTGAATTGTGCTAAAAAAAAGTAAAAACTTTATGAGAATATTTTTACCAAGGATCAATAATCTTGCTTACAACAATTCTTCCGTGAGAATTAAAATTGAGGCAAGCAAGATTACTGACTTGAAATAATAGTTTACTGGAAAATTACTTTCACACTACTATCTTATTCATAAGTTATTATATATTAATTTTGCTTCGCGAGAATTACAAAATTAATATATGAATAACTTAGAGATAAAATATGCAGATGTGATGATAGAGTAATTAAAAACTAATATTTCAGCACATTATGAAATGTAAATAGAAAGTTTCAAGCTAAGAGTATATAAAAATCAAGATAATATTATAAAATATATCAAGTTTCATCAACTATACAAACGAAAAGAGATTACTCCATTATGGAGTAAGAAAAGTTACAAATGATACTTAGAAGACTAGAAATATTTAAAAGACCAAGAAAATATTTTTACTACAAAGAAAGAAGATCAAGACTAGTTCTTGTCTTACAAAGATTTGATATTCTTATACAAAGAGAGCTAGCTATTTAAAGGAAAAGATGAGTAGCTTTTGTCATGTTCCACTTTTGCGAATGTGAAATCCATGTCTCCAAAGTGACCTTTGTGTACGTAGATTCTATATATGCAAATATGACACTTGTGATTCACTCTTGACTTCATGAGTTAGTCTTGCAAATGTAGCTTCCATGTATGCAAAGTGACATTTGTGTAGGTAGATTCAATATATGCAAATATGGCATTTGTGCTTCACTCTTGACTTCATGAGTTAGTCTTGCATATGTAGGTTCTATGTGTGCGAATGTTGTTGGACTTTAAGCCATTTGGGCTTTAAAGTAGAAGAAGTGTGAATTGAAAATAGAGGGAAATAAAATGGAGGGAAAGTGAAAATTTGAAGAAGTGAATTTTTATCTTGCACTTTGTCCATCATTGGTGAGGGACAATGTAACGACCCAGCCTGTCGTTACGGGAATTACCACCCCGTTACCTTGAATTTACATATATTATGCTTTTAAAACAGTATTAGAGTATATCGGGTGAGTTAGGAGTGATTTGGATTGAAAATGAAACAAATAGCATGTTTGAAGAAAGCTTGAAAATGAAAAGTCAACCAAGAGTTGACTATTGAGTTAGAGTGCTCGGAACCGGATTCCGATGATTCGACTAGTTTCGGGGGATCATTTATGACTTAGGAGAACAATCGGAATTGAATTCGGAGATCCGGTGTAGTTTTAAGCTTGAATTGGCGAATGTTGAATTTTGGCGAAAACCGGATGATAGGTGATATTTTGATCCGGGGGTCGGAATGGAATTCCGACAATTTTTGTAGCTTCGTTATGTGATTTTGGATATGTCTGCAAATTTTCAGGTCATTCGGACATCGTTTGATCGGGTTTTGGATTGAATGTTAGTTTTGAAAGTTTTGAAGAAACTTAGGCTTGAATCCGTGGATAATTGGTGATTTTGATGTTTAGTATGGTGTTTTTATGGTTGGAACAAGTTCGTATCATGTTTTGGAGTATGTTGGTGGTTTTCGTTGGGGTCCCGGGGGTCTCGGGATGAATCCGGGGGTCCAAACGGACCATTTTTGGAAGAAAAGAGATAAACTGGTTGTTGTCATAAACGCAGCAGACAATTGCTCTCCGCGATCGCGGGGAGGGGGATGCGATCGCGAAGAGCTGGGGGCTAAGGCATCGCGATCACAGGGTAAACAGTCGCGATCGCGTAGAAGTAAACGGGTGTTAATCGCGATCGCAGGCTAATCTACGCGATCGCGTAGAAGAAGAAATGGGTCCAGGGGAAATATGCTACGCGATCGCAGGAGTGAAGGACGCGATCGCGTGAAGCAGGGTGATTGTGCATCGCGATCGCGTGAAGGAAGTCGCGATCGCGTGAGGCCGAGATTTTGAGCATCGCGATCGCGTGAAGCAAGTCGCGATCGCGTAGAAGAACCTGTTCTGGCAGTGAATTTAATCCAGAAACAGAGAGTTACGAGTTCATTAACCCAAAACTCAATTTCAAGCCCTAGAGAGAAGAAAACTCGAGGAAATCACTGAGAAGTCATCGGGTATCGTCGAAGGTAAGATTCTTGACTCAAAAACATCAATTTATGGTAGTATTAACATCAATCTTCATGAAATTGGGTTGAAATCTTGAAGAAATGTGGCCTAAGTTTTTAAAACGGGATTTTTGGATTTGGGAGGCCATTTGAACTCCGATTTCGATAAATTTTATATGCACGGACTCGTGGCGAGATAAGGATCGCGTTGGTACTAATTTCGGAATTTTCCGAGCAGTGGGGCCCGGGGTCGGGTTTTACCAACTTAGTGTAATTATGCGAATTTCATATAAATTGAAGTGGGTTATTATTCTTTGACCCGTATTTGATATAATTATTGTTATTTGACTAGATTCTACACACGAGGCAACGAAATTCAAAGGAAAAGGCATCGCGGACGATTCTACGACCGGCTAGAGGTGAGTAGTTTGTGTATATTGTAGCCTGGAGGGTTCGAAACCCCGGCTTAGCACATTGTGACGCTAATAGGGCGTGGCTCGCACACCGTGGCAGGTGCGGGATTGATTGTGATTGGGGATTGAGACTTGGTCCATCCCGGAAATGAATAATATGTTGTTAGTGTTGGAAATACACTGTGATTGCTATATTTGTGGGTTGTAAGCCATGTTTGGGGCCTTGTGCCGATCTGTAGCGTCCTTAGAGGACAATATTTATGTGATAGCTAAAATTGCTTAAATCACTGATCTCAGTCCTGGAAATTGTAATCACACTTTTGAAATGCTAAGTCACCGGCTTTTGCAAAAATTAATAAAGTTAAAGTATTTTTCATAAATTGTGAATTGAGAAATGGAAATAAGGAAAAAATGAATTGTTTTGTGACTTAAATGCTTATTGTGGACTGAGTATGGGATCGGGCTGCACGCCACAGTGGTTGATGTGAGGATCGGGCTGCACGCCACAGCAGTATTGCGCTTGGGCTGTAGGAGACCCTCCGGAGTCTTACACACCCCCAGTGAGCGCCGTCGACGTTAAATTGGATCGGGCTACACGCCGTAGCGGTTATGTGCATTGCATTGCATCTGTATTTGTTGAATTACTCTGTTGTAGCTGTATTGTATTATTGTTGCTAGTTCGTAGGAGACTCGGACTGTAGTGTAGCTTCATATTGTGGTATTTTGTGGATTTCTTACTGTCAGCTACATATATATATTTGTTACTCACTGAGTACTTAGTACTCACCCCTACTCCCTGCACCTTTTGTGTGCGGACTCAGGTACACAGGAGCAGTAGACGGACATCTCCAGCGTTTACATTGTCACATCGAGTTGCTGAGGTAGCTGCCTACGTTCGCAGAGCCTAGCTTCTCCTCTCATTCCAGTTGTTATTGTATATTTTGTATTCAGACTTGAGTACTTCTATATCGTACTCTCTATTTTCTGTTGGGTTTTGTTAGAGGCTCTAGACTTGTGACTCGGATCTTTGGGAGTGTCAGTACTTTTGTTTAGTATTATTATTATTGGAGTTCTTAAACTCATATATTCTTCTTGGGTTGTCCATTTGTGGACTGGTATTGTGTTATAATTAAACTGTTGGTTTGGCTGGCCTAGCTTGATTGTTGGGCGCCATCACGACTGGATTTGGGTCGTGACAAGTTGGTATCAGAGCTCTAGGTTATTAGGACTCGCGAGTCATGAGCCGGTTTAGTAGGCTTTCGCGGATCGGTACGTAGACGTCCGTATCTATCTTCGAAGGGCTACAGAAACTTTAGGAAAAACCTCATTTTCTTGAATTCATATCGTGCGATTTGTGTTATCATGAAATTAAATCTTTCCATATTCTATTCTCTCGCGGATGGCGAGAACACGAGCTAACGGACGTGGCGGACGACCACCATTGGCACCCAGAGGCCGTGGTCGTGGTAGAGGTAGGGCAGCAGCACCAGGGTTAGATTCCTGCACCAGTGGCCCAGGTTCAGGACCAGATTCCAGCTGCAGACGCTCCAGCAACTCAGGTTCAGGCACCGGCAGTGCCCATTGTGATACCGGGTCTTCAAGAGACCTTGGCCCAGATCTTATCAGTATGCACAGGATTGGCTCAGGTCGTTGTAGCCTCTACTGCAGCGTTTTCTTCATAGGCAGGGGGAGGAATCAGACCCCGTGGCTCGCACACCCGAGCCGGTGATACAGGGTATTCAGGCGCCTGGGGCAGCATATGTGGTTCCAGTTATGCCCGACGATGAGCAGCGTCGTTTGGAGAGATTTGAGAGGTTACGGCCTCCGACATTCAGTGGATCTGAGGGCGAGGATGCCCAGGGTTTTCTTGACAGATGTCAGCGCATGCTACGTACCGCGGGTATTCTAGAGTCCAGCGGTGTTTCATTCACCACTTTTCAGTTCACAGGTGCAGCATTTCGGTGGTGGGAGGATTTTGAGAGGCGTAGGCCCGCTGGGGCAGTGCCCCTCACTTGGCAGCAGTTCTCCATGGTATTTTTGGAGAAGTACGTGCCTCGGTCTCGGAGAGAGGAGCTGCGACGTCAGTTCGAGTGGTTGAAGCAGGGAGAGATGACGGTTAATTAGTACGAGATGAGATTCACACAGTTAGCCGTCATGCCATGTGGATGGTTCCTACCGACAGGGAGAGGATCCGGAGATTTATTGATGGTCTTATTTATCCCATCCGCATATTGATGACCCGGGAGAGAGTTTCTACGGTTACCTTTGAGGAGGTGGTTGATGCTGCCCGTCACATTGAGACAGATCGCCGCAGAGAGCGAGAGGAGAGAGAGGCTAAGAGGCCTCGTGGTACTGGCAGTTACAGTGGTGCTCCGTCTAGGGGTCAATTTCAGCATAGCAGAGGTCGCTCTTTCAGGTCTCATCAGTCTGGACGTACAGAGTCCAGTGGGGTTTCATCTGATCGTGGTCGTCAAGGCCAGCAGGGTTATCAGGGTCGGCAGAGCCGTCAGCAGAGTCAGCCTGCACTGAGTGCTCTTCCAGCTCAGAGCTCTGCTCCTGTTTCCTCAGCACAGGATTCATCGGTAGCGAGGGGTCCTCAGCAGCCCCTTCTTCCATCTTCAGGCCGTTGTTTTGAGTGCGGTGATTTGGGCCATATCAGGAGAGAGTGTCCTCAGTGGCTTCGTAAGCGGTCACAGCGGAGGGATCAGCCTTCGTCTTCTACTCCTATTTCTTCAGCGCCAGCACAGTCAGCTAGGACTGGTGGCCAGGTATCCAGAGGTCGCCCCAGGGGCGAGGATCGTACTGGTGGAGGTCAGGCTCGTTTTTATGCTCTTCCGGACAGGAAGGATGCTAGCACTTCAGATGCGGTTATTTCAGGTATTATTTCAGTCTGCCACAGGGATGCTTCTGTCTTATTTGATCCCGGATCCACCTATTCTTATGCCTCTACTTATTTTGCACATCATTTGGGTATGACCCGTGGTATTCTTGCTTTGCCCGTACATGTGTCTACCCCGGTGGGGGATACTGTTGTTGTGGATCAGGTATATCGATCCTGTATTATTACTATTGGGGGTCTGGAGACCCGAGTTGATTTATTATTACTGGGTATGGTGGATTTCGATGTAATTCTAGGCATGGATTGGCTATCTCCTTACCATGCGATTATGGACTGTCATGCCAAGACAGTCACACTAGCTATTCCAGGTAATCCGAGGATCGAGTGGCGTGGCTTAACTGATTATGTGTCCGACAGGGTGATTTCTTATATAAAGGCTCAACGAATGATTGGCAAGGGTTGTTTATCTTATTTGGCCTTCATTAGAAATGTTGAGGCCGAGACACCCGGTCTTGATTCGGTCCCCATTGTGAGGGAGTTTCCGGATGTATTTCCAGCAGACCTGCCAGGCATGCCGCCTGACAGAGATATTGACTTTGGTATTGACTTGGTGCCGGGCACTCAGCCCATTTCTATTCCTCCTTATCGCATGGCACCGGCAGAGTTAAAAGAATTGAAAGAACAGCTTCAGGAACTCTTAGATAAGGGTTTCATTCGTCCGAGTGTGTCACCTTGGGGTGCACCGGTGTTGTTCGTAAAGAAGAAAGATGGCACAATGAGAATGTGCATTGATTACAGGCAGCTGAACAAGGTAACAGTGAAGAATAAGTACCCATTACCTCGTATTGAGGACCTATTTGATCAGCTACGGGGAGCTAGTGTATTTTCTAAGATTGATCTTCGATCGGGCTATCATCAATTGAAGATCAGGGACTCAGATATTATGAAGACAGCGTTCAGGACGCGATATGGGCACTACGAGTTCCTGGTGATGTCTTTCGGGCTGACAAATGCCCCAGCTGCATTCATGCACTTGATGAATAGCGTATTTTGGCCGTACCTTGATTCTTTTGTGATTGTGTTTATTGATGATATTCTGGTGTATTCACGCAGCCAGGAGGAGCATGCACAGCACTTGAGGGTGGTATTGCAGAGGTTGAGAGAAGAGAAGCTTTATGCAAAATTCACTAAGTGTGAGTTCTGGCTTGATACTGTCGGTTTTCTGGGACATATAGTGTCCAGTGATGGTATTCGGGTTGATCCACAGAAGGTCGAGGCAGTGCAGAATTGGCCCAGACCTTCCTCAGCTACAGAGATTCGGAGTTTTCTCGGCTTGGCAGGCTATTATCGTCGGTTTGTTCGGGATTTCTCATCTATTGCTTCACCGTTGACTAAGCTGACACAGAAGAATGCTCCATTTGTGTGGTCTGATGAATGTGAAGAGAGCTTTCAGAAGCTCAAGGAGGCTTTGACCACAGCTCCAGTACTTGTGTTACCATCGGCCTCAGGGTCATATACGGTGTATTGTGATGCTTCCGGAGTTGGACTCGGTTGTGTGTTGATGCAGGAGGGTAGAGTTATTGCATATGCTTCTCGTCAGCTAAAGCCCCACGAGAAGAACTACCCTGTTCATGATTTGGAGTTAGCTGCTATTGTTCATGCCTTGAAGATTTGGAGGCATTACTATATGGTGTATCTTGTGATGTATATACAGACCACCGCAGCCTTCAGCATTTGTTTAAGCAAAAAGATCTAAATTTGAGGCAGCGGAGATGGCTTGAGTTGCTTAAAGACTATGATATTACTATCTTGTACCATCCCGGGAAAGCCAATGTAGTGGCTGATGCATTGAGCCGGAAGGCTATTAGTATGGGCAGTTTGGCGTATATTCCGGTTGGGGAGAGACCCCTAGCAGTTGATGTTCAGGCGTTAGCTAATCAGATGGTAAGGCTGGATATTTCTGAGCCCAGTCGGGTGATGGCTTGTGTAGTAGCTCGTTCTTCGTTATATGATCGTATTCGAGAACGCCAGTATGATGATCCACACTTACTTGTCCTTAAGGACAGAGTTCAGCATGATGATGCTAGAGATGTCACTATTGATAGTGAGGGTGTATTGCGGATGCAGGGCCGGATATGTGTGCCCAATGTTGATGGCCTTCGTGAGTTGATATTGGAAGAGGCCCATAGTTCGCGGTATTCTATTCATCCAGGAGCCGCGAAGATGTATCAGGATTTGAAGCAGCATTACTGGTGGAGAAAGATGAAGAAAGATATTGTGAGCCATGTGGCTCGGTGTCTAAACTGTCAGCAGGTCAAGTATGAGCATCAGAGACCTGGTGGTGTATTCCGGCGTATTGATATTCCGGAGTGGAAGTGGGAAAGAATAACTATGGACTTTGTTAGTGGACTCCCTCGGACAGCGAGGAAGTTTGATTCAGTTTGGGTGATTGTGGATAGGTTGACTAAGTCGGCTCACTTCATCCCAGTGTGTACTACCTATACCTCGGAGCGGTTGGCAGAGATATTCATCCGTGAGATAGTGAGATTGCATGGAGTTCCTATTTCCATTATATCAGACAGAGGTACCCAGTTCACATCTCAGTTCTGGAGGACATTTCAGCGAGAGTTGGGTTCACAGGTAGAGTTGAGCACAGCATTTCATCCACAGACGGATGGGCAGTCTGAGCGTACTATTCGGATATTGGAGGACATGTTGCGTGCTTGTGTCATTGATTTTGGTGGTTCATGGGCTGATTATTTGCCTTTGGCGGAGTTTGCTTACAACAATAGCTATCAGTCCAGCATTCAGATGGCACCGTATGAAGCTTTATATGGGAGACGGTGTAGGTCTCCAGTTGGTTGGTTCGAGCCCGGCGAGGCTAGGTTGTTAGGGACAGAGTTAGTCCAAGATGCCTTAGACAAGGTAAAGGTGATTCAGGAGAGACTTCGCACAGCTCAGTCGCGTCGGAAGAGTTATGCGGACCGGAAGGTCCGAGATGTGTCTTATTCAGTAGGTGAGAAGGTGTTGCTGAAGGTTTCGCCTATGAAGGGTGTTATGAGGTTTGGGAAGAAAGGAAAGTTGAGCCCAAGGTTCATTGGACCTTTTGAGGTGCTTAGGAAAGTTGGGGTGGTGGCTTATATGCTTGCTTTGCCACCCAGTTTGTCGGGAGTTCACCCGGTGTTCCATGTATCTATGCTCCGGAAGTATATCGGAGACCCATCTCATGTGTTAGACTTCAGCACGATACAACTAGATGACGACTTGACTTATGATGTGGAGCCAATAGCCATTTTGGGTCGACAGGTTCGTAAGCTGAGATCCAAGGACATAGCTTCAGTAAAAGTGCAGTGGAGAGGTCGTCCCGTGGAGGAAGCAACTTGGGAGACCAAGCAGGAGATGCGGAGCAGATATCCACACTTGTTTGATGTTCCAGGTATGTTTCTTAACCCGCTCGCGGACGAGCGTTTGTTTAAGTTGGGGAGAATGTAACGACCCGGCCTGTCGTTACGGGAATTACCACCCCGTTACCTTGAATTTACATATATTATGCTTTTAAAATAGTATTAGAGTATATCGGGTGAGTTAGGAGTGATTTGGATTGAAAATGAAACAAATAGCATGTTTGAAGAAAGCTTGAAAATGAAAAGTCAACCAAGAGTTGACTATTGAGTTAGAGTGCTCGGAACCGGATTCCGATGATTCGACTAGTTCCGGGGGATCATTTATGACTTAGGAGAACAATCGGAATTGTATTCGGAGATCCGGTGTAGTTTTAAGCTTGAATTGGCGAATGTTGAATTTTGGCGAAAACCGGATGGTAGGTGATATTTTGATCCGGGGGTCGGAATGGAATTCCGACAATTTCTGTAGTTTCGTTATGTGATTTTGGATGTGTCCGCAAATTTTCAGGTCATTCGGACATCGTTTGACCGGGTTTTGGATTGAATGTTAGTTTTGAAAGTTTTGAAGAAACTTAGGCTTGAATCCGTGGATAATTGGTGATTTTGATGTTTAGTATGGTGTTTTTATGGTTGGAACAAGTTCGTATCATGTTTTGGAGTATGTTGGTGGTTTTCATTGGGGTCCCGGGGGTCTCGGGATGAATCCGGGGGTCCAAACGGACCATTTTTGGAAGAAAAGAGATAAACTGGTTGTTGTCATAAACGCAGCAGACAATTGCTCTCCGCGATCGCGGGGAGGGGGATGCGATCGCGTAGAGCTGGGGGCTAAGGCATCGCGATCGCAGGGTAAACAGTCGCGATCGCGTAGAAGTAAACGGGTGTTAATCGCGATCGCAGGCTAATCTACGCGATCGCGTAGAAGAAGAAATGGGTCCAGGGGAAATGTGCTACGCGATCGCAGGAATGAAGGACGCGATCGCGTGAAGCAGGGTGATTGTGCATCGCGATCGCGTGAAGGAAGTCGCGATCGCGTGAGGCCGAGATTTTGAGCATCGCGATCGCGTGAAGCAAGTCGCGATCGCGTAGAAGAACCTGTTCTGGCAGTGAATTTAATCCAGAAACAGAGAGTTACGGGTTCATTAACCCAAAACTCAATTTCAAGCCCTAGAGAGAAGAAAACTCGAGGAAATCACCGAGAAGTCATCGGGTATCGTCGGAGGTAAGATTCTTGACTCAAAAACATCAATTTATGGTAGTATTAACATCAATCTTCATGAAATTGGGTTGAAATCTTGAAGAAATGTGGCCTAAGTTTTTAAAACGGGATTTTTGGATTTGGGAGGCCATTTCAACTCCGATTTCGATAAATTTTATATGCACGGACTCGTGGCGAGATAAGGATCGCGTTGGTACTAATTTCGGAATTTTCCGAGCAGTGGGGCCCGGGGTCGGGTTTTACCAACTTAGTGTAATTATGCGAATTTCATATAAATTGAAGTGGGTTATGATTCTTTGACCCGTATTTGATATAATTATTGTTATTTGACTAGATTCTACACACGAGGCAACGAAATTCAAAGGAAAAGGCATCGCGGACGATTCTACGACCGACTAGAGGTGAGTAGTTTGTGTATATTGTAGCCTGAGGGTTCGAAACCCCGGCTTAGCACATTGTGACGCTAATAGGGCGTGGCTCGCACACCGTGGCAGGTGCGGGATTGATTGTGATTGGGGATTGAGACTTGGTCCATCCCGGAAATGAATAATATGTTGTTAGTGTTGGAAATACACTGTGATTGCTATAATTGTGGGCTGTAAGCCTTGTTTGGGGCCTTGTGCTGATCTGTAGCGTCCTTAAAGGACAATATTTATGTGATAGCTAAAATTGCTTAAATCACTGATCTCAGTCCTGGAAATTGTAATCACACTTTTGAAATGCTAAGTCACCGGCTTTTGCAAAAATTAATAAAGTTAAAGTATTTTTCATAAATTGTGAATTGAGAAATGGAAATAAGGAAAAAATGAATTGTTTTGTGACTTAAATGCTTATTGTGGACTGAGTATGGGATCGGGCTGCACGCCGCAGTGGTTGATGTGAGGATCGGGCTGCACGCCGCAGCAGTATTGCGCTTGGGCTGTAGGAGCCCCTCCGGAGTCTGTACACACCCCCGGTGAGCGCCGTCGACGTTAAATTGGATCGGGCTACACGCCGTAGCGGTTATGTGCATTGCATTGCATCTGTATTTGTTGAATTACTCTGTGGTAGCTGTATTGTATTATTGTTGCTAGTTCGTAGGAGATTCGGACTGTAGTGTAGCTTCATATTGTGGTATTTTGTGGATTTCTTACTTTCAGCTACATATATATATTTGTTACTCACTGAGTACTTAGTACTCACCCCTACTCCCTGCACCCTTCGTGTGCAGACTCGGGTACACAGGAGCAGTAGACGGACATCTCCAGCGTTTACATTGTCACGTCGAGTTGCTGAGGTAGCTGCCTACGTTCGCAGAGCCTAGCTTCTCCTCTCATTCCAGGTTGTTATTGTATATTTTGTATTCAGACTTGAGTACTTCTATATCGTACTCTCTATTTTCCTGTTGGGTTTTGTTAGAGGCTCTAGACTTGTGACTCCGGATCTTTGGGAGTGTCAGTACTTTTGTTCGGTATTATTATTATTGGAGTTCTTAAACTCATATATTCTTCTTGGGTTGTCCATTTGGGGACTGGTATTGTGTTATAATTAAACTGTTGGTTTGGCTAGCCTAGCTTGATTGTTGGGCGCCATCACGACTGGATTTGGGTCGTGACAGACAACCACATTTGTGTGCTTATATATAGAATCACTTCTTAAAGCTCTTAAAAAGGAGTTGAAGAGAATGAACCCTCGCGCCATCACGCTCGGCTC
This sequence comes from Nicotiana noctiflora, assembly GCA_032618575.1. NCBI lineage: Eukaryota > Viridiplantae > Streptophyta > Magnoliopsida > Solanales > Solanaceae > Nicotiana > Nicotiana noctiflora. The sequence continues at coordinate 142,453 of JASVEL010001973.1, read as the reverse complement.
GACTTTGGCTTTGGATTTGGATTTGGATTTGTCAAATGATCGATAAGATTATTTTTTGGACAAAATTTATTCTATTATTTAATAAATAATTAAATGCCAAATTACTGCTGAAAGTACGCGAGAACTAGAAGGTTCAGAAGGCCTCCCTAGCCGCGGTTCTACTGCGACCGTAGTGGAACCGCGACAGTTAGATCCAGAGAGGCTCTTTGGCCGCGGTTTAGCCGCGATTCGGTAGAAACGCAGCAGGCGGCGTATTTTTTGAACAGGCACATTTTCGAGAACATCTCTTCTGATATTTGCCTATAAATTATGAGGCAATGCTGCATTTTCAAGACACAAAAAATACTCCAGAACTTCTTTTTTTCTGAATATACTGCATCCTAGTTTGCAGTATCTCTCTTTCAAATTTGTAAGTGTGATTTTGCTCCGTTTTTGAGTTTGTTGGTATCCTGCAGTTGTATTGTCACTGTTGCAGGAAGGTTTATTCTGTTTTATCTTGGGAGGATTTAATCCATTACCTTGGCAACGTGTGAGGGGGTTAAAATTTTTTTATCTTGGGAGGATTTAATCCATTACCTTAGCAACGTGTGAGGGAGTTAAAATTCCTTAAGGACACACAAGAAAATTGTGGACTCGGAAATTTCTGATTCTTCTATATTTCTTTATTTTTCTAACAGTTTTTCTGTTTTTTATTTTAACACAATGACGCTCAGAAATGTGACCTTTGCAAATATGGATTCCACGCATGCATCTATGACTCTTTTGCTTCCATTCTTCACTTCATGACTTAGACTTGTAAATGTAGGTTCCATGTATGCGAGTGTGACTTATGCAAATGTAGATTCCACGCATGCATCTATGACTCTTTTGCTTCCATTCTTGACTACTTAGACTTGCAAATGTAGGTTCCATGTATGCGAATGTGACCTTTGTGTATATAGATTCCACATATGCAACTATATTCCTTTTCATCTTTAATAGTCTCTTCACAAGCCCATATGTATATTCCACATTTACGAATATGACGATGATGTGTGCAACTGTGACTTTGCTTCATTCTCTTGTCTTTTTCATAATTTCTTTTTCCTACAAGAATTGTTAGAAAATATGCGAGGATAGGATATTATTATTCATATTTTATTTTAAAAACTTATTTTTTACATATGAAATTACATGAATAATTTATATCCATCAATTTATAACTTAAGAATAGTTCGAACTTGTCTTCTTAGTGACAATAAACAGTTGTAGCTATATGTGGGATTCGACTCCGAACTTTTAGATCAGATTATATTTGTAGCGACCGCTTAATCTTTTTAGGACTAAAGTTGGGTAAATTAAAGGCAAAAGTACGCGTTCACGCGATATTGACAAATTATCTTATAAAGTATTATTAATTGTGTACACGAACGTGTGATATGATTCTTAACACACAAAATAAAAGAGTACACTTATGGGAGACTTATGTCAAGATAAATTCTATACATCCTTAAATAAGAAAATAAAAACATTTTAAAAAATACATAAAATACCTAAAACATAGAATATTCGGGTTAATTAAGCCAATAGTTAAATGATCATGTTAAAATCATAAAATTTGAGAGTACCTTACACCTTCTCTCAAATTAATAAAAGTCCTTTAAAATAATAAATCAACTCCTTTTCAAACAATATTAATTTAATTGAAAAACACTCATCCTTTCACAATCCCAAGAGAAGGAGGCGTGACAATTACCAATACACTCTTTTCTACCCTATTTCTAGATTTGTGTTTGTTGTTCAATTTCCATTTCCCTGCTCATATCAGATCAAGAGGTTTGTGTAACAATAACAAAAAAGATGTAAAATACAAATCCTTTCATACAAAATTGATTAATCAAAGTAAAATTATCATAATTGCCAATTTATGATTAACACATTAAGAAGGATCAATATAAATTCATAATTTTAATATTTTAATTTCAATCATAGAGAAAATACGACTTTGAAATTTAAAAGAAAGTTAAAGAATAAAAGTAAAATAGATATTCATTACCACTTTATACAATATTATAATATAACTTTCGTCTTAGAAAAAATATGTAATAATTTTTAATTATTGGAAATTAATTTTGACATTTAAATTTTCAACAAGAGTTATATTATTTTGGCCGTCAAATTTAAGGTTAACTTAAGTTATTCGTTCGGTTCAAAAGGTAAAAAGAATATTATTTGTCAAGAGTCAAAAAGTTAAGGCATTTATATGCATTTTACTCTAAACTTACACATCAAGAGTAAAAGTAGAGTTAAAAATATTACAAATTACACTAAGATTCATTATTTTACAAATAGATAGAGTAAATAATATGTTGTAATTTGGCCGTCAAATTTAAGGTTAACTTAAGTTAATTTGTTCGGTTCAAAAAATACGAAGAATGTTATTTGTCGGAATCAAAAAGTTAAGGCATTTATATGAATTTTACTCTAAAACTTACACATCAAGGGTGTGTTTGGTACGAAGGAAAATGTTTTCCAATTTTTCCATGTTTGGTTGGCTTCAATATTTTGAAAAATATTTTTCTTATCAATTCATTTTCCTCCAATTAGAGGAAAATGTTTTCCTTATCAAAAGAATAGAAAATATTTTCCAAAGCTCCTTCTCAACCTTCCTCACCCTCACCAACTCACCCACCCCTCTCCAAAAAAGGTTTTTTTTTTAAATTTCAGTTTTTCTGTTACCATCTACCCTACTACGTTTTCATCCCCATCCCCCACCCCCTCCTCTCGTAAATTTTTTTTCCTTGTAATTTCAAATTTCTGTTTTTTTTTATTTTCTGCACCACTCATCCCCACCATCCCTCCTGCCGCATAATTTCTTTTTACTTTTTTTTTGTAATTTATATTTTTCTTTTTTTTCATTTTACTGCCTCCTCCCCCAGCCCCGCCCACCCCCTGCCCCCCATCCCCGCCCCCACATCCTGCCCCCTCCCCCCGAAAAAAATTAAAAATATATTTTTAGTTTTAATTTTATCATTTATCGATTTAAGGCTAAAAATTTTATAAGTTCCAATGAGTTCAGAGGTTTATGTGTTCGAAAGTTTAAGGGTTTAAAATTATAAAGTTTACGGGTTCGAAAATACACATTTTTTGCGTTAAAAAGTAAAGCATCACATTAGTTCCTTTAGATTGTGTCAATTTTTAGAGACTTCGGGAAGGGGGGGTGGGGGGGAGGGTGAGGAGAGTTGCATAAAAAATGTTTTCCTAAAAATATATTTTTTACCCTCTAACCAAACAATAAAAAATATTTTACGGAAAATATTTTCCACTTACCAACCAAACAAGAGAAAATAAGTGATAAAACCACTCATTTTCATGAAAACATTTTCTAGGAAAATATTTTTCATGGAATGTTTTTTCTTTTCATACCAAACACACCCCCAAGAGTTAAAAATAGACTTAAAATACTATAAATTACACTAAGATTCATTATTTGAATAATAGAGTAATAATATGTTGTAACTTGCACAGATGGCGTTGATAGAGGTGGCAATATGGATTAAAAAATAGTTATTCATCCGTATTGTCCATTAAAAGATGAGTTGTATAATAGACTTTTTAAAACAAATCAAATATGGATAAGAACCATGTTATCCACTTAGAAAATGGATAACCAACGGATAATCATTAAATAACTAATGAATTCAACTTTTAATTGGGGGTTCTCAAGTTTGGGAGACTACTAAGTCTCCCAAAAATGATAATATTCAAGAAGCCATGGATAATATGAATGTTCACATTATCTACCAGTTAACCCATTTTCTATCTGTATTAAAAATGGATTTAGTCTATCTTTAGTCGATCCGTTTTTACATTACCTTTTTTCGACCTGTCCAAATCCGATCCGACTCTCTCATTTGCCACCCTACTGATGTGTAAATTGTTGTACACAACAGTATTAAGTTAGCCTACAAGTAACCGGAATAGATAACATTTATTATCAAAGAGCTTGTTTGGCCAAACTACCAAAATTTAAAGTGTTCAAAAGTGTTTTTCCTCTAAAAAATGCTTTTAAAATAAAAGTTTTTAAATGTCAAATTAAAAAAATGTAAGTATATATTTTCTTTTCAATTAATATTATTCAAATGAAAAACGTTAAATTATTTATTATTAAAGACCTTACTTAAGTATTTTAATTTTATTTAATTAAAATATTTCACCATCTGTTTGAAATTTAGTGAGATTTGTGAAACAAGAGAGCATTAGACAATGGAGAAAACTACTATAATTAATGAGAAAAGGGGATAATCCTCTAATGGTTTATTGCTCTTTCGAAATCATAAATGATAGTTTTATAAATAAATATTAATGATAAGGATATTGTTGTTTTGAAAAGAATTGATAGATGCTTTGCCAATGCGGGGTGGATCTCTCAGTATCCTGAAGCTTATGTGCTTCGTCTGGCTAGGACTCACTCAGACCATTGCCCTTAAAAATTCATTTGGAAGGCCCACAAAGACCCCCTTCCAACAAACATTTCAGGTTTGAAACAATTTGGGCTAGCCACCCCTCCTTTCCAAATGTAATCAGCCAAACTTTCTCTGATCAAGCTCCCCTGATCCAGTCCACTGCCAGATTTCAAAAATTGGCCTCCAACTGGAACCATCAAGTCTTTGGGAATATCTTCCACAAGAAAAAAAGACTTGTAGCCGGAATCCATGGTATCCAAAACTCCCCTAGCTATCCATTCATCAGCTTCCTTCTTCAGCTTGAAAAGAACCTCAATGAGGAGCTAAATAGCATTCTCAAAAGTGAGGAAGACTTTTGGAAGCTAAAGTCCAGAATTAATTGGCTCAATGAAGAGGATGCCAACACCAGGTTCTTCCACACCTCCACCCTTAACGGAAGGAGAAGGAACATAATTCTTTCCTTAAAAAATGGATACGACAACTAGATTCACACCCACTCTAAAATCCAGTCTGCGATCTCATCCTTCTTCAAGTATCTTTACACAACCTCCCAAAATGCAGTCACTTGGGAACCTCCCCCTAGGTAACCTTGGAACCAATCCTCCAACAAAGTCACAAAGCCTTTATGGACAAACAGCTACATATGAGCGAAATCAAATCAACTGTATTCTCTCACAAGCCATTCAAAGCCCCTGGGCCAGATGGGCTCCATCCCTACTTTTTCCAAAAGTACCGGGATATTGTAGGAGAATGTGTCACTAAATTGTGTAGAAATTGTTTCAACCCCTGCACAATGGATAAAGACATGAACAAAACCCTTTTGTGTCTTATACCAAAATGCCCCAAAGCCACCATGCTTAAAAACTACAGACCTATTGGCCTTTGTAACACAATTTACAAAACTATGACCAAGATCATTGTGAATAGAATCAAACCCATCTTGAACCTCATCATAGGGCCTAGTCAGGCCAGTTTCCTTAGCAATAGAAGAGCTTGTGACAATGTCATTATTGTTCAAGAGTACATAAACCACTTTAGGAAATGAGAGGTCAAAATGCCAACATGATTCTAAAAATTGACCTTGAAAAAGTATTTGACAGACTAGAGTGGTCTTTCATTAGAGATACACTTCATGTTTTCAATTTCCCTGAGAAGCTGTCCAAGCTCATAATATCTTGCATCAGTACTTCCTCTATCCAAATCCTTGTTAATAGAGAGAAAACTGAGGCATTCATCCCTTCTAGAGGCATCAGACAAGGTGACCCCATGTCCCCTTACATGTTCATCATATGCATGAAAAGGCTATCTAGAGCCATTGATAAGGTTGTCAACCAAAACTTGTGGAAGCCCATCAGCATAAGTAGAGCTGAACCAAATATATCCCACTTCTTTTTTGCAGATGGTCTAACCCTTTTTGCCAGAGGAAATATTAGGAGCTACAACACAATCCTAACCCTTTTACAAGAAATTCAATAGCAAATGCGTCCAAAAAATTAATCTGGCCAAGTCTAAGGTCATATTTTCATCAAACACCCCCGAGATACCATTCAACAACTGTCCAATACTCTATCCATTAACCACTCCCCATCTTTTGGTAAATACCTAGGCTTCACAATCCTCAATAAAAGAAAAATTGCCTCTGATTTTCAATTCATCAGTGACAATATGCAAAGCAAGTTAGCAGGCTAGAAAACAAAATTCCTCAACATGGCCAGCATAACTGTTCTGATAAAAGCTACCCTAAGTAGTATCCCAGTCATGTCACGCAATTCATAGCCTCCCAGCTAATACAACCAACCAGACAGATAGGATTCAGAGAAACTTCCTCTGGGGAACAACTCAGGAAAAAAAGAAAATGCACATGGTTAGGTGGGAGGTAGTGACTAGAACTAAGGCTCAGGGAGGGCTGGGGATCCAAAAAGACGGTTTTAAAAACAAAGCTTTTTTAACTAGCCTAGCATGGAGGGACTACACAAACACAAATAGCCTATGGGCCAGAGTTCTTATTCACAAAAACTGTAACATGCACAGGCCTCCAAATGATAGTAGGCACAATGGCAGCAACAAGTCTCCAACTTGGAAGGCTATGCTTAGTGGCTGGAATGTTTGTAGTAAGGCTACTAGATGGATTGTGAACAAGGGCTATAGGGTAAGTTTCTTCAATGATCCCTGAATTCCCAACCAACCTCCTATTAGACACCTAATAGAAGGACCTCTGATAAATAGAAAGCTTCAAGCCAAAGTCAACTCAATCCATAGTAATGGAAGCTGGGACACAAGTTCTCTCTCTTTTGATCTCCCACCCCACATCCTTAAACTCTTACATTTAGTATTCATCCCTAGTATAACCACTAAGGAAGATACACTAGTCTGGGCTCTCACTCCAAATGGGAAGTTTTCTCAAAACTCAACATACTCATTCATTCATAACAGTGCTCAACCAAATCCTTCAGGGGAATTAGAACACTACAAATGGCTATGGAATCTACAAGTCTCAAATAATATAAAGTTCTTCATGTGGACCCTAACCCACAGAAGACTCCCTACCAGAGCTATGCTTAGCTCTATGGGAATTAACTGTCCCATTCAGTGCCATTATTGTAATGCTGGTCAAGAAGACATTGAGCACATTTTCTTCATATGCCCTAATGCTGTCCAATTCTGAAATGCCATTAGGTCCAAATCAGTCTTCCCTCCTCCTCCCATCTCACAAAATAGCACTCACCTTTGGAAAATAGTTTGGCTTTCTATCAAAGATGAAAAGTTTAATGAACATCTGCATTGGGCAATCCTCATCCTTTTTGCCTCTGACACATATGGCTAATAAGAAACAATAATGTATTCAACAATAAAAAGAGCTTATCAATGCTAAGAACACTATTGTCAAGTCTCCGAATTCCAACTCCTCAAAGGCAATACCAAGCACGATTGTAAACATCAAATCATGCTCAAATGGGAACCACCACAAAGAGAATGTTTCAAACTAAATATTGACGGTGCAGTCAAAGGGACAACTGGACTAGGAGGGATGGTGGGAGCCTTCAGGAACCACAATGGGGATTGGATAATGGGTTACATGGGTAACATTCCGCATACATCCATCCTCGAGGCTGAATTTTGAGCCCTCATCAGAGGCCTCCAGATCGCAGAGCAAAATAATCTCCTACCACTTCACATAGATACCGATTCTGCAGAATTAATTGGTATGTTAATAGAAAAAAACTTGATATTTGACCCTTTAATTTGTGAATGCAGGTTCTTGATCCAAAGGATGGGCAGAGTGGTGGCGTGGCACTCGTTCAGGGAACAAAACAGAGTTGCTGATGCACTAGCAAATGAAGCAGTTAAAAAAACCTTTTGTAATGGTTATGTAATTTTGGCAGTTCCTCCGGTGTTTGTCAATAATGTACTTTGGGCAGACACCCTAGGAACTGAACTACCTAGATCTTTTTGGAGTTGCAATATTGATACTATACTACATAACATTGTAGACTTAGGTACCCTATGGTACCCATTTAACTCATATATAACTGTTCCTTTTTAAGTAATATATAAATAATCCATTTCGACCAAACTTTTTTTTTCTTGTTTTACCTATGCGACCCACAGCCGAAAATCTGCTTCTAGTGCTGCTCAAAATTAAGACCCCGTTTGGATATAAGAATATATATATATATATATATATATATATATATATATATATATATATAAAATATTTTTACTTTTTTTCAGAAATTAATGTTTGTTCATAAAATATTTTTACTTTTTTTCAGAAATTAATGTTTGTTCATAAAATTTTTAATTTTCGCTTGCTAATATATTTTAAAATTTTTTTAAAATTTAAAAAGCTCCAAAAAGCTATTTTTAAAAAATTTAATTCTAATCACTCATACAACTTCAAAAACAGAAAAAATTCTTCCCCCCCCCCCCCCCAACCACAATTTTGGCATTCTACAATTCTTATGTCCAAACGTCCACTAAAAAATTCTATACAACGGGAGAATATATAATGTTCAAGTCCATAACCGGACAAACCGCGGGTAAGTCGAGTACAAGAATCAAGAAAACAGTGGATAAGCTACTCAAATCTTCTCTATTTCTCTCTGCTTTCAACAATGGAAGCTCTTGCTCATGGGCTTCTACCCCTCAGTGCATTTAGAACATGTCAAAAAGAACATAGGCGTCAACATGTCGGTTCAATCCATTTTCTTAGCTCTTCAGTTCCATCTTCTCTTAAATTCAGTGCACCCATAAAGGTTCGTGTATCTAGTTTTCTTTTTGTTCATTTCGTTTGTATTTATTGCTAGTTGAGATTTCTGATGGGGTATGTTTGGTTTGGTTCAGTATAGAAGTGGCATTATAAGGATGCAAGAAGAATATGAATTGAAGCAAATGAAAGATATGGCTGCTGCTAAAAAGAGATGGGACTCTCTGGTATTTTTCTCAGACTAATATTCCAATATTCTTGTGACAGATATGTAGATGGAGATAGATGAAAAATTAAGGGTTAATTTGTATGCTATTGGATGAAATTACTGCCGGATTGCAATTTATGTTATATACACTACAGTTTAATGAGTTGGCGTAGCTTGTAAAGTTGCTGCCATGTGGCGTGGAGTTCACGGGTTCAAGCCGTGGAAATAGCCTCTTGCAGAAATGCAGGGTAAGGCTGCGTACAATAAATCCTTGTGGTCCGGTTCTTTCCCGGATCCCGCGCATAGCGGGAGCTTAGTGCATCGGGTTGCATTACACTGTAAATTTTTACACTCTCAGTGTAATTTCACTTGTTATTTACCTTTTGTTTAAAAAGTAAAAGCGTTGCTTCGTTCACGTTTCGGATAATAATGACAGGATAGTTAAAGATAATCTGTGAGGGAGTTGTAGATGGATAGGAAAACTAGAGGGGATGGTTATGTGTCCCTAAAAGAAAATAAAAGGCAAAAGCGCAAAAGTATATCTTACTCCGTGAACTTTCCATGGTTCAGTCCGTTGTTTCATGTTATTAGAGTAATTAGCTAGCTCTAAGAATAGCATAGATGCCCTTCTTTGAATTCAGGTGTCAAAAAGTGAAAGTAAGGACTATGAACATGTTTTGTTCTCCTAGGAACTTCTTTTCCAATTAACTGCCAATCTAAGGAAGTGGAATAGTCAGAGGCGGACCCAAGATTCAGTTATTGTGGAGGCACCATGACATTCAGTATAAATTTATCACTGCTTACAGAGATTGATACGGGGGCCTAGGCTAATATTTGACTATTTCTTGAAGACATTTGCATGTATATATAGACTTTTTGCGGAAGTTACCGGTTGGCGGTGACCCCCCTTGTTAAGGTGTGCGTCCGCCTCTGGAAATAGTTACTGCATACATAGTTGCAACAATGTTTGATTTGGCCTTCTTTTTAAGGCAAGATCAGAGTTTGTTATTACTATTAAAGAATGTCTTCCAAGCCCCATCATCCTAGGTGATGAGTTATTATCACAGTTTCAACTTGTTAGAAATTATAAGTCGCGTAATCAATTAATTTGTGCTGTACGGAAACATCTTAAGCCTTGATTTATCCTTTATTTATTTCTTCAATGTTATACTACGAGAATAACATCTGTGTTTCCTTTTTGTTCTAGATCAGAGATGGGAAAGTTAAAGTTCTTACCCCAAGGGAAGCTGGTTATGCAATTCAACTCTCAAACAAAACGTTGCTTGATGTTCGTCCCTCTATGGAGCGAAAGAAGGTGGATTTGACTTTCCTTAAAAAACCACTTCTCTCTACTATCCACATTACGAGGCGAATCCTAAATGGCTCAGCATTGTCTCCCTTCCAGCTTCCTGTTATTTCACTTTACATGCTTTACACAACTCTCATTTAATAATTTTGCCAGTCTTTGCTTAACTCTGCACATCAGTGGCTTTTCTTCTTTCAAAGCTCCTTGCTATGGTTCAAGTGCATTGTCTAAAGCTTATTAAAGTTTGTGATGTGTGAACGCCCAAATTTTGTTGAACAAAAATTCCTCTTAAACTCTAGGTTCATGCCTTTTGGGATATGAATTAGATTAAAAGCCAAATACCTTCCTGCTTAAATGATCGTGTTATTTTGTTGTCCTAGTTATCATGATTTTCTTAACTGTTTTGCAGGCCTGGGTAAAAGGTTCCACCTGGATTCCAATTTTTGATGTTGATACTAGTTTAGAACTTGGTATTCTTTCCCGGAAAGCAACAAACTTTTTGCTGGGTAACAAACTTTCCTTTTTACTATATTTTTATCTTTGTAGTTACTCAATGAGACACAAAGACACACAGCTTAACTCCAGTAAAAGAGATGCGTACCTTGTGTTATGTATAATTATCAATTTGTGGTACGTCACAAGTGTAGACCTCATCCCTTCTCTTTCTTTCTTTATTGTATTCATTCGTGAGGATTGCTTTGCTTCTTATTGTGCAACAATAAACCCTTTATGTAGTGCAAATGACAGATCTTTATAAAGAAATGAAAAGTCTATATATTTGATGAGCCTCCAATGGAGTTTATATACAAAGGAAGTAACCAATAGTGCTATGCTAACTTCTAGAAAGTAGGGGTTGGCCTGGTGGCAATTGACTTGAGCCTTGGGGTTTGCTCCCTTTCAAGGTCTCAAGTTCGAAACCCACCGGGTGCAAACAATTTCTGAGGGCCATCGGACTGGGTAAAACCTGAATTAACCGTGGTGCACTTGCGGGAAACTCCTTGCCGAGGGCCTGTGCACCCCCGGGATTAGTCGGGCCTCGAAGAGACTCGGACACCCGGTGCCAAATCAAAAAAAAAAAAAAACTTCTAGAAAGTAGGAAAAGATAACCAGTACAAAAAAAAGAAATTAAACGAAAAAGCCAAAATCCAGTTGATACTAAACTGTAGCCTAATATAACTGAGCATTGACCCATTCAAACCTACAGCAAGTGGTAAGTTGTAACAATAGTAGTACATGTGCTATTACGCCCCCTCAAGTTAGGCGTGAAGATACAACGCCTAACTTGGGAAGCATGCGTTGGAAGGCCGGCTTGGACAATGGTTTGGTGAGTGAATCTGCAAGTTGATCAACAAAGTGGATATGCGATCTGCGGACTAGGCCGCTGCGGACTTGGTTACGAACAAAGTGAAGATCAACCTCAAGGTGTTTCATTTTTGCATGATGTACTGGATTCTCGGCAATGTAAGTGACCCCAAGGTTATCACAAAGTATTATAGGAGCAGCAGAGAGCGGCACATGAAGATCATTGAGCAAGTGTGTGATACAGTTTGTTTCAGACAAGCAAGAAGCAACGGCATGATACTCTGCCTCAGTGGAGGAGCGAGAGACAGTAGGTTGCTTACAAGAACATCAGGAGATAGGCGTCGTGCCAAGATAAACAATGTAACCAGAGATCGTGCGGTGATCATTGATATCACCCGCCCAATCGGCATCAACATAGGTATAGAGAGCAGTTGAAGGTTATGGGGAAATACGAACATGCTGGGATCTTTCTTTAAGATACCGAAGGATCCGTTTAACTGCCTTCCAGTGAACCACAGAGGGAGAGGAGAGGTGTTGAACTAGGTAAGCTTGTTTACCGAATAGGTGATGTCAGGTTGGGTAAACGAGAGGTACTGAAGCTTACCAAGCACAAATATGTACTCTTTGCCATCGGTTTTGGGTGCTCCGTCACAAGCAGTAGTTTCGCGGACGTGCTCATGGGTGACTGAGCACCTTTGCAGTCTTGCATCTGAGTATCATGTAGCACCTCCTGTATATACTTAGATTGACTAAGAAACAAACCGTCGGCATCCCTGTATACCTCAATGCCCAAGAAATGGTGTAGTAAACCAAGATTCTGTATAAAAAACTTTTTCGAAAGAGGTAATTACATGTTGAATGGGTGTTTCATTACTGCCCGTGAGTATGAGGCCATTCACATATATCAGAATATAAATAGTAACTCCCAGATTGTGCAGAACTAAAAGAGAATTATCACACTGCGACATTTGGAACCTCATTTGAATCAACGAAGCAATGAGTGCATCGTACCAGGCCTTAGGAGCTTGTCGAAGTCCGTAAATGGCCTTCTTGAGATGGCAGACATAGTCTGGATGATCCAGATCTTTATAGTCGTGAGGTTGTGACATATATACGTCTTCATGAAGCTTCCCCTAAAGAAACACATTGTTGACATCTATCTGATGCAGTGCCCAATTATTCTGTACAGCAAGAGTGAGTACTGTCCGCATGGTGGTGGGTTTAACCACCGAACTAAATCTCTTGCGAAAATCAACCCCAAGCCTTTTGGTGAACCCTTTTGCAACTAAACATGCTTTGTACCTATCAATGGATCCATCAGAGTACATTCATTTCCATTTTCTTTTTGTTTTTAAGCCCATTGGCCGACATTGGCATCAAGACTTAATGAATTTATTCACGTATACCTACTTTCTTTATTCAGTTTCAATTCGAAATTACCACCTACAAGAGACAATGTTTCTGGTGTGGTCTGGTCTGGTGGAACTAACTCCCAAGTCTGGTTTTTCATCAGTGCATCAAATTCAGCCTTCATAGCATCTCTCCAATTTGAATCTTTTTGTGCTTGCTTGTGAGTTACAGGTATTGGATGTGTTTCTGGCTGGGAGATTTCTGCAGTGTAATCAACGTTCTTTCTTCGCTTGAAAATGTTGTTTTGCGACCTCATTACTACACGATTTGGCTCTATATGTGGAACATGAACAATGGGATCAGTGGGTCGAGGCAAGCTGTGTGATGAGTTTGGGCGACACCGATAAACGTGAGTAATTGGTGGTGGGCGAGTTGAGGAGATAGGATGAGTAGAGGGGACAGGGGGTTGTCTCTGGAAGACAGAAGTGGGGCTGTAGGTTTTCAGTAGCAGGTGATTGCTGAAATGCATTAGAAGAAGAAGATAAAGAAGCAGTTTGATTGTTACCTGGGTCAGGAGTTGCAGATTGATCTGACTGCGGGTTGTTCCCCTGTGCGGCATGAAATGAACATACATGTTGGCGTGTATTTCGCATCAATGGAATAGTGGGGGGCAACTGAGTGATAGTAGTATCAATCGTATTTTTTGGTTGACAGAAAATATTATGATTATTCTGATCTAAAAGAGTTTCCCAATTTAAAATGAGAAGTTCTGTTTTAAGTTTTAACTGAGAAAATATATTTTCAAATGGGAAAATATCTTCTAAAAATTTTACATCCCGTGATAGCATGGCAATTTGGGCCTTCCATGTAGTGAAATTATGACTACCAGACAATTTAATGGGCAACTGAGATGATGGATTGAAATGGATTAGGTGTTTGAAAACAGTGGTGTTGTCGGCATTAACAACTGGTGTGGAGGAACCCATTTTTGCAAAGGGGAAAAAAGGATCTTGGATAGTTTACTCGTTAGAGTGTTGTTTTGGTTATGAGACCATATAAACGCAGAAAACTAGAATGAAAAGTCTGTATATTTCATGAGCCTCTAGTGGAGTTTATATATAAAGGAAGTAACCAATTCTGCTAAGCTAACTCCTAGAAAGTAGGAAAATATAACAAGTACAAAAAACAAATTAACTAAAAAAGCTAAAATCCAGCTGATACTAAACTGTAGCTTAAAGTAACTGTATAAGGACCCATTGAAACCTAACAGCAAGTGCTAAGATGTAACAACAATTGTACATGTGCTATTAATCTTCAGTTGGATATAATCGCAATTTGGAGTACGAGATTTAGTTGTTCAGATTTTTAATCTTTTGACATTTTACTTGCAAAACTTAATCTTCTTCAAACTATTGCACAAAGCAACAACAACAACTACCTAGTAAAATCCCATAGAGTGGGGTTTGGGGAGGGTAATGTGTACGCATACCTTACTCCTACCCCGATAGGGAAGAGACACTGTTTCCCCCTCGGCTTAGAAAGATGGAAATAAAAAACAAGAAATAAGAAAAAATAACTATTGCACAAAGCATATGTGTAAAAACCTCTTTGGAGTACCCGTGCAACAAAAATCCTTTTTTAGTTCGTATAACAATGGAACAATCTCATTGATTTGAAAATAGTGACAGAAATATTTCTTTCACAAGAGAAATATACCACGACGATTTCTTTTCTTTATATGATTGACTTCATATATTTGATACGCTTTTTGACTGTCATAGTGGTCTTCTGGAAATAGCCTCTCTGGCTTTTTGAAGGCAGGGGTAAGGTTTTCGTACACTCTATCCTCCCAAGACTCCACTTATGGGACTACACTGGTTTTTGTGTTGTTGTTGTTGTTGTTGTTGTTGACTGTCAGTGCATTCTCTAAGGTTCTGATCGCTAATTCATGTATCTTCTTCCCAATAGGAGGTTGGTGGAGTGGTGTGCCTTCTCTCTCTTACAACAAGTATGCTATAAACAACCCCTTTATATTTAACTCGTAGATTTGTTCTTTGTTTCAGTTCCTTATTTTGATTATAAAGTATAACATTATATGCTTTACAGACAATTCCTAGCAAATGTTGAGGAGAAATTTGCCAAAGATACAGATCTCATTGTGGCATGCCAGAAGGGATTGAGGTGAATTTATCTGTCTATTAACCACATTTCAGATTCTCTACTATAAAGTAAAACTTTGCACTCTGCTGAATAGAAGTAGCTCGGGAAGAATCTAGGTGAAATTAGTCAGTATACTACTGTTGCAAAGGGAGTGGATGTTCATGTATCTCCATGGTGACCCAAGTTTACAATTCAATTTGAATTATGAGAATCTGGAATTTTCAATGGTATCGAATATGACAATTCAATGTGCAACTATCTGGTGTATCATAAATTGAATCCTTTGTACCATAGCACTTGACTGCTTTCTTGCACATTGAAAGGAGCAATCGAAGAGTGCGTATAGATCTAACTGGCAGAGTGTCACTTTCTGAGGTAGTAAGCGTCTCGTGCTCATAGTAGGTCCATAGTCAGACAGATAGAGTAGGCACTGAAAGATCCTTATGTTCATGACAAATCTGGTAATTTGTGTTCCTTATTGCTCATGCGTAACCCTTTGCATCAGGCAGGTCCATTGCGGCTTGTGAGGTGCTATACAATGCTGGTTACAACAACATTTTCTGGGTTCAAGGCGGTTTAGAAGCTGCTGAAGAAGAGGTTTCACATTAATCTTACTTATGTCTTTTTTGCTTCAATATATATTCATCTTTCCAGAATACAAGTTCATATATTTAAATACAATTTGGATCAGGATCTTGAAAGAGAAGGTCCTCAACCATTTAAGTTCGCAGGAATTGGGGGGCTTTCAGAATTCCTCGGGTAATTATTTCATGCTTGTGCCAGTACTTCTAGATGCCTTCATATCTGATAATGACTTCTTACTTCTGGTGTCTACATTTAGATGTAAAACAGCTGTATGTCATCCTTATCTGTTTATAAAGTACAATCTCATGTTATGTAACACTTTGAATAAATAGCACAATGTATGCACTTTACTATTGGAGATGCTCTTTCTAATTGTTCATTTGAGCTAGCCTTCTAGAGTGAAAGGAATATTTGTCTCTCTTTACGAATGTGTCGCATTTCTATGATTCAAAGGATTTCACTAGCTATAGTGGTAGCACATACCTGAAGTAAGGGCTCGTAGGTTACTCATGCCAAACAAACATCCAATAGATTGCCTCTCAATAAGAAGTATTCACCACATATTCTGGTTGATTATTTATCAAAATTAAAAGCTCTCTTTATCATAATGAGTTGGTGCTTGGAAGAAAAGCTTTGTCACAGACTTGTTTTAATAGCCCTGTAGTTGCATGTCCCATTAACTTTTGTCATAAAGTGGTTTTCTTTGTAATCACTTACGATTCTTTGGATATTGTCAGTTGGACTGACCAACAGAGAGATGCTGCTGCTAAAGAAGGTTGGGGTTACCGATTGACTTTTTCTGCCCGATTGGTACTTGGTTCTCTTCCCTTTGTGAATAGAACAATATTCTGGTTCTTTAGCGAACTAATGCTTCCTGCCACAGGTTGGAGTCGTTCTTGCTGCTGATGCCCTGTTTATTGGAGCACAGAAAGTAGGACAATATCTTCAGGAATTAAGGACTCACTGAGATCTGTAATTGGAGCTTGAAGTTACGCGTGTAGCACACCTTGCAGCCATAAGGAAATGATTTTGTTTTCTGAATTCAGTAATGAGTTAAGCGGCTTTCCTACCATCCTTTTCTGAAGCTAGAGAACTGAGATGAAAATCCATTGCCAGGAGTGTCTCAGAGCCTGGGCTCCTGCCCCAACCTTTAAATTCCTTGTATTTTGCTGAAACATTTTTTAACTGAGGTCTTCTCATGTAGGACACAATGCAGTGTTTTGCCTTATTAATTTGTGTAATGTGAATAGACTTCAATGGTTGATGATCCTTAAGCTTCATTACTATAGCTAGATCCAGGTTTGAATATTGACTGTATGACTTGTCCTGTATTTACAAATTTGCAGCTTAGCATGCTGGGTTTATGCTGTACCGATGTTCATACATCATGATTCATGAAAGCAAGGCAAATGAAGAGTCCAGGACTCCACAAAATTATACTCTTTGACCTGTTTCTTTACTTGCCAACTTTCTTTTCTTGATTAGATAATGAATCAACCTAGTTTTCTACTTAGGTCCTTCTACATGTAAGCCTCTGGAGATTTTACCCTGACGATTTATCTTGATCTTTATTCAAAGTTATGATGAGTTGTGTCTTGTCTTGTTTTGTGCCATCACACTCATCAGAAATTTGATGGGTTTGATCTAAAAATCTCTTCATCTACCAGCCACAGGAGTAACAGCTAAAAGTCTTTACTTTGAGGTCAATGGTGATACCCATGAATCTTTAAATGTTTTCGTGTGATTCTAGATTGCTCCCTATTACACAGGCATTGCATAAAATCATCTCTGTGGCTTTTGCATCCAAGGGTGTGGCATGGCAGTCAAAAAAGTGAGTGAAAATCAGTGTTCAAATCCTAGCAGAGACCAAAAACATTAGACGACTCTTTTCCCTCTAGTGTAAGCATTGCTTAGGAGTCTATGAGGCTCCTCTAAACTTTGATACACCGGAGTTGACTTTCCAAACTTGCTCACAAAGGGTTATTTTGAAAGTTTTTCTAGTGTGAGCAATGCTCGGGGTCCCTGAGGCCCGTGGGAACTTTGACACACAAGGACACTATTGGGTACACTACGAGGTTATGGCATTTTTGACTGGTTGAAGGCCTGGTTTGCCAGGTTTATCCTTTGGGCCTATATTCAGGCTCCCTATAGTTGTAGCAATTATACTTATGTAATTCTTTAATAATATCGGTCTATAATAGTACTTGTTGTCAACAAATATTGGAAACATTAGTAAAAGGGAGGGATTCTTATATGATTTTTGTGGGGAAACCGGGTAGAAATCATCCCTCTAGGTCTATATTATGTATTAGAAATCATGTTTTGGGTTCATACTATGCTTACCGACATTAGAAATCATGCTTTAGGTTTATGCTATGTTTACCTGCATCAGAAACCATGCTTTTAGGATCGCTTGGCATACTAGATGACATGTTATAAGCTTACTACCTCATTTGTTATGAATTCTGTTTCTGCATAATCATCACTTAGGAATCGTATTATTAAGTTAATGCTATAATTCTTCCCAATAAAAACGTCCATTCCTTGTGCATTTAGAGATCCTGCCTTAGGACTGTATTTGTGTTGGCTTTAAACCATGTCTACATCGCCTAAATCAATAACTATCTCGTTTATAAAAAATGTTAAAAAAACAATCCCAACACTTAGATGTCACAGAGATAAGTGTGTATAAACCAGTTTTGTAATGCAATATTTAGCACCCAGACCATCATGCTTATAGGACTTAATAAATTCAATTTGTTTTGAACTGATTCCCAGAATTCTGATTGCATTTAGACAATATGTTTATAGTGTATTAAAAACTCACGCCTAGGCAAGCCTATAGGCAATCAGGGTCTAATAAAGTTGTGAAACTATGCTTTGCTTATTTGTGACTGCCCAGATTCAACAGGTTCTAAAAAATCAGTTGGCAAACTGATTAGACCGCTATCACTCCGCCTTAACATAATGCTGCATCTTTGCTTGTTATGCTCACTTAGATATCATGTTCTAGAACCTTTCTGAAATATCTGAAATCTGTTGTTTGATACGTGCACATACTTGTTCTATTTGTGGAGGTAAAATATGAGCCTTTTTAACTGTTCTATCCTTGGTCTAGTCCTACGTGTTTTGTTTGTCTCCTAGAGTTTTTCTTTTTTTGATTACTGTCGGAGATTCTAGATCCACCTTAACTAGAAGTCCTAAATACCTCTAAGACTATATAAGCGAAGGAGCGGGTAGTGCATAAGATACATCTTAAGGTTCTAGAATGCTTTAGGCTATGACCAAGGGGAGGGTAATTGGGTATTAAAGGATATGATGACCTATGCGCTAATGCCACCTGTAACCCTCAATTTGAGGAAGGCTTACCGGGTGTTATATAGATGTGATCCTATAGGCTAACAAACCTAGGACCTCCCTCATCTTATTTACATATGTGTGCTTAGACTGCTTATATGTCAAATTTCCTTTATCTTATATGTATGCTTAGACCGCCTATCTGTTAAATGACTAATTCACATAATTTGAGTTAGGCCGGGACCCACCATTGTGGACTGCGAGGGATGCCTAACACCTTCCCCTCAAAGTTATTTCGAGCCCTTACCCAAGTCTAGGGTAATGCAAACTAGTTTTTTGAGTTACTTGCTTTAGGTGCCCTAACGCACCTTAAATCTGTTAGGTGGCGACTCTTCAAATTCAAATACCCAATTCGCAAAAGAAAATGAGTTGTTCCCAATGAATGTCGAAACCCGAACTTCGTGAGGAAAAAAGGGGCGCGACAACATGGCAACTTCGCTTGGGATATTTTAGGCTCTTACCATAACGAACTTGTTTTTGTGAATTTGTCTCAAGCATGCTTTATTTTGTTGATATAACCTTTCCCTTTCCCCTTATTTGGATTTAATTGCTCATTTTCAAGCATTTATGATTTTTTATTTCCAGAAACTGACTTGTCTCCTTGTTTCTTTTTGTAACTGTCTTTCAATTATTCAAATACCGTATTTATCATTTTTAAATGTGTAAATACTTGACAATATGCTATTTATTGTTGCATAAATCATGATCAACATCATATTCCACTCGTGTGTAATCAGTCCTATAGCAACGCTTGATGAGTGTTGCGCTCTTCCTATATATCACCCTTTTAAATTCGAAAAGGCGTATTTGCGGCAAAATTAGTCGATCAGCAGTGCGTTCGACGGTTCTGTGCCTTTCCCCCTCAAGTTTTTCGCTTGAGGGTCCTAGTCTAGACCTCTATAACAACCTTACTCTGATCAATTGTGCATGCATCATGATCAAACCTAGTCGGATTAATATGTTGTCCGCATAATAACCTTTTAAGATAAGCCTCACCCAAAAGTCCATCGAGTTTTTCATAATCCCAACGGAGGCAACCACAATTCTATGCATTAATTTGGAGAAGTAGGTGCTAATATGCTAATCATTGTTATATAAATAGACGAACCTATAGGGGAAAGGGCCTAACCATCTTTTGTTTTGAAAAAAATGAGACACGAAGTCCCTAGGTTCGGTATAGCCGGTAGCATATCCCCACTTTTGCTATATTGGTGGAGAGATCTTCCTTCAAGTGACCAAAATCATGTGACAAGGGTCTTACGAAATCTGCCTTCTTTGTTAGACCTGCAGGCAAACAAAATATTGATCAAGGCGACCACCATGTTTTGGGATAAATAAAGGGTCGTGTTCCGCTTTGGAAACATAGAAGTGACCCCTATTTTGGAAGAAATATGGGGATTTGCTGGGATACTTGGGATAGCCCTAGTTTATTGGCACCAGAAAATCGCACCACTAGGGGATTTTTGAAGATGATGGGGTTAAAGAAGAATGTTGACTTGGAATGGCTGAAAAACTCTTACATACCTTTCGACTTCCTTTATGAGCAATACAATCACAACTGTTCTTACCGTATCTTCGATGATGAATTCTCCATCACCTCCGTGGGGTGGATTCACCGCAGGGTCTTTATGTTCATCATGTATTTCTTGGGCATGCTAGTGTTCCCGATCTAAAGGGAAAGATCCATACCATACTGACCATGGTGGCTAAAATTTTGATGGACAAGATCGAGGAGCAGACATATATCATTGTCCCTTTGATCATTGCAGATATGTACCGGGCCTTGGAGCACTGTCAGAAAGGGCACAGATACTTCGAGGGTTGCAATTTGCTATTGCAAGTTTGGTTGTTAGAACATCTCCAAAGGAATCAATACCGTAAAAAGTTTCCACGAAGGATGTTGAATGATCATATAACCTTCCACCATCCCAAGAGAATGACCTTATCCCAAACATGTTTGCTCAACATAATGATGCTGTAGGATGGGTGCAGTTTTTTAACAGTTTGACTGAGGACTAGGTTCAATGGATGTTCGAGTGGTTCCCTATCACCGAGTTCATCATCAGATCCAGGGATGTTCCCTACTTGGTACTGATTGGGTTAAGGGGCATATACCCTTATTCTCCCCTCAGGGTTATGAGACAGGCATGTAGGAAGCAGGTCATACCACGAGTTGCTAAAATGAGTCATTTGATAGCCGATTTTCAGGGTGACTCCACTCCATACAAAAACAAAGCAAAGCACATGTGGCACTTGAAGATTATCATAGAAAATGATACTATTGAGCCAGATTAATATCATACTGGTCATGCATACTTCTACCCCTCATGGTTGGATGATAATATACACGAATATTCGAGCCAATAGTTTGTCCGGGGAACAGGGTCATTGACAAAGTTGCCGAAGCATAGGTGAATAATAACAAATTTCACAAAAGAGTTCGCGATTATGAAGCCGAGCACATGGATCAACACAAAGCCCACATGGAGTATCTAGAGTATTGCCTAATGTAATTGGAGGGAAATATGAGGAAGAGAGTCACCGATTGCCAGAACGCTGAGGGAAATGAAGGAGGGTATTTGGCAAGGGCATTCTTATTGCCGAACCTGCACGAACTGGGGGAATTGAACGACAAGAGTATCCAGTCTGGGGAAGGTCCTTCTGGGACCAAGTATATTAGGATTACTTGCTTTTCAAATGTAATAAGGTCGAATGCCATTAGTGAAATTATCTTATTTACTATCGTTTTGGGTCCTCTATTTTTACATTAGTGAAATGAGGTAGTTATCGGCACTAAATTTCTCCAAATCTGTTTGTCGCTAGGCCTACCTCGGGCACAACAGGGCTCCTAATTTAGGACGCAAATTTACATTGTCGCAATATGTGTTTAAATACTGCAAGCTTTTCAGAATTATTACTGACTTGGCTACCTTTTGATTTTCTTTCTTTATTTTGATTATTCCCATTCCCCAAAGGTTGGTTCATGCATACTGGCATGATCAGCTTATCACACAACATCCAGGGGCACTCCACCTACTCCTCCTCCTAGTCCACCAAAAGGCAAGGGAAAAGCAAAAATGGAAGATTTGAATGGTACAAAGGAAAGCAACACATTGAACATGTAGAAACTTCTGATGGTCGAGGTACTCAGGCCCCAAATGATGTAATTTCACGACTCGAACAAAAAATACTGGAACTCCAGGGTGAGCTTGAGCATGTCCGGAATGTGGCAAACCTATCCTTCTCACTCAACGTCCTAGACATTAGTCATCCGAACACTTAGAAGCCTGCACCACCTCAAAACACACCCAACAAGCGCCCACAAAATCCTCCCAAACCTCCTCACTATACAACTCCACCACAAAATCAAACTATCCCACCACAGTACCATCCAAACACCTACCATACTCCACAAAATACTCCACTAGTCATTCCCGAACCTAGAATTCCATCAATGATCACCACTATACTCAAATTCTAGGTCACCAAAACAACCCTATATATGTAGAGACCCTACCTTACTCCACTCAACCCATCTCCTATGCACCATAATCTGTTAAGAAGGACATAATCATTAAGAACTTGGCTGAGGAGCTCAAGAAGTTGACCAACCAAGTTCAAGGGGTAGAAGGAGGCAATGAGATAAAAGGTATGAACTATGAATTCCTATGCATACAGCCGGATGTAGAACTTCCAAGGGTTACAAACCTCCCGAGTTCAAGATGTTTGATGGTACAGGTGATCCCAAGGTTCACCTAAGGACCTATTGTGACAAGCTTGTCGGGGTCGAAAAAGATGAAAACATCCGGATGAAGCTTTTTATGAGGAGTCTCACGAGAGATGCCTGGTTCTGGTACATCAGCTAGGATCCTAAGAAATGGTCTAACTAGGTGAGTATGGCGTCTGATTTCATGGACCGATTCAGGTTCAACACAGAAAATGCACCAGACGTCTTCTACATTCAGAACCTCAATAAGAAGCCCACAAAGACTTTTTGCGAGTATGCTACTCATTGGAGATCAGAAGCAACCAAAGTCAGGCCAACACTGGATGAGGAACAAATGAACAAGTTCTTTGTCAGAGCACAGGACCCGCAATACTATGAAAGGTTGATGGTTATTGAAAACCATAAGTTCTCTCATATCATCAAACTTGGTGAAATAATCGAAGAAGGCATCAAAAGCGGGATAGTAACAAACTTTGAGGCATTGCAGGCCACTAAGAAAGCATTGCATCCAGGGGGTATATCTAAGAAGAAGGACGTGGGAGCAGTAATGGTAGCCCAAGGACCCAAAACTCTATTCGTATACAAAACCTCACCACTTGCGTATTAGGCACCTCCACCCCCATATCAAGCACCTCCAACCACGTATCAACCGTCACCTCCACCCACATATCAACCCTTATCCCCTAGATATTCCCAACTAGCCACTGCTTATCAAACCTATAATTTCCAACCATCGCATTTTCAGTCACCTCCAACTCGTCAAAACTATCCAAGACCGCGACCTAATTTTGATCGCAGACTAACGAAACAATACACTGCCATTGCTGAACCCATCAACCAGCTATATGAAAGGCTGAAGGCTGTTGGTTATGTCACTCCCATCCCTGCTGTGGACATAGAGAACTCATCCCAATAGGTTAGCCCAAATAAGACTTATGCATACCATTCGGGCACGAAAGGGCACACCATCAATGAATGCCGCACATTGAAGGACAAAATCCATCCTTCATTGAAAATAAGGTCATCCAGGTAAAGGAGGCTACGCCTAATGTCCACAATAACTTCCCCCCAGATCATAAGGGTGAAGGTGTCAATGTGATAGAGATGGATGAAGAATGGGATCTAGAGGGATCAATCGGACTTATCAAAGAGGGTGACGACCCTAAGAAACCCGGAGTCACACTCAATCCCATTATAGTGCAGGTGTAACTACTAGTGGAGGTCGAGGTAACATCATCGATCCTATTTGAAGTTAAGGTAGCACCCCCTACCGTTTCACCTATTCCATTTGAGGTAACAGTAGCCATACCCTTTACAGTGAGAGTATCAACCACACCGCCTTTCAGCACCGAGGCTGTACCATGGTATTATGTGGCCAAAGCTAGAATAAAAGGAAAAACAAAGATGGGAAAATCTAGTGCCGCACAAGGGATGGCTAGGACTGGAATGGTCTATACACCCGAGTATTTTGGAGAGTTCAGTAAAAAGGTCTCTAACAGACCTACCCGTTATTGAAACATGTTCAAATGACCTCTGGAGGAAAGTACAAGCAAGGGGTATTCATTCATCAATTATCTGAATAAGACTCATACTAAAAAATCTATCGTGTTGCTGCTACAGAATTCAGAAGCACACTAGAAGGCTCTGATGAAGGTATTGGATGAAGCATATATGCCCAATAACATCACAAGTGGAGAAATGTATAACATGGTGGGACAAGTATTGGAAAGTCATAAAATCACTTTCCACGAGCTTTAATTGTCACCTGAGGGTTTGAGTCACAATAATGCACTACATATCACAGTGCAATACAAAGACCACTTCATTACAGGGCCTTGATCGATGGAGGATCCAGTCTCTATATTTGCCCATTGACAACACTGAAGAGGTTGGGAAAAGTCCTATATGAGATACGAGAAGGGACTATGAACATGAAGGCATTCGATGGGTTTTAGGGAGCTACCATCGGAGAAATTAATCTCTGTCTCCAAATGGGGCCTACATGGTTTGATCTTGAGTTTCAGGTGCTGGATATATCTACATCCTACAATCTGGTGTTAGGACGTATATGGGTACACACTGTTGGGGATTTGGCATCAACTTTGCATCAGGTAGTGAAGTTCGAGCGGAACCATCAGGAGGTGATTATCCACGGAGATGGGAGCAATCCCGTTTACACCCATCAGACTATTCCGATGGCCGAGAATCGAAGAAAGCTAGGCGAAGAAACTTATCATCACATCGAGTGGGTTAATACAATCGAGAAAGATAAGTGGTGGGATATCAAGATAGCAAGCATGATGATCTGGGAAGGGTATGAGCCTGGAAAAGGTCTTGGCAAAATTCTTCAGGGCATTTCCAAGCCAATATAGCCAAAACGTCATGGCACTACTTTTGCCTTGGGATATCAATACACTTGCAAGAATAAAATGACTGGTCACCACCATGGCGAGGCCCGTACTATCTATTAGAGCAGCCTATACCGCACTTGAGTCAAACCTTCCAACAGGTTGACATCATATGGGGATCAAAGGAGAAAGAATTACTGGCAGCCTTAAGGAACCTGTTATTGAAGGATGAGGACATGGACTGTTGTGTAATTATTGAGGGGGAGGAGGAAGGCTCTACCATCCAAGCCGTGGAGAGAGGATTATTCCTTGAGAATTGGACTGTCAGACCATCTAGGACCCAACGAGTCCCGGTGTAGCCAAGCTGAACAACATTGTTTTATTTATTTTCTAAGAAGAATGATCTCCCCTTTTGACAATTTGTTTTAAATAATATTTCCAAGGTTCGAAAACATTTTTAAATTATTGAAAATCACTTTTATGCTTCAATGAATCAATATTTATTATTACCATTTTTCTCTCATATCTTTATCTATACAGCATTATTATTTCATGTCTCAATGAACCAACAATCGTGACATGTAATGAGACAACACAACAAAAGGATAGTGATTCAGAAGAAGAAGATGTCATACCCAAGGAAATTGTCAGATAAGTAGAAAACTTTGAGAACAAGCCCAAGTCCAATCTGGATGAAACATAAATAGTCAACTTGGGAGACTCTGAAATTGTCAAGGAAACCCGCATCAGCATCCACTTGTTGCCATCAGAAAAAGAAGAGTACACATAGTTCTTGAAAGGGTATGAGGATATATTTACATGATCATACAATGATATGACCGATTTAAGTACATCCATTATGGCTCACAAGTTTCCCATAAACCCAGCGTGCCTACCAGTAAAATAGAAACTCAGGAAATTCAAGCCTGACATGAGTCAGAAAATCATGGAGGAGGTTACTAAGCAAATAAAGGCCAATGTCCTCAGGGCAGTCGAATACCCAACTTGGTTAGCCAACATCGTGCCAGTTCCAAAGAAGGATGGGAAGTTCAGGGTATGTGTTAATTATCCAGATCTCAATTGGGCCTGCCCAAAGGATGATTTCCCACTTCCAAATATACACATCCTAATAAACAATTGTGCTAAGCATGAACTCCAGTCATTTGTGGATTGTTTTTCCAGTTACCATCAGATCAGGATGGACGAAGAGGACGCTGAGAAAACAATCATTATGCCACGGGGAGTATACTGTTATAAGATGATGCCATTCGATCTAAGAATGCTGGGGCCACCTACATGAGGTCTATGACTACCATTTTTTATGATATGATACATAAGGAGATCGAGGTATATATGGACGACGTCATCATCAAATTTAAGAAAGCCACATATCATATAGCTAATTTGAGGAAGTTTTTTGATAGACCATAGAAATACAACCTGAAACGAAACCCCATAAAATGCGCATTCGGGGTTCTTGCCGGAAAGTTACTTGGGTTCATGTCAGCCGCCGGTGGATAGAACTGAATCCGTTAAAAGTCAAAGACATCCAAGAGCTACCATCGCCGAAGAGTAAGAAGGATGTAATGAGTAATCTAGTATGGCTAAACTATATCAGCTGATTCCTAGCCTAGTCCATAATTATATGTGAGCCAATTTTCAAGATGTTGAAGAAAGATGCTGCAACTAGTTGGACCGAAGATTGTCAAAGGGCTTTCTACAAGATCAAGGAGTACTTATCGACACCACCAGTCTTGGTCCCGCCAGAGCCAGGTATACCCTTGCTACTCTATATTGCATTTCTAGATGGAGCCTTCGGCTGTGTTCTAGGGTAGCACAATGAGATAGGGAGAAAGGAACAAGCTATCTATTACTTGCATAAGAAGTTCACTCCATATGAAGCGCGGTACTCTCTATTGGAATGTACCTGTTGCGCTCTGAGCTGGATAGCCTATCATCAATATGTACCTCAAAAAATATGCATTAGCATCAATTAATATTTTTCTATAATTTTTACATTTTTAGGGT
Organism: Nicotiana noctiflora; assembly: GCA_032618575.1. NCBI lineage: Eukaryota > Viridiplantae > Streptophyta > Magnoliopsida > Solanales > Solanaceae > Nicotiana > Nicotiana noctiflora. The sequence continues at coordinate 115,430 of JASVEL010001973.1, read as the reverse complement.
TTTAATTAATTTATCCCAGTATTTTTGTTTATGTAAGCAATTACTAATTGCACCACAAATAATGTTATAATAATTTTGTGACTTGATTTTATCATTTGCATTTGTATTAAGTTTTAATTATTTTACAAATAGCCACATTTTTATTTTTGGGGTTATAATTGTAATAACTTTGTAATTATAGCCCATGCATGCATTATTACATTATTTTATCAGAAAATAGCTTTTTGTATATTTTTTAAATATTAAGTAATTGTTTTAAAATATTTCAAGGCATGAAATTATTTTTATAATTTGTTAATTATTTTTGAAAATTATTTTTATCAATTAAATGAGTATTTAACAAATAACCCTTTTATTTTTTGGACCTAGCATATTAAACCAACCCAATTTCAATTCCCCCAATCTAATTTATTAAACCCAATCCCAATTCAAACACCCAACCCTAATTAAACCTAACCCGACCCATACCTCATTTCTAATCCTAGCCGTTGATCTCTAAGATCAACGACCCTTGTTCATTATTACCATATGAATCTCAAACGACCCAACCTATCCCATTTCTCATTACACTCTGCCACTTTCGTTTCCTCATCTCTTCAATTCTCTCTCAACTCAACCTAACCCTAATCACCGTCACCGGCGGAGACCTCCTTTCTATGGAGTTTCTATGTATTCTTCGACCATTACCAGACTTCTATATCTCCTGGTTGTTTGACTACATGAATCCTTACAAGAATCCCAAGGAGATTCAACCTGGTTCTTGGTCCGAAATTTGCTTAGAGGCCTATCTAGGGCCATTCTCATTTGTGAGTGTAACATCCCGCCGAACACACAGCAGCGGCGATGCCGGCCGTGCCACCGAACACACAACAGTGACACGCAGCCTAAGGAATTGTTACCCTTGGGTATAGGAGCATTCCACGCATAGCTGCAGCTACTGGGAATCGAACCTAAGACCCAAGGCTTTTCAGGATTTTATTCCCTGTATATGTTGTGTATATTCTATGTATATTCTTTTTTTCCTCTCCCTTTCTTTTTAACTCTCTATTTTCAGATTGTTGTTCTAATGTCTTTCTTTTTTCTCGTTCTCCAAGGTGTTCTCCTTTAAATAGGCAATATAAGATGTACCTTATTCAAAATGCCCTTTCAATCATTTAAAAATTGATTCTACCCAATCCTTATTGAATTAAATTTTTCAGTAGTGAAATCACTAGAAGCTTCTTTAGTTGGTTGGGTATATAATCCCTTTTATTAAACAATTCTCCAAATGATTAAGGACCAAATTATAAGAAAAATTACCAAAATTCAAGATAAAAATTAAAAAGTGCAAAATAAACCATGTTTTGTGATTTTTTTCATTTCTTATAAAACAACTAATTTTTCATTAATCCTAAAATAAAAAATTAAATTCCAAACCCCAAGGCTTTTCAGGGATTTTACTCCCTCACCTCTCACCAATTGAGAACTGTCACGACCCGGATTTTCCCCCAACATCGGGATCGTGATGGCGCCTACTCGTGGTAGCTAGGCAAGCCACTATATTCATACTATCCTGTTTTTAACACAATTTCAATTAAATAAATGCGGAATACTTTATCGAAATGGAAATAACAATTCACAAGGTAAAATCATACTGAAATCCTCTACCCAAGACTTGGAGTCACCAACTCACAAACTACTATGGAATACTACACATAAAAGTCTGAAGGAAATATAACATAATTCTGTTAGTCTCGGAACAATGAGACTACAACTATTAACATAAATAAAGAAAGAGACGCCGGGCCTGCGGACGTCTGCAAGCTACCTCGGTCTCAAATGTGATCAACTCCCACGCAATCTATTTACTGCTGCTGCTGCTCCTGATCGTAACCTGGACCTGTGCAAAAACGCACAGAAGTGTAGCATCAGCACAACCGACCCCATGTGCTGGTAAGTGCCTGGCCTATCCCGGCGAAGTAGTGACAAGCCTAGGACCAGACACCCACATAAACCTGTGCAATTCAATATATATATTGTACCACAAAATAACAAGAATTAATCAAGTATTAACACAATAAGGAATATCTTAAAGAATTCAATAATTAACCACAGTTAATAATTTCACAAGGAAAAACAAAGTGTAATGTAAACACAAGTAATATCGATTCAAGAAATAGCAAACAGTTGCACGGCATCACCCTTCGTGCTTTTACTCTCATCCTCACATCCATAGTACGGCATGATCCTTCGTACATGGTTCAATAATAGGGCACGGCATGATCCTTCGTGCATAATCAATAATAGGGCACGGCATGATCCTTCGTGCATAATCAATAATAAACATGGCACGGCATGATCCTTCGTGCATAATCAATAATAAACATGGCACGGCATGATCCTTCGTGCATAATCAATAATAAACATGGCACGACATCACCCTTCGTGCATTATCTCTCTTCCTCACCCAAATAACAATCAAATAAGTTCACAAGGAAAACAAGGTATAATGGAAACACAAGTAATATCAAGTCAAGAAATGGCAGACAATTGCACGGCATCACCCAAATAAAATATAATGGAAAAACAAGTAATATCAAGTCAAGGAATAGCAAACAATTGCACGGCATCACCCTTCGTGCTTTTACTCTCATCCTCACCAAATAAACAAATAAAGTACACGGCATCACCCTTCGTGCTTTTACTCTCATCCTCACATCCATAGTACGGCATGATCCTTCGTACATGGTTCAATAACGAGGCACGGCATGATCCTTCGTGCATAATCAATAAATAAACATGGCACGGCATTAACCTTCGTGCATAAATAAATAAACATGGCACGGCATCACCCTTCGTGCATTATCACTCTTCCTCACCCAAATAACAATCAAAGTTAAGGGCAGAGAAAGAAACAACAATTCATAAATCGTCACATCAAGGGCAATCAATAATTATCTTCACAACAAGTCCCAACAAGGGAGAATAATAACGATTCACCTGTAATATATCTCAAAACATCATTTTCCAATGACTCACGGTCATACTAGACGCCAGATGTATGGATGCTCGTCACCACAGCCCATACACCGCACTCGATCACATAACACATAACACATAATCCTATTCCCTCAAGCTAGGATAGAACAAACACTTACCTCGAATGCTTATGAACAATTCACTCCGTGGAAATGTCTTTTCTTTCAATTTGGCTCCAATCCAACCGTATCTATACACAATTGATTTAATATCATCAATTCTACTCAACAAACTAATTCTTAATACCAAATACCACTTTTACAACATTCTGCCATGAATAGTAAATTTCAACCCCGGGCCCACATGGCCGGAATTCGGGGTTAGGACCAAAATCCGGTTACCCATCCCCCCACGAGTTCATGTATATAATTTGTTTCAAAATCGGACCTCAATTCGAGGTCCAATTCCCAATTTATGAAAAACCCTATTTTCTAACAAAAACAAGAATTTTACCATGAAAACATTTGATTTCTAATGAAAAACATGTTTAATGATGTTAGGAATTGAAAGAATTAAGTAAAAAGTGACTTACAATCGTTTTGATGAAGAAGAAATCCTTGAAGAGTCGCAAATGGGCGTTTTGGTTTTGTGAAAAATGAAGAAATGACTGAAATTCGTGTTTTTCAGGTCTCTGTGTTCGCATTTGCGAACATGGGTTCGCAATTGCGAACCCCGACCAATTTCTGGAGTTTGAAAAATAAGCTAAGGGTGGAAAGTTCGCATTTGCGAACTTTTGTTCGCATTTGCGAAGCCAAGGCATACTGGGAGGTTCGCATTTGCGACATAATGTTCACATTTGCGAACAAGGCTCCTTCGCATTTGCGAAGAAGACTTCGCATTTGCGAAGCATGGCTTAGTAGTGAAGGCATCGCATTTGCGAAGAAAGCTTCGCATTTGCGAAGCGTGGCTTGGCAGTGAAGGCCTCGCAAATGCGAGGTTATGTTCGCAATTGCGAACCCAAGCCTTTCTGGACGCCCTTCGCATTTGCGATCAAGGGTTCGCATTTGCGAACCCTGCCTTGGTCTGTCATCTTCGCAATTGCGAAAAATACTTCGCATTTGCGAAGCCAACAGCTGGGTGAAAAACCAGCAGTGCAAAAATTCAGGAATTTAACCAACGGCCTATCAAATCTTTACCCGAGCCCCCGGCTCCAAACCAAACATGTACACAACCTCAAAAACACATTATGGACTTGTTCGTGCGATCATATCGCCAATATCACTTCGTTTTAATCAAATCGAGCCTCAAACTCATGATTTTCATACTTTTGATTTTCAAAACTTCTTAACTTGGAACTCAAGGTCCAAAACATCTCAAACGACATCCAAATGTCACCAAACTTTACAGAAATCACATATATAATATTTAAGACTTGTACCGGGCGTCGGAACCAAAATACGAGCCCGATACCAAGGTCTATTAATTTATTTCCTTTAATAATTGCATCAAAAACAATTTCACATAAAAATTCATAACTTGGGCTCTAGGCCTCAGGAATTCGACTCCGGACGCATGTCCAAGTCCCATATTTTCCTACGGACCTCTCGGGACCATCCAATCTCGGTCCGGATCCGTTTACCAAAAATGTTGACCGAAGTCAACCATATCAATATTAATATCATTTTTATCCAAATTTCTCATAGAATTCATATTTTCTATCACAAAATCTTTCCGGCTACATGCTCGGATCATGCACGTAAATCGAGGCAACATATAATGAGGTTTTCAAGGCCTCAGAAGCTCGAAATTATTAATAAAATAAGTGATGACCCTTTGGGTCGTCACAATCTCCACCTCTAAAACAACCGTTCGTCCTCGAACGGACAAAAGAAAGAAGTACCGAGTCAGGAAACAAGTGTGGGTAACGGCTCCGCATATCAGACTCGGACTCCCAGGTCGATGCCTCAGGAGGCTGACCTCTCCACTGAACACGCACAGAAGGATAACTCTTCGACCTCAGTTGTCGAACCCGCCGGTCTAGAATAGCCACCGGCTCCTCCTCGTAGGATAGATCATTGTCCAATTGGACAGTACTGAAGTCTAACACATGTGTGGGATCGCCGTGGTATCTCCGAAGCATAGATACATGAAAAACTGGATGCACGGCTGATAAGCTAGGCGGCAAAGCTAATCTGTAATCCACCCCTCCCACTCTGTCTAAAATCTCAAATGGGCCAATATATCTAGGGCTGAGCTTGCCCTTCTTCCCAAACCTCATCACGCCCTTCATAGGTGACACTCGGAGCAATACTCGCTCCCCAATCATGAAAGTTATATCTCGAACCTTGCGATCTGCATAGCTCTTTTGTCTAGACTGAGCCGTGCGAACCCTATCTTGAATAATCTTGACCTTATCTAAGGCCTCCTGAACTAAGTCTGTACCCAACAACCGAGCCTCTCCCGGTTCAAACCATCCAACTGGTGATCGACATCGCCTACCAATAGTGTTGCCGTAAGTCCTGGTACATCTTCGCGGCGTCTGGATGAATAGAATACCGCGAACTGTGGGCCTCTGCTAAGATCGACTTTCGAATCCCTTCGACATTGGGCACACAAACTCGACCCTGCAATTTTAATACCCCATCATCGTCTAGATTCACCTGTGTGGCACCTCCCCGCTGTACTGTATCCCTCAACTCACGCAAATGAGGATCATCAAATTGCCTCTCACGGATACGCTCAAATAAAGAAGAACGAGCGACTGTGCAGGCTAACACCCTGCTAGGTTCAGAAATGTCTAATCTCACGAACCGGTTGGCTAAGGCCTGGACATCTAGAGCTAATGGTCTCTGACTGACTGGAATATAAACAAGACTGCACATACTGGCTGACTTCCTACTCAAAGCGTCAGCCACCACGTTTGCTTTTTCCCCGATGATATAAAAAGGTAACATCATAATCTTTCTGCAATACCAGCCACCTTCTCTGCCTCAAATTCAACTCTTTTGTTTAAACAAATACTGAAGACTCTTATGATCGGTGTATACTTCACATACTACACCATACAAATAATGCCTCCAGATCTTCAATGCGTGAACAATCGCCGCAAATTCTAGATCATGCACTGGGTAATTCTTTTCATGCATCTTCAACTGCCTCGAAGCATAGGCAATAACCTTGCCATCCTGCATTAACACTGCACCAAGCCCAATACGGAAAGCATCACAATAATCAGTATAAGGTCCCGCACTTGTGGGTAAAATCAATACCGGTGCGGTAGTCATGGTTGTCTTGAGCTTTTGAAAGCTCGCCTCACATTCATCTGACTATTCAAATTGAACACCTTTCTGTGTCAATCTGGTCAGTGGGGTTGCAATAGATGAAAACCCCTCGCCGATAATAACCCGCTAATCCCAAGAAACTCCAAATCTCTGTGGCTGATGTTAGTCTAGGTCAGTCCTTGACTGCCTCAATCTTCTTCGGATCAACCTAAATACCTGCTGCCGTCACAATATGACCCAGGAAATGCAACTGAACTTAGCCAAAATTCACACTTCAAAATTTTTGCATATAGTTGGCTATCTTTCAGAGTCTGCAAAGTCACTCTGAGATGTTGCGCATGCTCCTCATGACCGCAGGAGTATGTCAATATGGAAACAATGAAGACTACAACGAACAAGTCTAAATAAGGCACGAACACACTCATGCGTATGCACATATCCATGACTCTGGAAGTCTGGCCATAAGAGTTATTCTTAAATTACAACATTGTCAATTAACCCTGTTATCAAATACCTTATTCTACAAATCCCACTTTACTCAGGATGAGGTATGGTGACCTCGCGATTATTTTCCCGAATTAATGCGTCATATTTATCCTTACCTGGTGCTCGTCTCAAAGTCTAAGCTCAATGGTTTCAAAATAGAAATGGCCAATATGAATAGAAACTATACAAGAATTGTCAAATAGTCCTAACGGACATGACTCTTATTTACGAATGCGATACAAAAGTATTAATTCATAAAAGAAAAATTTTAAACACATAAACTCTTACTACCAGGACCCAGTCCTCATATGATATCCACCGCAGCTTGAAGCTCGGCTTAGAAATATTTCACATTATGCCAAAAATTGGAGGATCTCATCCTCAACTCTGAATTACAGTGCTTGCACATCATATAATCTGAAATTTTTCATTTCATTTCTTTCTTCCTTTCAATAATTGTCCGTCAAAGATAATCATGACACAAAATGAACCCCCATACTGATAGGGCACACAATTAACGATTAAAATTAATTATTCCGAGAATTATATCAAAACATACTGTAATAAGTAATATAAAGTCACTCTTAGTCTCATGGATATTTAGTGACTAACACCTAATAATAGGGATGTCTATCCTCATGTAATATCTCAACGGGAGTATTTCCCTAAGTAGTATGATTACGATGCTCGCTCATGAATGGAGCATGTTAAAAGGACTCGCCTAAATTTTCTTTCAAAAACCAAATTAAATTAAGGGAAAAATTATTCTGTCTATAACAATCTGAATTATACGTGTGATGACCACATTTGGTGTAGTGACCTCCCTCATATCATAAAAATTATATCAATGGTCGGGTCTCCACCTCTAGGATTTTCACCTCCACCTCTAACATCATAACCTCTACATCTGGCTGGCCAGGTAGGATAATTATTAACTGCAATGGAGTGTGTAGCCTGAGTGCTTTCCTAAAATTATATTTCTCCAATATTCCACATTCACAGCAATTCCTTTAAGGATCAGTTAATTTATTGCTCATGGCAATATATATTCGGACACAGTCATTGTGACCTGGTACAACCGTTCAGATCGCACATACCACATATTGCAGAGAATCTCGGGGTGACGTCTTCATAACATTTTCAAAAAAAATAGAGTTTAGTAGATAGCGTTGCATTGGCCGGCTTGCCCTCTTGGTAATCTTGTCACAAACATTGATGGCCAATTTCCTCTTTTGCTATGTTGGCTTAACACCGTTGAGCTACCCCGTTTACTCACAAACTCTTCGTTATTCTTCTGGGGCGATTTCTTACCCCATGAAATGAACCAACCTTAAATATGTATAAGTTATTTAGAGGACCTTTCTATACCATATATATATAGTCCAATAACTCACCATATTTGTCCTTCACAACTCCAACACATCGACCGGACGTCAAGGTCCGTTGAAACCCAACACGATTTATTAGGTGATCTCCTGATATAATTGCATCTTCCGTTGGGACCATAACTGATGTGGTAAATACATTATCTTCCCACTATTTCTGTGTGAACTCCTCGCATTCGACTATTCCCACTTTCTGTAATTCCTCATAAGAACTGTCAAGCACAATCTCGTGGGTTCTCAAAAGATGCACCGCTGAAGGTGGTAGCGAAGACTTTGGTGAAACCTATCCGTCCTCCGTAAAACTTTTGAAGGCATAGTTGATCTATCACCAGCCTGTGCCATTGTTCGGCTGGATAAGCGATACGTGACTACGCCATTCGTGGGAAGACAAGAGTGGAAATTTAACTTAACACTTTGAAGAACAAATTCGCACGATAAGAAAGAACAAATGAGAGACTCTTTCCTAACTCAATAGACTCTGGAGGACAAGTACGGACGTCTCCGTACCTACCTCTCAAACTCTACTAAGCTTGTTCGTGAGTGGTGAGACCTATGTAACCTAGAGCTCTGATACCAACTCGTCACGACCCGGATTTTCCCCCAACATCGGGATCGTGATGGCGCCTACTCGTGGTAGCTAGGCAAGCCACTGTATTCATACTATCCTATTTTTAACACAATTTTAATTAAATAAATGTGGAATACTTTATCGAAATGGAAATAACAAATCACAAGGTAAAATCATACCGAAATCCTCTACCCAAGACTTGGAGTCACCAACTCACAAACTACTATGGAATACTACACATAAAAGTCTGAAGGAAATATAACATAATTCTGTTTGTCTCGGAACAATGAGACTACAGCTAATAACATAAATAAAGAAAGAGACGCCGGGCCTGCGGACGTCTGCAAGCTACCTCGGTCTCAAATATGATCAACTCCCACGCAATCTATTTACTCCTGTTGCTGCTCCTGATCGTAACCTGGACCTGTGCAAAAACGCACAGAAGTGTAGCATCAGCACAACCGACCCCATGTGCTGGTAAGTGCCTGGCCTATCCCGGCGAAGTAGTGACAAGCCTAGGACCAGACACCCACATAAACCTGTGCAATTCAATATATATATTGTACCACAAAATAACAAGAATTAATCAAGTATTAACACAATAAGGAATATCTTAAAGAATTCAATAATTAACCACAGTTAATAATTTCACAAGGAAAAACAAAGTGTAATGTAAACACAAGTAATATCGATTCAAGAAATAGCAAACAGTTGCACGGCATCACCCTTCGTGCTTTTACTCTCATCCTCTCATCCATAGTACGGCATGATCCTTCGTACATGGTTCAATAATAGGGCACGGCATGATCCTTCGTGCATAATCAATAATAGGGCACGGCATGATCCTTCGTGCATAATAAATAATAAACATGGCACGGCATGATCCTTCGTGCATAATCAATAATAAACATGGCACGGCATGATCCTTCGTGCATAATCAATAATAAACATGGCACGGCATCACCCTTCGTGCATTATCTCTCTTCCTCACCCAAATAACAATCAAATAAGTTCATAAGGAAAACAAGGTATAATGGAAACACAAGTAATATCAAGTCAAGAAATGGCAGACAATTGCACGGCATCACCCAAATAAAATATAATGGAAAAACAAGTAATATCAAGTCAAGGAATAGCAAACAATTGCACGGCATCACCCTTCGTGCTTTTACTCTCATCCTCACCAAATAAACAAATAAAGTACACGGCATCACCCTTCGTGCTTTTACTCTCATCCTCACATCCATAGTACGGCATGATCCTTCGTACATGGTTCAATAACAGGGCACGGCATGATCCTTCGTGCATAATCAATAAATAAACATGGCACGGCATTAACCTTCGTGCATAAATAAATAAACATGGCACGGCATCACCCTTCGTGCATTATCACTCTTCCTCACCCAAATAACAATCAAAGTTAAGGGCAAGAGAAAGAAACAACAATTCATAAATCGTCACATCAAGGGCAATCAATAATTATCTTCACAACAAGTCCCAACAAGGGAGAATAATAACGATTCACCTGTAATATATCTCAAAACATCATTTTCCAATGACTCACGGTCATACTAGACGCCAGATGTATGGATGCTCGTCACCACAGCCCATACACCGCACTCGATCACATAACACATAACACATAATCCTATTCCCTCAAGCTAGGATAGAACAAACACTTACCTCGAATGCTTATGAACAATTCACTCCGTGGAAATGTCTTTTCTTTCAATTTGGCTCCAATCCAACCGTATCTATACACAATTGATTTAATATTATCAATTCTACTCAACAAACTAATTCTTAATACCAAATACCACTTTTACAACATTCTGCCATGAATAGTAAATTTCAACCCCGGGCCCACATGGCCGGAATTCGGGGTTAGGACCAAAATCCGATTACCCATCCCCCCACGAGTTCATGTATATAATTTGTTTCAAAATCGGACCTCAATTCGAGGTCCAATTCCCCAATTTATGAAAAACCCTATTTTCTAACAAAAACAAGAATTTTACCATGAAAACATTTGATTTCTAATGAAAAACATGTTTAATGATGTTAGGAATTGAAAGAATTAAGTAAAAAGTGACTTACAATCGTTTTGATGAAGAAGAAATCCTTGAAGAGTCGCAAATGGGCGTTTTGGTTTTGTGAAAAATGAAGAAATGACTGAAATTCGTGTTTTTCAGGTCTCTGTGTTCGCATTTGCGAACATGGGTTCGCAATTGCGAACCACGACCAATTTCTGGAGTTTGAAAAATAAGCTAAGGGTGGAAAGTTCGCATTTGCGAACTTTTGTTCGCATTTGCGAAGCCAAGGCATACTGGGAGGTTCGCATTTGCGACATAATGTTCGCATTTGCGAACAAGGCTCCTTCGCATTTGCGAAGAAGACTTCGCATTTGCGAAGCATGGCTTAGCAGTGAAGGCATCGCATTTGCGAAGAAAGCTTCGCATTTGCGAAGCGTGGCTTGGCAGTGAAGGCCTCGCAAATGCGAGGTTATGTTCGCAATTGCGAACCCAAGCCTTTCTGGACGCCCTTCGCATTTGCGATCAAGGGTTCGCATTTGCGAACCCTGCCTTGGTCTGTCATCTTCGCAATTGCGAAAAATACTTCGCATTTGCGAAGCCAACAGCTGGGTGAAAAACCAGCAGTGCAAAAATTCAGGAATTTAACCAACGGCCTATCAAATCTTTACCCGAGCCCCCGGGCTCCAAACCAAACATGTACACAACCTCAAAAACACATTATGGACTTGTTCGTGTGATCATATCGCCAATATCACTTCGTTTTAATCAAATCGAGCCTCAAACTCATGATTTTCATACTTTTGATTTTCAAAACTTCTTAACTTGGAACTCAAGGTCCAAAACATCTCAAACGACATCCAAATGTCACCAAACTTTACGGAAATCACATATATAATATTTAAGACTTGTACCGGGCGTCGGAACCAAAATACGAGCCCGATACCAAGGTCTATTAATTTATTTCCTTTAATAATTGCATCAAAAACAATTTCACATAAAAATTCATAACTTGGGCTCTAGGCCTCAGGAATTCGACTCCGGACACATGTCCAAGTCCCATATTTTCCTACGGACCTCTCGGGACCATCCAATCTCGGGTCCGGATCCGTTTACCAAAAATGTTGACCGAAGTCAACCATATCAATATTAATATCATTTTTATCCAAATTTCTCATAGAATTCATATTTTCTATCACAAAATCTTTCCGGCTACATGCTCGGATCGTGCACGTAAATCGAGGCAACATATAATGAGGTTTTCAAGGCCTCAGGAAGCTCGAAATTATTAATAAAATAAGTGATGACCCTTTGGGTCGTCACAGTGAGTACTAATTTCCTTTTTGTAGTTTGAATCCATGGGTTTTGACCACGTTTCTTTAATCTCTATTATTTTGAAATCCCAGTTCTACAAATACTTGAATATGTTCAAATTTTTGTAGATCTGAAATGATTCGAGCATTATTTGGTGTTTTCCCTCAAATATCTTTTGTTCTGGTTAGCTGCTTCGATTTTATTTACCTTCTTCTAAAACTAGGGTTCGTCCTGAGTTTATTCAAAAGGGTTTTAACTTTCACATGTTTAATCTGACTATATCTTTACATGTTTGATTAATTTCATGTATATGCTCAAATCCTAGATATTCTTGTTTGTGACACTGAGTTCTTCAAAATTTTTATTATTATTGTGTTTATTTTTGTGAACAAGTATATCGACTTATTCTATTTTTAGGTTTTGAATAATTCTTTCCTGTTAAAATCAGTATTCGTTGGGATTCTTACTAATTGATTTATATTAAGGATTCGAATATGTTTCCTGTTAAAATTTATATTTTCTGGGATTTTTACTTGTTTCTTTGTTTGTGACTTTGATTAATTATACTTGCCTTAATTAATTATCAGTACGGTTTGGGGATTTGACCGACTCCCTACATGGTATGATATTGATTACTTTCCTTGTTTAAGCCCTAGTTCTGTATCGTTAATTGACTCTCCTCAATTTAAAGGGTCTCTTCTGGATTTTCCACAGGAATTGATGTAATTGGATGATTGATTTTATTTGATTGTTTTACAGACTTCAAAGACGAACAACAGTTTACATAAAACACACTCACACACAAACTTTGCTCTCATCTCTCTACTACTTGTGTTTACTATTTGTCTAGTCAACTGAAAGCCATGACTAGACTATTGAATCCTGCCTGCTTTACTTTCTGCTTTTGCTTCTTTAACTGGTAAGCTCTCACTTTACTATCATGCAAAACTCTGTATGATTTGATCTGTGTACTTCCTATTCCCAGCATGTCCATTTTATGTTGCCAAATTAGTAAGATCTTTATATCAGCATGTTCATATTTAACTAGACCTATGTGATTCATGCTCATTATTCAAGTCAGTATGTGTACTACCATTCAATTAGACTACATGTTTTCTTCTATTCAACTTAACCTATATGTTTCTGTCACGACCCAAAAGCCCAACCCGGTCCTGATGGCTCCTCTCATGGGGACAAGGCTAGCCAACAACAAAACAATACATATTTTATAATTTCTTAGCAGGAATAAGTCTTAATACACGAAAAACATAATTACACGTACGAAGTAGACATAGTAGAACAATGAAAATCATCCCGACTCAGCCTGAAATCAGGGTGTCACAAGTTATGAGCTACTACACAATTTACTAATATTTTACAAGTCTAGAATTATCATAAATAATAGAAGATAAGGGAGAAGCGGGGCTGCAGACGTCAACAACTACCTCGTAACTCCTAGTCACCGCCTAGTCTGGAAAGAATCAGTGCTCAGGAGCGAACTTAGCTCTGCCTGTATCTGCACACATGGTGCAGGCAGTAATGTGAGTATTACGACCCAGTGGTAATAAAAACAAATAACGACTGAAGGCATGAAATCTCATAAAGGCACAATATAACGCTATCTCAAGAAGTAAAATCAATTATACAGTAAAAACCACAAAGTATCAGATAGTTCTATTTTTAAAATAATGGAAACAATAATTTCAACAATTTAAGGGATAATCAAAAGCTTTGCCCCTCGGGCTCAATATCAAATCTCAGTACAGTATCAGCCCCACGGGCTCACTCCCAACTCACCAGCACACAACATCAGCCCCTCGGGCTCACTCCCAACTCACCAGCACATAACATCAGCCCCTCAGGCTCACTCCTAATGCACCAAACATAAACAACGTCCTCTCGGGCCCACTCCCAACTCACCTGGGTACCCTGCGCTCACTAGGAGTGTGTATAGACTCCGGAGGAGCTCCTACAGCCCAAGCACAATACCAATAGACCTGAAAGCCTTCACACTTTACACTCGAGGCTTGAAAGCCTCCTCATATAACACTCGAGGCCTGAAAGCCTCCTCACATCACTCAACATATCCTCAGAAAAATACCAATACATCCTATAACATTATTCAAACTTGTTCCAATCACAAAAATACACCCAACAACACTAAAACCATCAAATTACATCGGATTCAAGCCTAAGTTTCTTCAAAACTTTTGAAATACGCATTCGATCAAAAACTCGACCAAACGATATCTGAATGACCTCAAAATTTGCACACATATCCAAAATTACCCAATGAAGCTACAATAACTTTCTGAATTCCATTCCAATCCTAGGATCCAAATATCACCTATTAACCGAAATTCGCCGAAATTCAACCATCACCAATTCAAGCATATTTCTACACCGGACCTCAAAATTTAATTCCGATCACACTTCTAAGTCACAAATCATCCTCCTAAGCTAACCGAACCATCGAAATTCGATTTCGAGCCCTCTAACTCACAAGTCAATGTCCGGTTGACTTTTCCAAACTATTCCTTCATTAAAGAGACTAGTTGTCCCATTTTCTACCAAACTCGATCCGAATTGACTCAAATTCACCAAGTACATATATTGAAACATGAATAAGCATATAACGGAGAAAATGGAGTGGTAACTCACGTGACGACGGGCAAGGTCATCACGGTTTCCTTATAAGAATATGCCTACTTCTACCTTAATCGAACCTATGTGTCTACTACAATAACATGCTTAATTCTATGTTGATTGTAATAGCATGTCTACTTCTGTCTGATTGAACCCATATGTGTCCTACTCTCAATCTGTTTATTCTTGCTTTAGTTAGACTTCTGTGTTTCCATATGAACCAGACTCATGCTTATTTCTTCTTCACTAGCATCTTAAGTTCACCTTTGAATAATACGATTCCCCAGCCCTACTATCCCTTTATATGTGACCAAATGCTTACCTAGTGGTAGTTAATTAACTAAGTTGAAACTCTAAGTTACCCTGTTTCTGTATATTGTTTGACTGCTGGGACCTTTGTTTGAGTTACAGTGATTGAATGACCTTGTTTGCTCCTTACTTCCTGAGAATCCAAAACTATTTTCCTAAAAACTATCTCCTCTTTTTAAACCCCTATTTCTAGAACACCTAAGGTCTTTACCCTCTAGTGTAAACATTGCTTAGGAGTCCATAAGGCTCCTCTAAACATTGATACACCGGAGTTGACTTTCCAAACTTGCTCACAAAGGGTTATTTTGAAAGTTTTCCTGGTGTATTGCTAGGGTACCTGAGGCCCGTGGGAACTTTGACACACCAGGACACTATTGGGTGCACTATGAGGTTATGGCATTTTTGACTGGTTGAAGGCCTGTTTTGCCAGGTTTATCCTTTGGGCCTATATTCAGGCTCACAATAGTTGTAGCAATTTCATTTCTATAGTTCTTTATTATTGCCAGTCAATAATAATAATATTTTAAACAAATATTGGGGAAATTAGTAAAAGAGAGGGATTATTATATGATTTTTATGGGGAAACCGGGTAGAATAATGCCTCTAGGTCTATATTATGCATTAGAAATCATGTTTTGGATCATACTTTGCTTACCTACATTAGAATTCCTGCTTTAGGTTTACACTATGTTACCTGCATCAGAAACCATGCTTTTAGGATCACTTGGCATACTAGATGACATGTTATAGGATTACTACCTCATTTGTTATAAATTCTGTTTCGGCATAATCATCACCTACTAATCCTGTTGTGAGCACATGATTTTTGCACCGGGTAAATAATTCCAAAATTAAAATAAATATGTTTTTGAGTGCAATTACTTGCTTTATTTGAAATTAACTATACTTTGTGTATTTGCATAAGTAAAAATTAGAAAAAATCAAAAAACAATTAGGCTAGTTAATTACTTTGTTTAATTAGTTAGGTTTTAAGAAGAAAATTAGCAAAAATAGTGTTAAGTAGTGGAAATTAGGGAAAAATAGTAGAAAATTACCAAAAAATACTAAATAATTAGAGTAAGTAGGAAATTAGGTTTTATAATTTTCCATAAAAGAAAAAGAAAAAAAAATATAAAAGAAAATGCATAAAAATTGATTAAAATCAGAAAATACAAAAAATTGGTTTAGGTATAAGTGATTTGGGCCAAGAAAATTGAAGGCAGTGGCCCAGTCTGCATAGGCCCAAAAGATCTGGTCTATAAGCTTTTGATCTAGCGGGATCTCAGCCGTTCACTGCATCATCCAACGGCTGAGAATATTAGCGGATTTTCTCTTTTTTGATAATTAATGCTGAGATTTGATCTTAGCCGTCCGTTTAAGATTGATCCAACGACTAAAGACTTTGGTCTCATAAGCAATCAAACGACGCCGTTTTAGTAACGCGCGTGTGAGCCATTGATCTCCATCCAACGAACGGCCCAGATCACCTCGTATGACCAGCCTATAAAAGGCTTTGGTCTGAAGATTTTGGCCATTCTTCATATGCCCTAGAGACCAGCCGCCTCTTCTCTCCCTGCTTCGTCTCCTTCAGACCTCATCAGCCATGGAGGCCACCACCTCTTACGGTGGTCTCCGGCCCCCCTCTTCATCTCCCACACCCTTCTCTCCTTCATATTCACTCACCAAACATCAAAAACCCCAAAAACCAACCCTTCTCCAGAACTCCGGTCACCGGAACTCACTACCGGTGACCACCAAACAACAAATCACCCCTCCAAACCAATGCCGTTCGAACCACCTTTACACGATCTATCCAACCATGCTAGCCACTACCCTCGAATCTACCCAGATCGTCTCGAATATCCCAAAAAGAGTCGTCGGAACCCTAACTCCGGCGAGCCCCAAACTCAAACCACCCAAAGATCGTGTCTTTTACTCTCCTGAACCCCCCTACAACTCAGAATAAAAAAAGGGCTTCATCTTTGAGCCTAAAAAGAAAACCAGAAGGAAATTGAAAAAAAAGGAATCTGAAAAAGAAAATAAAGAAAGGGAGCGATAAAAAAGAAGAATAAGAGAATCTGAGAGAGAACAATAAAAGGGGAGAGATTAGGAAGCTCAGGGGACAGGCCCTGCGAGCTAAGTGCCCTTTTCCCTCTCTGTGTTTAGTTTTTGTTTATTTTTATGTTTATTTTGTGTTTTTAATCATGTTTTGTTTAGTCTGATGCGTGTATTAGGGTTATTATGTGTTCTGTTTGTTTCTCGTGTTCAAAAATTTGATCTTGATATCCATGTTTTCTTTTCTCTTCTGTTAGGGTTTTTATCTTGTTGGTTTTTCGATATCTCTTTTGTTTTTCTGCATGTTTAAGCTTAGTGTTGGTTGTTTGACATTCATCCTTCTTCATCTTTAATCAGATTTTTCTTTTGTTAGATTCACTGTTCTGCTCACCTGATAATCACATGAATTAGTTCTTCTTAAGTTTAGTTGGTTGATTCCTATTATCCTTCATCTGTTATATCCGGGCTTCTGGTGGAGGTTTATAGTACCTCTTTTGTTTACATATGTGTTGGATGACATGTTTAAAGATTGGGGTTTTGATCTTCTGAAATTTGAGTCTGTAACCTTGCCTCCCTTTTGTTCATGTTTCTCCATGCTTTTCTGTTCTTCATCCTCATGGTTAGCGTTTGGAAAAGTTATAGGTTTAGGGAGGGTCTAGTTGATATCATTCTTATGTTATTCTGCTATACTCCATTTCTCTTGATTGTTTTGTAAGACTTAGCTTCTATGAGTCTATGACCATGAATTTTAAGTACTTTGGGTCTTTCAATGAATCATCTAGCATAAATTAGTTGCAATTAGGTCTGCTTGATGTTAATTAACACTTTGATATATGAAATTGAGTCATGAGAGTTTATTAATTAAGATTCATCATTATCAAACCTTCCTTCTGAGTTTTAATTGACTGATGAACATTACTTGGTTTCATATGACTATGTGTGCATTTGTATGTCAAAATGACTAAATTTGCATTAGGTTTATTCTTAGTGTGAACACTTTTAAGTGCTTATTATGCTTAGGTGAATTGGTTATAGCTGCTAGTATTAGGATCCTTAGAGTGGCTAGTTTTGAAATAGGACTAAAACTGAAAATCATACAAATTAGGCTATAAGTTAAATAATTGGCCTAAGAATGGTCAACCTTGCAAAAGGTTGACCTATTCTATAAGGCCCTAACACACGGCCCACTTTAAAAGTGGCTGGTTGTGCAAAATGGCTATGTCTGCAAATGCAGACTAGCCCAGGCTCTTTTCAGAGCCCTGAACAGCAAAGTGGCCAAACCTGTAAAGGTTTTGGGCCCAGCTGTTCAGTAAGTGGGTTTAATACCCAAGCTAAGTCTCAACTTGAGACTGGCTAGCCTTTAAATAGCTTAATTTTAATAATAAAGCAGGCTAGTCCTGCAATTAGCTTTAAATTGGAATAAATTGGTCTTAGTTGACTGGAATTAGTTTAAATAGGCTAGATTTGAAATAGTTCTTTAAAGTAGAAGTGGCCAGCCCTTAAATACCAATGCAAGGGCTGGATATTAGTTAAATAAGTCCAAAGAAGCTGAAAATCTGACCTAGGTAGGCTAGTAAATCAGCAGTGCCCTTAGGGGCATAATTGGGAACCAATTTAGTAATTTGGTAAATAGTTTGAAATATATAGGGTTAAGGGAGTCATTTGTACCCCTGATTTCTGCAATTTTGCAGAGATTAAAGGGTATAATGGTCTTCCTAAAAGGGAAATCTGTAAAAATCTCAAACCCTTAGGGCTATACTAGTAAAAACCCACAAAAAGGAATCTTTAGAACCTTCCAGCACATGCTGGAAGGATTTCTGTTAACTGATTTTGGGGGTTAACTGTACATTTCATAATTTTAGGAGGGGAGAAGTGGGATTAATCCCATACTTTCTCCCCAAGTCATCAGCCCTTAGCTTCAACTATAAATACCTCTAAAAAAGGGCTGATAGTGGGGGTTCCAATTTTTAGCAATCTGAAATTCATTGAATACAAAAGCTTGAGAGATAAAAATAGTAATATAACAGTGGGATTTCTAGAATTTTCGAGTTAATACTTGCCGATTTCTATTGATTCTGCTGGGTTATTCTGCTCGAGTTTAGACTGGATTTTTTCTGTTACTTTGCTGATTCATATCTGCTTGTTGCTGTGTTATTTGGCTCGCTGCTACCCAACCCTCTACTGTTGCATTGCCTGTTTGGATCAATTGCTGTGCTACTTGCTTTTTTATCCCCTAGACTCATTGGTCTTCTTCTCTTTTGATCCAGGTATACTCTTGTCCGAAAATCAAGCTGTAAAGATTTGGTTGAATGAAATGAAGATCTGAGATTTAGAATATGTTTGACATTGTATTTTTCTTAGTTATTATTCCTTGTTTCAAGTTTAAATCTATAGCAGTAGCGTAGAATGTAGTGGTATAAAAACAGATACAAAAACGATGTAATAAGTAATATGATAGTAGTGTAGTGTAGATAGCGTATCACTTAGTTTAATTAGGTAAAGGCCTTAAAACATAAGTTAGCATATTATAAGTTTTCAAATCGCTAGCTGTTCTTCATAAAAGTCTTTCCATAAATCATAATCACCTAGATAACAACATTATGTTTGAACACAAAGAGGTCTCGAAGTAGAGATAATATTAGGAAGGATCATTTATAACTGGGTGCGTAATCTGTTAATGAGCTAAGTTTGAAGTGAAATCAGTAGTTTGATCACAAGCCGCTAGATTAAAGTATTTAAGTTCCATTAATGATTGTTTAAACCAGTGATTAGCCTACTTGTAAACAACGACTCAGAAGTGATTAAGTTTTAACAAAAGGGAAAATAAAGAGATAGTGAAAACGATTTAAGTAGGACAGAACTGGTGATGATGAGAGATATAGCTCACAATGAAACTGGTAATATAGTAAACATCTATGATTAATAATTTAGTTTCTCTTTAGATACTGTAAATAATTAGTTAAATCACTTTACTTTAACTTGGTTTCCTAGGTAAAAAGGCTGCATTCCAGAATACTTCCTTAGCAAATAATTAGATATTAGTATAAATTCTTAGATATGAGCATATAGTAATAATAGTTGGTTGAGCCTTCATTGGTTATTGTTTTATGTACCAATTTCCTTATCAATAATAAAAGTGACTTGATTTTGTTTCAAATGTTGAGCACCTGTTCCATTATAAATTTTATGTTATATTTTTTGTTATTACATTCTGGTTTGGGCCCTATGTATAGCGTGGGCCTGAACTCCCATTTGGACTTGTCATATTCGCTGAATGATATCTAGAAGACCGTTTGGGCTTTAAGGCCTGGACTAGCCCTTTGTGGATTGTGTAAATGATTGAAGAGAAGACCAGGTCCAATAACGAACTCGAGGGGGCCTGGAACACTTGGTGAATACGATTAAGGAAAGAACAAATATAGAAAACGTAGCCAAATACTAGTATCCTTTAATGAAAATTGGGACGAGCCTTGCCCGAATAACAAACACCGGGGCCCCCATTTAGTAAAATAACATAGTAGAACCGGAGAGGCTAATAGCGAATCCCATAGCCTCTCCCAAAGTTAAAAGCCGATAGACTATCTTAGGGAACGATTTTAATATACTTTCCTATGAACGAGTGTGCACTTGGTGCGACTCAAATCCAAATCTCGGTAAAGCTGAAATACACCAAAAGTCATAGGCGTACTGGTTGCGGTATGACTCGAGGCGTGTTTTCGCGATGCCGCAAATTCTTTAAAATAATATTTATGTAAAAAGCACATTATGTTGTTAAAACCTATAATTAAGTCAAACAAGAGTCGGGAACGACAGTGGAGCGACCGTGCTAAAACCACGGAATCCGGGAATGCCTAACACCTTCTCCTGGGTTAACAGAGTTCCTTATCTGGATCTCTGCTTCGCGGACATTTTTAAGAGTCAAAATTCCTCGGATTCGGGATTAACCGGTGACTTGGGACACCATTATCATTCCCAAGTGGCGACTCTGATTAATCTCTAATAAAATCCCGAACCGATTGTCCTTTAATTGGAAAAACTCCTTCCCCTACGTTATTTTATCCGTTTCGGGTATTTGAATGTCGGGGTATACCCTACGAGTGTATTTATATGCTTTAAGCAGTTGGGGTAGTAAAAAGGGAGGTGTGACAGCTCTGGCGACTCTGCTGGGGAAATCCAACCCCGAACTTCGGTTTCAGGGTTTAAGAACTCGAGCTCTTTAGAACTGCCGTTCGCGTTATTGTTTGACTTCATTATATGATTTGAACAACATGCTATGTGCTTTATCACTTTGTTATTATGTGGACTGTATATAAAAATTGTGCCGAAAACCCTTCTCTCTTCTCCCCCGGGGATGTGCTTACTGGTTGAGACTCCCCTTTCTGTTAAAAGTCACCTTAAATTAAGAAAATAGAGGCCGGATAAGTTACAAAGCTAATTGACTCCGCGGGTCACCGGTACGTAGCCCCCTCCTCGATTCGAGTTGTCCACTCGGGTACACGGTCTAGCACTTTATGAAACCATAAGATTTTTGAACATAGTTCTAGGACGATTATTTGCATCATATTTGACTTAGGGGACTCAACACAGGGGTTGGGTCCGTCTAGGGCAGGTGACCCGATATTGGAAAAGACCGAGCATGTTATGTGTTGCATTTTTATTGTCCTTGACTGTTATGCGGACCGGCGGAAATCCCGAGATTGGAAAAATTGTTGAAAAAGAAAAAAGTGAGAGAGAGGAAAATAAGAGTTATAGAAAATAGGTATTGAGAAAATTTGAAAATTTGAAAGAAAATAGGTGAAACAAGTTTTGTATAAATAATTGGTCAAATAATCTGACCGAACTACGCAGGTTTGATTCTCACCATTAGGTGGGATACATAGGCAACCCTTAAACGGGTCCAACCACACTTTTAGAAAAATACCAAAAAGATTTTCCTTTCAAACAATCGAGGTGCTCGCTATTTTTGGAAATGGCCGAATGTTCCGAAAGGACGCCGGAAGGCTGTTTTGGCAAAAATGGCCACTTCGAAAGTCATTTTTCTTTTCTTTCCTTCAAAAATAAAAACTTGCATTGGAAAAGATTTTCCTTTTTTTCTAAATAAAATCGCCTTAATAAATGTGCAGGACGAGCACGATGATGAATGGACATTTTTCTCTAAATAAAATCTTCTTGGAGCTAAAATTATGGTGGCAGGACATGGGATCAGATGGTCAAGACTGGGTCAAAGGTTACCTAAAAGGCCTTACGGGTTTATTAGACATGGTTCCACGAGGTGATGTGATTAGAGCGTTGGTCACGTTTTGGGATTCGGCACACAACATATTTCATCTCTCAGATTTTGAACTTACCCCTACTTTAGAGGAGATTGCCTTCTACATCGGGAAGACTGAGGTCCCGCTAAAAGGAAAATACCCGGTGTCTCCGAGGACGGTAACAGTACATCGCTTCCTTGACTCTTTGAAAATTGCCCGGAATGTTCACAATGAAGATCTGGCCAACGAGTTCTGTTCCTTAAGCTTCATCTACAGTAGGTTTGGACACGTTGGGGGTTTCAATGACCTCACAAACAAGTTATGCTGTAAGTCCAACCGAGCGAAATGGGAGGAACATCGGAGGTTTGCATTTTTGGTGGCATTTCTCGGAGTTGTCGTATTCCCGAGGAAGGACGGACATATCAATATAAAAGTTGCCGGAGTAGCTACCACACTGATAGTACAGGATAATTGTACTCTGGCCCCAATGATCGTAGCGGACATCTACCGTGCTCTGACTGCGTGCAAAGCGGGGGCCAACTTCTTTGAAGGGTGTAACTTGATCTTGCAATTCTTGCTAATTGAACATCTATGCCACCACCCTTCGTTCTCGAGTTATGGTTCGGCTGAACGGACATGTTTGGAAGAGTTCAATACGAGGACAAAAGAAGTAAGGTTCCCGGAGGGAGTCCAAGGTTGGATTGTGTATCTTCGATCACTAACCGACGGTCAAATCGATTGGACGTATGACTGGTTACCTCTTGACGAGGTGATATACATGCCAACGGAGGGATCGCCATTTTTTATCATGGGTTTGAAGAGTATACAACCTTATGCCCCATACAGAGCCCTGCGACAGTTGGGTCGGTGTCAAATTATTCCGAGAGATGGGGACCTCAGTGTGCAAGCTGTGGAGATTGGTCCGGACGGGCAATTCCCGGAAGCAAAGATCCGACAAATCTGGAATGAGTGCCAAAATTTGAAAATTGATACTTGTGTGCCGAATAGAGCAAAGGGGAGATATCACCTGGATACTCCACATGGTACCGACGAGGGGTTGAACACGAACGTCTTTCAAAGAGGCCTCACTTGCAAGATCTGATAGAGCAATCCGAGGAGAATCAGAAATGGGTGGCCAAGGAAAAAGAATACAAGGCTAAAATCAGTCCGTTGGAGGATAAATTGAGAAATCTTCATTTCGAAAGCGGCTTACAGGCAGCATCCGATGAAGTGGAGAAGAAACAGCTGAAGAAAGAAAATGAGATGTTGAAGGCTCAAATGGCTCAAATGAAAATTGCATCCGAGACCCCAGCTCGCTCAGCCCGGGATGAAAAGTTAATTGAGATTCTCCGACGCAAAGTAAATGACTATAGCTTCGATTTGGACAAAGCTGAAAAAGAGTTAGTCAGGGCTCGGAAGCAAATCGACAGAGATGCTGAGGAAAGAGCCAAGTTGGTTCGACAACTACAAGACAAGCACGACTTTGAGGTAGCTCAGCTTAGAAAGAAAATAATTTCAGCCACGGTCAAGAGTAACAAGATTATCAAAGATCTTGAAGAAGAGAGAGAGCACTTTTACACGACTATGGCTAGATTAGAATTGGAGCTGCAGCAAGTGCAAAAAGACAACCAACATACCTTGGATGCTCGCACTGAACAAATAAGCCGGTTATTACAAGAAAAGGGGGTCATCAGAGAAAAGATTGTTCGCATTGCCCAATACATCACCCGGAAGACTCAACTCTGTGAAGATATGTCTCGAAGGACCTTTGTATCAGCAGTGAAGTTCTTCGTACAACAAGTCATGGCTGACCTAGATAGGCACCAAAGGGGATTAGCATATAGGCCCGCGGCAAGGCCGAACGATGCCTCGCGGGCACTAGGTGCATTAATGTACTCATAGGGCATGCATCATCTTTTTATATTTTTTCTTTTAAAACATCACCTTGTAATCAATGTTTTGAATTATCAATGAAAAAACACGTGTTGTTATCAATTCTTTTGCTCTATGTCATTTCCTTTAAATTCGCTAGGCAAATAAATAAGAATGTAATTATGAAAATGACAAGGAAAAAGAGATGAAAAGAAAAAGCAAGAAAGAAAAAAAAGAGAGAGAAAGAAAAAGCAAGAAAGAGAAAAAGAAAAGAAAAAGAAGAAAAAGAAAAAGAAAAAAAAAGAAAGAAAGAAAAAGAAAGAAAAAGGAAAAAAAAAGAGAAAACAGAATAAAAAGAAGTGATTGGTCCAAATGAGCAGTGGCCGGGATGATGCATAACGACTCGAGGAAATGTGTTTGTTTTTAAAGTCGTTGCATTTTATTCATGCGCTAACAACTAACGGGTGTTGATGCTTGTGAGTCCAGATTCTCTAGGCAACTGGCATTCTGGCTACCCACCCATACAATACCAGATACAAAAAGATGACGAAAGCCGTGTCCCAGGAAATTGAGGCAACCATTGTGGACCCTGCTCACGAAGAAGAGATTGTGGACGTGGCAGGCATGAAAGAGGAAATGTACAAGCTGAGGCAGCAGATGGCCGAGATGTACCAGGCCTGGTCTAGAGGTCAACCCCTACCAGATTACCCTGCCAACCCCGCATATGTCCCTGCGGCCAACCCCAATCCTAAACCACCTACAATGAATTCATCCTCCACCTACCCCGATTACCCTCACTATTATGCCTCCACCTCCTAGGTACCACCACCTCCAGTCAAACAAGCACCACCTCACATACCCCAAGTTGCTCCCGTGTATGTGGCACCTCCACCCGCTGCTATGCACAAATCCTCTAGTGAACCGATGTTTCATATACATGATCCTCACTACTACCCTCCAGAACCAACCTTCCGACAACATGAGTCTCATGCCCCATTAATAGAAACAAGTGAAGAAAGAATTGCTAAGAGTGCCGGGCAGGAAGAGATGGCCAGAAAAGTGAAAAGTCTGGAGAATGCTTTCCGCACTATACAAGGACTAGGAGGGCAGGTGAGTGTAGCCTACAAAGACCTGTGTCTGTTCCCCGAGGTGCAGCTTCCCGTGGGATTCAAGCTGCCAAAATTCGACATGTATAGCGGACACGGAGATTCGGTAGCTCATCTCAGAGGATACTGTAGCAAAATGAGAGGTGGAGGGGGTAAAGATGAGTTATTGATGGCGTACTTCAGCCAGAGTCTGAGTGGTTCAGCTTTAGAGTGGTACACTCGACAAGACCATACAAGGTGGTTCGTATGGGATGACCTTGCTCAAGCCTTTGCAAATCACTTTCAGTACAACTTAGAGATCATACCTGACAGGCTATCCCTTACAAAAATGGAGAAGAGGCCAGGGGAAAGCTTTAGGGAATTCGGTTTCAGATGGAGGGAGCAGGCCGCGAGAGTAGATCCACCCATGAAGGAGGGGGGGATGGTGGATTGTTTTCTACAAGCTTTGGAGCCTACATACTACGGTCATTTAGTGTCGGCGATTGGGAAGAATTTCAATGAAGTCGTGAAAATGGGAAGCTTTGTGGAGGAAGGTTTGAAAACAAATAAAATCATGAGTTTTTCGGCCATCAAGGCCACCAATCAGGCTATACAAACTTGAAACGGGGGAGTAATGGGAAAGAAGAAGAAGGAAGAGGTGGCAACTGTAGAGAGCAGGCCATGGAGTCGTAACCCGCATCATCATCCACCAAGACCCTACCACCAATACCCACCAAACCCATCAACCCCATATAATCCACCACCGCCATTTTACCCGCCAAACCCATACAACACATCAAGCCCATATAACCCACCACCACCACCATGCCCACCAACAGTCCCACATTACCACCACCCACAAGCTCAAGCCTACCCACCACCACCACCCCATGTGTGGAGAGCTCAAAATCCACACAATGTTTACCACACCCAGAACACATACCCAACCTCTAACCCTTACAGAAACCAAAATAGGCCCAGGCCTGACTCTGAGTGGAGAAATAAGGCAAGGAAAACATTCACCCCACTGGGGAAATCATATACCAGCCTTTATCATAGGTTGAAAGAGTTGGGGATGCTAAGCCCAGTTGCACCTAAAGTTCCAAACCCACCCCCGAAAAACCTTGATCCTTCTATTAAGTGTGAATACTGTTCGGGAACACTGGGCCATGATACTGAAAAATGTTGGCAGTTGAAGAATGCCATTCATGATCTCATTGATGATAGGAGAATTGAAGTTCAGGCTCCAGAAACCCCGAACATCACCCAGAATCCGCTGCCAAATCACCATGAGACACACATGATAGAATTGGTGCAAGGTGATGGCAGTCAGAAACCATCTCAGTCTGTGATGATGATAAAGTCAAGTGGCAAGGCAGAAAAGGAAGTCGTGAAAGAAAAAGCAATTGTTGAAGAACCAACAGGAAAACCAGTAGTGGTGGAAGGTTTGAAAGTGGTAGTGCCAGGTGCAAAGACGATTGTGACTGTGAAAGGCGCAAGTACGGAGCCCGTAATTATAAAGCCGGTAGTGCAGATGCCGGTGGTGAGCACAAAGACTGTACCTTGGAACTACAACAAGGTAGCAGTGGTTTATAAAGGAAAAGAGGTGTCTGGGGAAATTAATGAAACCCATGGTCTCACCCGGTCTGGAAGATGCTTTGCTCCAGAAGAATTGAGAAAAATGAAAGTAGTAAAAGAGAGCCAATTGAAGAAACCAGTGTCAGAAGAGGAAGCGGAGGAATTCCTCAAGAATATGAAGTCACAAGATTACTCAGTAGTTGAGCAGTTGAGGAAGACCCCGGCCCAAATCTCTTTGCTATCTCTGCTAATACACTCAGAAGAACACATGAAGGCGCTGATGAAGATTCTAAACGAGGCTCATGTTCCGAAAAAGATTTCAGTTTGCCACCTGGAAAAAATTACCAACAAGATTTTCGAGTCTAATAGGATCACGTTCTCTGATAAGGAGTTGCCGGTGGAGGGAACTGAGCACAATAAGGCGTTGTACCTTACGGTAAAGAGTGAAGAGTCGGTAGTGACTAGAGTATTGATTGACAATGGATCAAGCGCTAATATTTGCCCGTTGTCGACTTTGGGGAAGCTGAACATTAGTCCGGACAGAATTCGTAAGAACAGTATAAACGTAAGAGGATTTGACGGTGGGGGTAAAAACACATTGGGAGATATTATTCTGGAGGTGACGATCAGTCCTGTTGATTTTACTATGGAATTCCAGGTGCTCGACATTGCTGTGTCATATAACTTGTTGTTAGGCCGACCCTGGATTCACGCGGCCAAGGCAGTACCATCTTCTCTACACCAGATGGTCAAATTCGAGTGGGAACAGCAGGAGATTGTAGTACATGGGAAAGAAAATGCTTGTAATGTGGTAACACCGTTTGATGATACTGACGGGGATAGAGGTCCTTGGGTCTACCAAGTGACAGATACTATTGTGGTACACAGAATTGCTGAAGGGGAGAAGTTGCCAGTCCCTATGGTGGCACCAACTGCTGTAATGGTGGCCAAAGAGATGCTTAGAAATGGATTTGCACCAGGGAAGGGACTGGGCAAAGCATTGCAAGGAGTTATTCAGCCGGTTCAGCTTCCAGAAAACAAAGGTACATTCGGCTTAGGGTTCAAACCCACCTTTGCCGACATCCAGAGAGCCTCAAAAGCCAAAAAGAACTGGACCTTGCCTAAACCCATACCCAAATTATCCGACACCTTCGTCAGGCCTGGTACAAAATATCGGACATCTGCTGCGACAAAGGTCATCGAGACCCAACCTGATGAAGAAATGCTGAGTTTTGGGAAGATGTTTTGGGAGGTGAATATGGTCGAAGTGGGGGAAGGCACAAGCAAAATGGATGTGCAGTTCGTGGGACCTGGAATCATGTTGAACAATTGGAAAGCTACTCCTTTCCCTATCAGGAAGGAGTCTTGGTAGTTAGCTCAAAAATTTCATCATTGCCTTCCCAAAAGTTGTTATTTTTATAGTTTTCCCATTCCCCTCATGAAAAGAAAATCACCATGTATCCCGAACTTTGTTCGTTCTTTTTATCAATGAAATGCAGTTTTCCTTTTCTTCACTTTTGCCTTATTTTTCTTTATTTTTCCTTTTGTACAGTTCTGCATGTGTTGATTCTGATGCCATGTCATACGTGAAGGACTCTAGATCCAGTTCTGACAATCACGTTACCATACAAGAAATTGAGGAAGATAGTGAAATAGAATGTGAGGAGTAGGAAGCCCTGGAGGAAATAAGCAAGGACATGAAACAATATGAAGAAAAACCCAAACCGAATCTGAGTGATACAGAATCTGTAAATTTGGGGAGTGAAGATGATGTCCGGGAAACAAAGATTAGTGTACATTTGGAGGCACCCCTCAGGGATGAATTGATAAGGTTGTTATATGAGTTTAAGGACATTTTTGCCTGGTCCTATGATGACATGCCCGGACTTAGCACTGATTTGGTGGTACACAAGTTGCCTATCTATTCCGAATGCCGGCCGGTAAAGCAAAAGCTGAGGAAATTCAAAACGGACATTAGTGTAAAGATAAAAGAAGAGGTGAATAAGCAGTTTGAGGCAAAGGTCATAAAAGTAACCAAGTACCCCACCTGGTTGGCAAACGTTGTGCCGGTCCCAAAGAAAGATGGAAAAACCAGAGTGTGTGTAGATTATAGAGACCTTAACAAGGCCAGTCCGAAGGATGGCTTCCCATTGCCAAACATTTACATATTGATCGACAATTGCGCCAAGCATGAAATCGGTTCATTTGTGGACTGTTATGCTGGTTATCACCAGATCTTGATGGATGAAGAAGACGCTGAGAAAACTACCTTCATAACACCTTGGGGAACGTATTGTTACAGAGTAATGCCATTTGGATTGAAGAATGCCGGGGCAACTTACATGAGGGCGATGACCACAATGTTCCATGATATGATGTATCGAGAAATTGAAGTGTATGTGGACGATGTCATCATAAAGTCCAGGAAACAACCTGATCATGTGAGAGATTTGAGAAAGTTTTTCCAAAGACTCCGGAGGTACAATTTAAAGCTCAATCTTGCGAAGTGTGCCTTTGGAGTACCTTCAGGGAAATTACTGGGGTTTATAGTGAGTCGGCGAGGTATTGAACTAGATCCATCAAAGATCAAAGCTATTCAAAGCCTACCTCCACCGAAGAACAAGAAGGAGGTCATGAGTTTGCTAGGAAGGTTGAATTACATTAGTCGATTCATTGCTCAATTAACATCAACATGTGAGCCGATCTTCAAGTTGTTGAAGAATGATGCAGCAGTGAAATGGACCGAGGAGTCTCAGGAAGCCTTTGACAAGATCAAGGAATATTTGGCCAATCCTCCAGTGTTAGTACCTCCAGAACCAGGGCGACCTCTGATTTTGTATCTGACAGTGTTGGATAACTCCTTCGGTTGTGTACTAGGTCAACATGACGAGACAGGCAAGAAGAACAAGCCATATATTACCTCAGCAAGAAGTTTACATCCTACGAGGTAAAATACACTCAACTTGAAAGAACTTGTTGTGCACTGATCTGGGTAGCTCAGAAGTTGAAGCATTATTTGTTAGCATATACCACGTACTTGATATCTCGACTGGATCCTCTAAAGTATATATTTCAGAAGCCTATGCCTACAAGAAAACTTGCTAAATGGCAGATTCTGCTCACAGAATTTGACATTATCTATGTGACTCGTACGGCAATGAAGGCACAAGCTATTGCAGACCACTTAGCTGAGAATCCGGTAGATGATGAGTATGAACCATTGAAGACGTACTTTCCGGATGAGGAGGCAATGATTGTCGAGGAGATGGAGCAAGATGAGAGACCAGGATGGAAAATGTACTTTGACGGAGCCGTCAACAGCAAGGGCGTTGGTATCGGAGCGGTACTCATTTCAAATACGGGTCAGCACTATCCCGTCACAGCTCAGCTCCGATTTTTCTGCACCAACAACATGGCCAAATATGAGGCGTGCATCTTGGGATTAAGGATGGCAATTGACATGGGTATTCAAGAGATTTTGGTCATGGGCGACTCGGATCTCTTGGTACACCAAATCCAAGGGGAATGGGAGACACGAGATTTGAAATTGATACCTTATCTGTATTGTTTGCACGAGTTGTCTCAAAGATTCCAGTCTATAGAGTTCAAGCACATCCCAAGAATGCACAATGAGATCGCAGATGCTTTGGCCACACTGTCCTCTATGTTGCATCATCCCGACAAGACATATATAGATCCGCTTCAGATCCAAGTCCGTGATCAAAATGCTTATTGCTTTGCTGTAGAAGAAGAATCAGATGGAGAGCCGTGGTATCATGATATTAGGGAATACCTGAAAGCTGGCAAATACTCGGATCAAGCCACTGGAGACCAGAAGAGAGCCATCAGGCGTCTAGCTAATGGATTTTTCCTCAGTGGAGGAGTTATATACAAAAGAACACCAGATCTGGGCTTATTGCGGTGTGTGGATGCACAACAAGCGGATGAAATCATGATTGAAGTACATGCCGGAGTATGTGGACCCCACATGAGCGGATATGTTTTAGCAAAGAAGATTTTGAGAGCTGGGTATTACTGGCTCACTATGGAGCGTGATTGTATCAGGTATGTAAAGAAATGCCATCAGTGCCAGGTACATGGGGATCTGATCCACTCCCCGCCTTATGAGTTACATACAATGTCAGCACCTTGGCCCTTTGTTGCTTGGGGCATGGATGTTATCGGCCCAATAGATCCAGCCGCTTCTAATGGGCACAGGTTCATTCTGGTTGTAATTGATTATTTCACCAAGTGGGTTGAAGCTAAGACATTCAAGGCAGTAACGAAGAAAGCGGTGGTGGATTTTGTGCATGAGAATATTATATGTCGATTTGGAATTCCCAAGGTGATCATCACGGATAATGGAGCCAATCTAAATAGTCATCTCATGGCGGAGGTTTGCGAGAGATTTAAGATCACACACCGCAATTCCACACCTTACAGGCCAAAGGCGAATGGTGCAGTAGAAGCGGCGAATAAGAATATCAAGAAGATTCTTCGAAAAATGGTGGAGGGATCCAGGCAATGGCATGAAAAGCTACCCTTTGCTCTCATGGGTTACCGCACGACGGTGCGTACTTCTATCGGAACCACACCTTATACATTGGTGTATGGAACAGAGGCTGTTATACCCGCAGAAATAGAAATACCGTCATTACGGATCATAGCTGAAGCTGATATAGATGACGATGAATAGGTAAAAGCCCGGTTAGAACAGTTAAGTTTGATTGATGAGAAGAGGCTGGCCGCAGTTTGTCATGGGCAGTTATATCAACGAAGAATGGCCAGGGCATACAATAAGAAGGTACGACCTCGGAAGTTTGAAGTCGGACAGCTTGTATTGAGGCGTATCTTACCGCATTGGGCCGAAGCAAAGGGCAAGTTTGCGCCAAATTGGCAGGGACCGTTTGTAGTATCACAGGTGTTGTCCAATGGAGCATTGTATTTAACAGATGTTGAAGGAAAGTGCGTAGACACTGCTATCAATTCAGATGCAGTCAAAAGATACTATGTATGATTTCGTCTCAATTATGTGTTTTGTATTTTTTTGTGATTTTGGAATTGAAATGACGAAGGCGTTTTATTCTCTATCCAAACACTTTATCCATTGATAACCCCTTTGAGCCTTAATAAATATATTCTTTCATATCCCTCTCTCGGAATCGCTTTAGCACAATAAGATCAGAATTGCCAAATGCTAAAAAAATGAAAAAATAAAAAAAAGAAAATGAAAAATGAAAAATGAAAAAAAAAATGAAAAAAAATGAAGAAAAAAGAAAAAGACAAAGAAATCGGGAAAAAGTCAAAAGAAATTCATCTAACTAATATGTTGGATGAACTACGTCTGACTTGATCCCGAAAGGGTACGTAGGCAGCCTCTCTGAGGTTCAGTCACAATAAAGAAAAAATCCAAAAAAATTCCCCACATATTGAAACTGGGGCAGAAGTTATGTTTAATAATTCCGAGAGTTGTAAATATTTTTTGAACCCTCGTGAAATTTTGAGCCTTTATACCTTTCTTTCTTAACCCATCCAAAAGCCACGTTATAGTCCAAAGAAAGACCTTCTGATCAATTCCGAAATGATAACGAATGCAATGAAAGAGGAGCGAAACATCGGACAACACTTGTGGTCAGAAAACAAAATACAAAAATGAAAAATCAAAAATGAAAAAATGAGAGAGTCTCATCAGTGAAAACCTTAACCGACACTGTGAGGCGACTGTGAGTTTGAGAGAAATAAAATGAGAGAGTCTCAACTGTAAGGCGATTGTGAGGATGAGAGAATAAATGAGATAGTCTTATTGGTGAAAACCTTTCGAGGCACCGTAGGGCGATCGTGAGGACTACCAGAAAAGAGAAAAGCAACAAAAAATAGTATCGGTTTGGGTGCGAAGCAATTCAGAGACAGAATAATGATTGGAACGAACTGGGTCAGAGATTAAATACATGGCATGGTCATCGGAATCAGCCAAGCAAATACCCAGATAAGTTCTATCATCTCTCCAAGATACCTTTACCTTTCTTTCATTTTTCTGCATTTCATTGTTTACCTTTGAGAGCTAACTACCAGCTCCTGATAATGAAAGTTGAAACAACACTGGGTCAGAAAGAAGGAAGATTTGGGAAGGAAATAAAGAAGCTTGGCAAACACGGCCAAAGGAAAAGAAAACAAAACAAAAATGGAAAAATGAGAAAATACAAAAAGAGTCAGCAAGGGATAAGCAGTTGGAAGTCATGCAGCATGAGAAAAGCAAAAACAAAGGAAGCAATAAGAAGCGGGGACGGCAGATTCCAGTTGCCAACAGTTTATATCTAATAAATTCTGTTTCATGCAGGAACAATTGTCACTAATCACTTTAAAGTGAATGTGACCAATGTTGATAAATAGAAAAACACAAAAAGAGAAAGTTCGCCAAATAAGTGGAGAAATTCACAGGCAAGAGATAATTGGTAAAAGAAAATACCAAAAAGAGGAAGGTAACATCTTTTAAAATCCACTCCCAGTCCTCAGGCTGAGGGGAATATTTTCTGCATTTGCATTGCACGTTTAATTTTCAGTTAGTCCCTAGTCCTCAGGCTGCGGGAATATTTTTCTGCATTGCATTGCACGTTTAAATTCCGTTAGGTGCCCACCTTCTAATACGGGAATATTTTCTGCGCATCGCATTGCACGTTTAAATTCCGTTAGGTGCCCACCTTCTAATACGGGAATATTTTCCGCATCGCATTGCACGTTTAAATTCCGTTAGGTGCCCACCTTCTAATACGGGAATATTTTCCGCATCGCATTGCACGTTTAAATTCCGTTAGGTGCCCACCTTCTAATACGAAAATATTTTTCTGCATTCGCATTGCACGTTTAAATTCGTTAGGTGCCCACCTTCTAATACGGGAATATTTTCCGCATCGCACCGCACGTTTAAATTCCGTTAGGTGCCCACCTTCAAATACGGGAATATTTTTCTCCATCGCATTGCACGTTTAAATTCTGTTAGGTGCCCACCTTCTAATACAGGAATATTTTCTGCGCATCGCATTGCACGTTTAAATTCCGTTAGGTGCCCACCTTCAAATACGGGAATACTTTTCTCGCATCGCATTGCACGTTTAAATTCCGTTAGGTGCCCACCTTCAAATACGAGAATATTTTTCTCCCATCGCATTGCACGTTTAATTTCGTTAGGTGCCCACCTTCTAATACGGGAATATTTTTCTCGCATCGCATTGCACGTTTAAATTCGGTTAGGTGCCCACCTTCTAATACGGGAATATTTTTCCGCATCGCATTGCACGTTTAAATTCGGTTAGGTGCCCACCTTTTAATACGGGAATATTTTTCTTCATCGCATTGCACGTTTAAATTCCGTTAGGTGCCCACCTTCAAATACGGGAATATTTTTCTGCATCGCATTGCACGTTTAAGTTCTGTTAGGTGCCCACCTTCAAATACGGGAATATTTTCTGCATTGCATTACACGTTTAATTTCAGTTAGGCGCCCACCTTCAAATACGGGAATACATTTCTGCACATCATGGTTTATATAGCTAAAAGCCCACACTGGGGCAGAAAAAGAAAAAAAAAGTAGTTTGTTGTTTTGTTTTGAGCAGGTTCAGCTCGAGATCAAGAAATACCAGTAAAAATCATCAAAAAAGAGAGTCAACATCAAAGAAAATCAACAAAAGAAAGAGAGTCTGCACCACCGGAAAGGGAAGAAGAGCAAAAGCTAGATTAGAAACAATTGTAATTGTAGGATCATAGCTTAGAATAGCTTCTTCATTTTAAATTTCTCCTCCCCGGTGTAATAAGAAGTAAGTCAGCAAGTCTCAACAGTGTCAATGCAACAGTGAGTCTGGTAATTTTTAAAACTGCCAGACCTTCCCGAACTACACTGACCTGATTCCTGTTTAGCCCAGGATATGTAGGCAACCTCTAAAGCAGGGTGCGGTCAAAAGGTTTTCAAAAAATGCTTTCACGGAATGTGCCGATGTGCAAAAATCTCTCATTACTGCTCACTTATCTTTGCACTGAAACTCTTCGTGTTCCCGAGCAAAGAGGGGCAGATGTGAGCACATGATTTTTGCACCGGGTAAATAATTCCAAAATTAAAATAAATATGTTTTTGAGTGCAATTACTTGCTTTGTTTGAAATTAACTATACTTTGTGTATTTGTATAAGTAAAAATTAGAAAAAATCAAAAAAAATTAGGCTAGTTAATTACTTTGTTTAATTAGTTAGGTTTTAAGAAGAAAATTAGCAAAAATAGTGTTAAGTAGTGGAAATTAGGTAAAAATAGTAGAAAATTTCCGAAAAATACTAAATAATTATAGTAAGTAGAAAATTAGGTTTTATAATTTTCCATAAAAGAAAAAGAAAAAAAATATAAAAGAAAATGCATAAAAATTGATTAAAATCAGAAAATACAAAAAATTGGTTTAGGTATAAGTGATTTGGGCCAAGAAAATTGAAGGCAGTGGCCCAGTCTGCATAGGCCCAAGAGATCTGGTCCATAAGCTTTTGATCTAGCGGGATCTCTGCCGTTCACTGCATCATCCAACGGCTGAGAATATTAGCGGATTTTCTCTTTTTTGATAATTAATGCTGAGATTTGATCTTAGCCGTCCGTTTAAGATTGATCCAACGACTAAAGACTTTGGTCTCATAAGCAATCAAACGACGCCGTTTTAGTAACGCGCGTGTGAGCCGTTGATCTCCATCCAATGAACGGCCCAGATCACCTCGTATGACCAGCCTATAAAAGGCTTTGGTCTGAAGATTTTGGCCATTCTTCATATGCCCTAGAGACCAGCCGCCTCTTCTCTCCCTGCTTCGTCTCCTTCAGACCTCATCGGCCATGGAGGCCACCACCTCTTACGGTGGTCTCCGGCCCTCCTCTTCATCTCCCACACCCTTCTCTCCTTCATATTCACTCACCAAACATCAAAAACCCCAAAAACTAACCCTTCTCCAGAACTCCGGTCACCGGAACTCACCACCGGTGACCACCAAACAACGAATCACCCCTCCAAACCAATGCCGTTCGAACCACCTTTACACGATCTATCCAACCATGCTAGCCACTACCCTCGAATCTACCCAAATCGTCTCGAATATCCCAAAAAGAGTCGTCGGAACCCTAACTCCGGCGACCCCCAAACTCAAACCACCCAAAGATCGTGTCTTTTACTCTCCTGAACCCCCCCTACAACTCAGAATCAAAAAAGGGCTTCATCTTTGAGCCTAAAAAGAAAACCAGAAAGAAAATTGAAAAAAAAGGAATCTGAAAAAGAAAATAAAGAAAGGGAGCGATAAAAAAGAAGAATAAGAGAATCTGAGAGAGAACAAGAAAAGGGGAGAGATTAGGAAGCTCAGGGGACATGCCCTGCGAGCTAAGTGCCCTTTTCCCTCTCTGTGTTTAGTTTTTGTTTATTTTTATGTTTCTTTTGTGTTTTTAATCATGTTTTGTTTAGTCTGATGCGTGTATTAGGGTTATTATGTGTTCTGTTTGTTTCTCGTGTTCAAAAATTTGATCTTGATATCCATGTTTTCTTTTCTCTTCTGTTAGGGTTTTTATCTTGTTGGTTTTTCGATATCTCTTTTGTTTTTCTGCATGTTTAAGCTTAGTGTTGGTTGTTTGACATTCATCCTTCTTCATCTTTAATCAGATTTTTCTTTTGTTAGATTCACTGTTCTGCTCACCTGATAATCACATGAATTAGTTCTTCTTAAGTTTAGTTGGTTGATTCCTATTATCCTTCATCTGTTATATCCGGGCTTCTGGTGGAGGTTTATAGTACCTCTTTTGTTTACATATGTGTTGGATGACATGTTTAAAGATTGGGGTTTTGATCTTCTGAAATTTGAGTCTGTAACTTTGCCTCCCTTTTGTTGCTGTTTCTCCATGCTTTTCTGTTCTTCATCCTCATGGTTAGTGTTTGGAAAAGTTATAGGTTTAGGGAGGGTCTAGTTGATATCATTCTTATGTTATTCTGCTATACTCCATTTCTCTTGATTGTTTTGTAAGACTTAGCTTCTATGAGTCTATGACCATGAACTTTAAGTACTTTGGGTCTTTCAATGAATCATCTAGCATAAATTGGTTGCAATTAGGTCTGCTTGATGTTAATTAACACTTTGATATATGAAATTGAGTCATGAGAGTTGATTAATTAAGATTCATCATTATCAAACCTTCCTTCTGAGTTTTAATTGACTGATGAACATTGCTTGGTTTCATATGACTATGTGTGCATTTGTATGTCAAAATGACTGAATTTGCATTAGGTTTATTGTTAGTGTGAACACTGTTAAGTGCTTATTATGCTTAGGTGAATTGGTTATAGCTGCTAGTATTAGGATCCTTAGAGTGGCTAGTTTTGAAATAGGACTAAAAGTGAAAATCATACAAATTAGGCTATAAGTTAAATAATTGGCCTAAGAATGGTCAACCTTGCAAAAGGTTGACCTATTCTATAAGGCCCTAACACACAGCCCACCTTAAAAGGGCCGGTTGTGCAAAATGGCTAAGTCTGCAAATGCAGACTGGCCCAAGCTCTCTTTAGAGCCCTGAACATCAAAGTGGCCAAACCTGTAAAGGTTTTGGGCCCAGCTGTTCAGTAAGTGGGTTTAATACCCAAGCTAAGTCTCAACTTGAGACTGGCTAGCCTTTAAATAGCTTAATTTTAATAATAAAGCAGGCTAGTCCTGCAATTAGCTTTAAATTGGAATAAATTGGTCTTAGTTGACTGGAATTAGTTTAAATAGGCTAGATTTGAAATAGTTCTTTAAAGTAGGAGTGGCCAGCCCTTAAATACCAATGCAAGGGCTGGCTATTAATTAAATAAGTCCAAAGAAGCTGAAAATCTGACCTAGGTAAGCTAGTAAATCAGCAGTGCCCTTAGGGGCATAATTGGGAACCAATTTAGTAATTTGGTAAATAGTTTGAAATATATAGGGTTAAGGGAGTCATTTGTACCCCTGATTTCTGCAATTTTGCAGAGATTTAAGGGTATAATGGTCTCCCTAAAAAGGGAAATCTGTAAAAATCTCAAACCCTTAGGGCTATACTAGTAAAAACCCACAAAAAGGAATCTTTAGAACCTTCCAGCACATGCTGGAAGGATTTCTGTTAACTAATTTTGGGGGTTAACTGTACATTTCATAATTTTAGGAGGGGGAGAAGTGGGATTAATCCCATACTTTCTCCCCAAGTCATCAGCCCTTAGCTTCAACTATAAATACCTCTAAAAAGGGCTGATAGTGGGGGTTCCAATTTTTAGCAATTTGAAATTCATTGAATACAAAAGCTTGAGAGATAAAAATAGTAATATAACAGTGGGATTTCTAGAATTTTCGAGTTAATACTTGCTGATTTCTATTGATTCTGCTGGGTTATTCTGCTCGAGTTTAGACTGGGTTTTTTCTGTTACTTTGCTGATTCATATCTGCTTGTTGCTGTGTTATTTGGCTCGCTGCTACCCAACCCTCTACTGTTGCATTGCCTGTTTGGATCAATTGCTGTGCTACTTGCTTTTTTATCCCCTAGACTCATTAGTCTTCTTCTCTTTTGATCCAGGTATACTCTTGTCCGAAAATCAAGCTGTAAAGATTTGGTTGAATGAAATGAAGATCTGAGATTTAGAATACGTTTGGCATTGTATTTTTCTTAGTTATTATTCCTTGTTTCAAGTTTAAATCTATAGCAGTAGCGTAGAATGTAGTGGTATAAAAACAGATACAAAAATGATGTAATAAGTAATATGATAGTAGTGTAGTGTAGATAGCGTATCACTTAGTTTAATTAGGTAAAGGCCTTAAAACATAAGTTAGCATATTATAAGTTTTCAAATCGCTAGCTGTTCTTCATAAAAGTCTTTCCATAAATCATATTCACCTAGATAATAGCATTATGTTTGAACACAAAGAGGTCTCGAAGTAGAGATAATATTAGGAAGGATCATTTATAACTGGGTGCGTAATCTGTTAATGAGCTAAGTTTGAAGTGAAATCAGTAGTTTGATCACAAGCCGCTAGATTAAAGTATTTAATTTCCATTAATGATTGTTTAAACCAGTGATTAGCCTACTTGTAAACAAAGACTCAGAAGTGATTAAGTTTTAACAAAAGGGAAAATAAAGAGATAGTGAAAACGATTTAAGTAGGACAGAACTGGTGATGATGAGAGATATAGCTCACAATGAAACTGGTAATATAGTAAACATCTATGATTAATAATTTAGTTTCTCTTTAGATACTGTAAATAATTAGTTAAATCACTTTACTTTAACTTGGTTTCCTAGGTAAAAAGGCTGCGTTCCAGAATACTTCCTTAGCAAATAATTAGATATTAGTATAAATTCTTAGATATGAGCATATAGTAATAATAGTTGGTTGAGCCTTCATTGGTTATTGTTTTATGTACCAATTTCCTTATCAATAATAAAAGTGACTTGATTTTGTTTCAAATGTTGAGCACCTGTTCCATTATAAATTTTATGTTATATTTTTTGTTATTACATTCTGATTTGGGCCCTATGTATAGCGTGGGTCTGAACTCCCATTTGGACTTGTCAGATTCGCTGAATGATATCCAGAAGACCGTTTGGGCTTTAAGGCCTGGACTGGCCCTTTGTGGATTATGTAAATGATTGAAGAGAAGACCAGGTCCAATAACGAACTCGAGGGGGTCCTGGAACACTTGGTGAATACGATTAAGGAAAGAACAAATATAGAAAACGTAGCCAAATACTAGTATCCTTTAATGAAAATTGGGACGAGCCTCGCCCGAATAACAAACACTGGGGCCCCCATTTAGTAAAATAACATAGTAGAATCGGAGAGGCTAATAGCGAATCCCATAGCCTCTTCCAAAGTTAAAAGCCGATAGACTATCTTAGGGCACGATTTTAATATACTTTCCTATGAACGAGTGTGCACTTGGTGCGACTCAAATCCAAATCTCGGTAAAGCTGAAATACACCAAAAGTCATAGGCGCACTGGTTGCGGTATGACTCGAGGCGTGTTTTCGCGATGCCGCAAATTCTTTAAAATAATATTTATGTAAAAATCACATTATGTTGTTAAAACCTATAATTAAGTCAAACAAGAGTCGGGAACGACAGTGGAGCGACCGTGCTAAAACCACGGAATCCGGGAATGCCTAACACCTTCTCCCGGGTTAACAGAGTTCCTTATCCGGATCTCTGCTTCGCAGACATTTCTAAGAGTCAAATTCCTCGGATTCGGGATTAACCGGTGACTTGGGACACCATTACCATTCTCAAGTGGCAACTCTGATTAATCTCTAATAAAATCCCGAACCGATTGTCCTTTAATTAGAAAAACTCCTTCCCCTACGTTATTTTATCTGTTTCGGGTATTTGAACGTCGGGGTATACCCTACGAGTGTATTTATATGCTTTAAGCAGTTGGGGTAGTAAAAAGGGAGGTGTGACACCTGTTATTAAGTTAATGCGATAATTTAGCCCAATAAAAACATCTATTCTTTATGCATTTAGAGATCCTGGCTTAGGATTGTATTTGCATTCGCTTTAAACCATGTATACATCGCCTAAATCAATAACTATCTCGTCTATAAAAAATGTTAAAAAATGATCCCAACACTTAGATGTCATAGAGATAAGTGTGTGTAAAATAGTTTTGTAATGTAATATTCAGCACCTACACCAACATGCCTATAAGACTTAATAAATTCAATTTGTTTTAAACTGATTCCCAGAATTCTAATTGCATTTAGATAACATGTTTATAGGGTATTGCAAACCCAAGCCTAGGCAAGCCAATAGGTAATCAAGGTCTAATAAAAACTATGAAATTATTCTTTGCTTATTCGTGACTGCCTCGATTCAACAGGTTCTAAAAAATCAGTAGGCAAACTGATTAGGCCGCTATCACTTTGCCTTAACATAATGCTGCATATTCTTTGCTTGTCATGCTCACCTAGATATCCTGCTCTAGGACATTTCTGAAATATCTAAAATATGTTATTTAAGACATGCACGTACATGTTCTATTAGTGGAGGTAAAATGCGAGCCTTTTTAACTGTTCTATCCTTGGTCCAGTCCTACGTGTTTAACTTTTTGCCTAGAGTTTATCTCCTATTGATTACTGTAGGAGAGTCTAGATCCACCTTAACTAGAAGTCCTAAATACCTTCGACTATATAAGTGAAGGAACGGGTAGTGCACGCATAGGATACATCTTAAGGTTGCTAGAACACTTTAGGCTATGACCAAGGGGAGGGTAATTTGGTAGTAAAGTATATGATGACCTGTGCCCTAATGCCATGTGTAACCCCTCTATTTGAGGAAGGCTTATCGGGTATTGTACAGATATGATCCTATAGGTTAACAAACTTAGTACCTCCCTCATTTTATTTACATATGCATGCTTAGACTGCTTATCTGTCAAATTTCCTTTATCTTATATGTGTGCTTAGACTGCCTATCTGTTAAATGGATAATTCACATAATTTGAGTTCGGCCTGGACCCACCATTGTGGATCACGATGGGTGCCTAACACATTCCCTTTAAGTTTATTTCGATCCCTTACCCAAGTTTTTAGTAATGCAAACCAGTTTTATGAGTTACTTGCTTTAGGTGCCCTGACAGACCTTAAATCCGTTAGGTGATGACTCTTCAATTTCAAATAACCAATTCCCAAAAGGAAATGAATTATTCCCAATAAATGTCAAAACCCGAACTCCGCAAGGAAAAATAGGGCATGACATCTGGGTCATGACAAATTTGGTATCAGAGCAAGTCTGTCCTAGGGTTTGTCTATGAGTTGTGTATATAGAGTCTTGATTATGGAGTTGTAGCATGCCACATTTATAATCTAGAGGCTGCATGACATCTAGGGTTGTTACCCTTATTCATAAATCTTGATCGTGTGTAGAGTTGAGTGTAAGTGTTAATCTCTAATATTCACCTTGTTTTCTTTCAATGATACCTTCGACTAGGAAGCAAACGATTAGTAGACAACTTTGATACAGCTATAAGAGAGGGTACCAGTAAGGTGCCTCCACCAGAGCAGGCCAAAGTGAGGCTCAGAGTGAGATGTCGTCTCATACCTCATCTACTCCGTCTCCTACAGAGGATATTAGGAGGCACCCAATACCTCCAGTTCCTCTATCTGGCACTACAGACCACGATATCCGTAGTGTGGTGTAGTTGTTGATTAGATTGGTAGCTACTCAGGCTTTGAATACCGGTGCTGCATAAACCAGTTAGTGCGAGAGTTAGTATTTTACATCCAAACCCTCCAGTGTTTATCAGATCAGACCCCAAGGAGGACCAACAAACTTTTATTAATCAGGTTCATTGTACACTGCAGGTTATGCATGCTAGTGATACTGAGGCAATAGAGTTGGCTTCTTATTGGTTACGGGATTTAGCGGTTTTCTGGTATGATAGTTGGGAGAGATTGAGGGGTCTGAATCTTGGATTG
The DNA here is from genome assembly GCA_032618575.1 of Nicotiana noctiflora. Classification (NCBI taxonomy): domain Eukaryota; kingdom Viridiplantae; phylum Streptophyta; class Magnoliopsida; order Solanales; family Solanaceae; genus Nicotiana; species Nicotiana noctiflora. Next base: position 73,140 of record JASVEL010001973.1, on the reverse strand, counting down.
AACATGGGAGAAGAATTCTAGATAGCATATAAGATTGAGTAGAGCGAGATCTTGAACTTGAATTATGGGGAATATATTTGTGGTTAGGATATGAATGTACCTAATCCCCTTGCTTGGTTACTATACGGAAAGTATTAATATGTTCTTGTTAATCCTAATTCCATAGGAATATATGTATTAGGTTAGCTTGAATAGATGAGTAGTACTTTGGGAGAATACTACCAGTAATATTAACCTTGTCAATCAATAAACCAGATAAATTAATTAGACAATTTAGGTAGAAAACTCAACTAGATTGTTAGCTAACCCATAACTCTAGCATATTGTCTCTCATTAAATTCGTCTATAATATTTCAAACTTATTTCCTTTAGTCTCTTAGTTTGTTACTCTAGATTAGTTTTTGTTCAATATTCATACTTTAGGATTCGCTTGAATAGATTAATTATTTAAGTTTAATTTAGTTGGTAATTAATCATAAGTCCCTGTGAGTACGATATCTGAGCTTACAATCCTGTATTACTGATATGATTATGTATACTTGGATGTGCATTTAGGAGCAATAGTCAGCCCTCGCATCAAGAATATGCTTCATATTTGCTATATCCCATTGTAGTAGTATTGATGGGTTAAATCCTGGTTAGTTAGTACAGAGAATTATTTATTTCTTATTACATTGTATAGGCAATTGGCCTAGTGGCATTTCCAAAAGTCCACAAGACAGTTTATTTCCCAAGAGTTTAACATTCTTATAACCAAAAGTATATGCTAGTGTTACTCGTTTTAATATTTTTAACTTAGGAAGCCTGTGGCATTTCCACAAGCCTGTATAGTTTTGGGGAAATTTGGATACATTATGAGTAACACTGGAGCAACATAGCCCCGTGCACTAAGCTTCCTCTATGCACGAAGTCCGGGGAAGGGTCGGACCACAAGGGTCTATTATACGCAACCTTACCCTGTATTTCTGTAAAAGTCCATTTCCACGACTCGAACCCGTGGAAAAATATACACTAATCAGGTAATTAGCAAGGGCTTAAACTAGGTATTTTATGTATGTATTTTTTTAGAATTAGTCTAATATTATCTGATGTCATCCATGCGCCACAAAGGCTGAATGATGCATTTGGTTAAATACTGAGTTATTTACCTAAAAGAAAATACTGAGTTATTTACCTAAAAGAACAGAGATTAATTCCCACATAATACTTTTCTGTCCTTTTTTAGTGGTGCACCTATGTTTTAAAAATTCTAGATTCTTCTCTGTTTTATAGAGTTTATTCAGTAGAATCAGCTTAAACATTTAAAGCAGCTCCAGAGAAAATTTTTATGTACTTTCCTTTGATTAACTTTTATGCTATACCAGGTGATATATTATCAATTGTTCGACCCAAAAGTGATCATATATGAATACAAAATAATATATATGAGTTACGGGTCAATCATAGCAAATCGTAATTGTCACACCTCCCTTTTTACTACCCCAAACATGCGTAAGATGTATAAAATACACTTGTAGGGTATACCCCGATGCTCAATTACCCGAGACGGATAAAATAACGTAAGGGAAGGAGTTTTTCCAATTTAAGGACAATCGGTTCGGGATTTATTAGAGATTAATCAGAGTCGCCACTTGGGAATGATCATGGTGTCCCAAGTCACCGGTTAATCCCGAATCCGAGGAATTTTGACTCTTTGAAATGTCTGCGAAGCAAAGGTCCGGATAAGGAACTCTGTTAACCCGGGAGAAGGTGTTAGGCACTCCCGGATTCCGTGGTTTTAGCACGGTCGCTCCACTGTCGTTCTTGACTTTTGTTTGACTCAGTTATAAATTTTAACAACATAATATACTTTTACGTTGAATATTATCTTTAGGAATTTTGCGGTATCGCGAAAAACACGCCTCGAGTCATACCGCAACCAGTACGCCTATGACTTTTGGTGTATTTCGGCTTTACCTAGATTTGGATTTGAGTCGCACCAAGTGCACACTCGTTCATAGGAAGGTATATTGAAATCGTGCCCTAAAGTAACATCTATCGGCTTTTAAATCTTTTGGGAGAAGCTATGGAATTGGCTATTAGCTTTCCCGAGTCTATTTGCGTTTATATCATTACTAAATGGGGGCCCCGGTGTTATTCGGGCGAGGCTCGTCCCAATTTTTATTAAAGGATACTAATATTTAACTATGTTTTCTATATTTGTTTTTTCCTTAATCGTATCTAAACAATAAGAATCCCAGACCCGTCGAGTTTGATTAATTAATTGGGCTTGGTTCTTCAGCTTTGTACCGGACGTGTCCAAACAGTCTCCAGATTTCAACCCAGTCGAATGATACCATGGTTCAAGCCCACAAGATATTTGGACCCAAACCAAATGGATTAGCAAATCAGAAACAGGATGATAAATACACATAATTTAAGAGGTAAAATCTGAACATTTTATTAATCAGAAGGAAAAGCTTCAATACACAACGTTCCAACTTTAAGTTCAAAAATCTATATATACAGGGAGCATGTATTTAACAGACTAATCAATGAAGGGAATTAAACTAACTGATTACTTTAGCCCTTGTTTTTGAGAATTAACCAATATTATCGATGAAGTCATAAACTAGGAATGAATGGTTTAGCTGTACAATTTATAGTCTAATTACTTACCAGGATTACTTAATTACTACACTAAATGACTTAGAGATTTGTTTTAGATCTTGACACTGGATCACTTCCATTTTAATACTGAGTTCCTAATTGCCATTGTTCAGTTATTAATACTGATATGCCAGATTTATTTGAAGCTCCTAAAACCCACTTTACATTAACGTTACTTCAATGGTAATTTCTGATTCTATCTCATTTGAATTTGGGATATTGACAAGATAAGCTATTTTTGCCAGCATACTAATCAGCTCCTATGTGAATTTTGTTATTGGAGACCTATGTGATAGTTATTTAACTTCATTTTAAAGATTTTTACCTGATTAACTAGGTGAGGTACTAATTACTATTGCTACTATACTACCACTACCACTAGCTATTACATAGTTGCTGTTTGTCTTTGTTCTTCAGCTACTACATACTACTACAATGGACTATCTACAAACTTAAACTAATACAATTGAAATACAACTCCACAGCGGCATAGATTCAAATCCAGAGCTTCATTTTTATTTCAATAAATCAGCATTACATTCTTCGAGTGAAAGGATAGTGTACCTGAGTTAAGAAGAAAATCCAATGAGTCTAGGGGAGTAAAGCAGGTAAGCACAGCAGATTTCGAACAAGGCAATGCAACAGTAGAGGATTTGAATATCAACGAGCCAAACAACACAGTAACAGCAGGTAAGAATCAGCAATGCAACAAAGAAATCCAATCCAATTTTCGAGCAGAAGATCACAGCAAAACCAATGGAAAACAGCGAGTTCTACTCAAAAAAAATTCCCAGCAAATCCTATTGCTCTATTGCTATTTTATCTCTCAAGCTTTGTATGAATTTCATCTTTGTGTGTTTTCAGATTACTCTCCAATGGAAAACCAAATATTCACTCAGATTTTTTCTCCTCCCTCCTCAAATATTAGCTCAGATTGTTCTACAGTGGAAAATCCCCTTTTCAGCTCTTTTGAAGGTGTATTTATAGTTATCCTAAGGCTGAAACTCGGGGAGAAAGCTATGAGATTTTTTCACTTCTCCCCCTCCTAAATTTATTAAATCTACACTTAAGTCCCATTTTCAGTTACCAAAACCCTTCCAGCATGTGCTGGAAGGTTCTAAAGATTCTCTTTTATGGCCTTTTACTAGTATAACCTTAGGGGTTTGAGATTTTTACAGATTTCCCATTTTTAGGAGACCATTATACCCCTAAATCTCTGCAAAATTGCAGAAATCAGGAGCATGAATGTCCCTATTACCCTCCTAAGTTCTTACTAGTTACTATTTTACCTTTTCAATACCCAATTGTGCCCCTAAGAGCACTGCTGATTTACCAGCTTGCCTAGGGCAGATTTTCAGCTTGTTTTGAACTATTTAACTAATAGCCAGCCCTAGCATTAGTATTTAAGGGCTGGCCAGTTTTATTTCTAAGAGCTATTTCAATTTTAGCCACTTTTAAACTAATTTCAGTCAATTAAGACCAATTTATTCTTAATTAAAGCTAATTGCAGGCATAGCCTGTTTTGTTATTATGCTTAACCTATTTAAAAGTTAGCCAGTCTCAAGTTGAGACTTAGCTTGGGCTATTAAAGCCATATACTGAACAGCTAGGCCCAAAACCTTTACAGGTTTGGCCACTTTGCTATTCAGGGCTCAATATAGAGCCTGGGCTAGTCTGCATTTGCAGACATAGCCCCTTTGCACAACCAGCCACTGTTTAACAGTGAACTGTGTGTTAGGGCTTATAGAATTGGTCAACCTTTTACAAGGTTGACCATTCTTAAGCCAATTATTTAACTAACAACCTATTTTTGTTCATTTTCAGTTTATACCTATTTAAAAACTAACCACTTTCATAAATCCTAATGCTAACAACTATAACCAATTCACCTAGGGTTCAAACAGTGTTAATCAAACACTTACACTCAACCAGAACCAGTAAACTAAATCAGTTTCAAACATGGATTGCATATTAAGACACATAAGATCAAACAAAATGTAATAATCAACCAAAACTCAGAGAAGGCAATTGATATGGTTGAATTTCAGTTGATTAATTCACATTATCTAATTTTATGAGACAGAGTATGAAATCATGCTAACTAAGACTTAATAACTACCAGTTCCAGTCACATGAAAGTTTAAACAATTCAGAATCACCAAGGTTCAAGGCATAAACATGCTCAGAATATTAAACTCTAAGACACATGATTTATTTAAGCCCAGAGTACACACAATAGCATAGGCATGTTAGATGATATATCTTTTCAAGTATTAATCCTAGCCTTATGTATATATGTGATGGATCAAGATGAAGGTAAAGAAAGGAAAAGACATGAAGAAACAGTGAAGAAGAATCCTAAATCTAGCACAAATGCATGACACATAAAATGAAGATGATGAAAGGAAGAACATGGAGAAACAGTGACAAAGAAACAAGAAAGATCAACCAGGATACTTCAAAAACAACTTAATGTAATGATGAGAAAAGAATGAAGTTAAGCTACTATCCAAACTATGCATTCATGACAATGGGAGAAAGTTGGACTGTAAGAACTAAACAGATCCAAAGACTATAATATCTACAAGATGAGGAAACAAAGGGAATTCAAAGTGACTCTTATGACTTAACATGATTGGTAGCAAACAATTATAAAGATGGACAAGATGAAAAAGAAGCCTGATTCTTTCATAGATCATTAAAGCCAAAGGCAACAAAAATGGCCACAGTAACTTGAACTTAAGATATAGATCAGTGACTCACAACTCAACAATTAAAATGACAGGGGAAAGATGAAATTTTTGAACTTATAGCAGAGAACCATAAAAACAGGACAATCAACAGATAAAAATCCCATTATTAACAGGCTCAAAAGAAGCAGGCAAAGAAACCCTATAATTAATCACTAAAGAAACATGCAAGAGATATAGAACAAAAGAAGACATAATTATATAAGAATCTTATAGCTAACATGCGAAGCACAAACTAAGAATCTACAGGATAGAAAGAAAACATGCTGAGAGATTCAAAACAAGAGAAACATATATGAAAGCAAAGAAACAAAGACAATATGACTAACACAGGATCTCAAAACAGAAGAAATGATCATAATGATAAACAAGCAACAGACATTAACTAAAACACAGAAGGAGAGGAAATGCTTAACATGAGAAAATAAACAGAAAAGTCTTAGGCTAGCATGTGAAACAACTAATCAGAGTAGCAGGGTCAACAATTAACAAAGTAAAGCAACAAAGAGATGTGAACTTCAGAACTACGGGGAACATAATCAAACAGCAAACAACTCACGAATGCAAACTTAGAAATCAGAAAGGACAAGAAAACATGCTAAACACAGAAATCATAGAAGTCAGGATCAGAACATGCAAGAAATAACAGACATCCTAATAAACTAAAGAAAACTAAAGGGTGGGGGACTTAGCTTGCGGGGCCGGTCCCCCGAGCTTCCTATTCCTTTCACTCCTCACCCTCTCTTGAACTCTCTGACTCCTTTTCATTCTTGCTTGTTTTCTTTTTTTCCTTATTCGTTCATGTTTCTCTATTCTTTTTCAGAACCCTTTTCTTCCAATTTTTCTCTGATTCTTCTTTCAGGCCTAAAGACGAGGCCTTTTTGAGTTTTGATTGCAGAGGGGTGTTTTGGAGGTGGTAAAGGTGAGGTCTTGATTGAGGGTTGGATTTGGGGTCGCCGGAGTTAGGGTTCCGACGAACCTTTTTGGGATATTCGAAACGATTGGGTTTGATTCGAGGGTGAAGGCTAGTATGGTTGGGTAGATCTCATGAAAAGGCGTCGATTGGTATTGGTTTCAGGCGGTGGTTCATTGTTTGGCGATCACCGGCAAGGATTCCGGTGACCGGGATTTATGAAGAAGAGGCGTTTCTTAGGGTTTCTGGGTGTTTTAAGGTGAAGAAGAAAGAAAAGAAGGTAAGGGAGTGAAGGGAATGGCCGGCGACCACCGTGGAGGGTGGTGGCCGCCATGGCCGCCTAGGGTTTCTGAGGTTTGAAGAAGGAGATGAAGACAGGGAGAAGAGAGGCGGCCGTCTCTAGGGTTAGAGAAATGGCCAAAATGGGACGGCCATTCAGACAAGGCCTTTATATAGGCCACATATACGATGAAATCTAAGCCGTTCATTTGATGATGATCAACGGCTCCAGGAGGCGTTACTAAAACGACGTAGCATCATCACATATGAGACTAAGGTCTCTAGCCGTTGGATCCAATCACACAGACGGCTCAGATTGACTCCCAATTATTCAATTATACCAATAATTCACCTAATATTCTCGGCCGTTGGATATATCAAAATGGACGGCCGAGATCAAGATGATTATAAAACCAGACGGGCCGTTTCTTTGGGCCAATATGCTGGGCCAAACAATTCAGTCCAATTGGCCCATCTTTATTATACACAAGCTATATTTTTTTGTATTTTTTTTTGATTTTATTGATTTTTTATGCATTTTCTTTTATATTTTTTTTTCTTTTCTTTTATGAAAAATTATAAATCCTAATTTACTACCTACTCTAATTTTCTAGTATTTTTTGGTAATTTTCTGTTATTTTTTCCTAATTTTTACTACTTAAGCTATTTTTACTAATTTTCTAATTAACTAACAAATTAATTACTACTATTTTTTTTGATTTTTTCTAATTTCTTACTTATTCAAATACACAAAAATATAACTAATTTCAAGCAAAGCAAGTAATTGCACTCAAAAACATATTTATTTTAATTTTGGAATTTAAATGCTTAGTGCAAAAATCATGTGCTCACAGTGGCATTCCTGGCGATGAGTTTCAGTGCAAAGATAAGTGAGCAGTAATGAGAGATTTTTGCACATCGGCATATTCCGTGAAAGCATTTTTGAAAACCTTTTGACCACACCCTGCTTTAGAGGTTGCCTACATATCCTGGGCTAAACAGGAATCAGGTCAGTGTAGTTCGGGAAGGTCTGGCAGTTTTAAAAACTACCAGACTCACTGTTGCATTGACACTGTTGAGACCTGCTGACTTACTCCTTATTACACCGGGGGGAAAATGTAAAATGAAGAAGCTATTCTAAGCTATGATCCTACAATTACAATTGTTCCTAATCTAGCTTTTGCTCTTCTTCCCTTTCCGGTGATGCAGAATCTTCCTTTTTTGGTTGATTTTCTTGTTTTCTTGATGACTCTCTTTTTGTTGATTTTCTTGTTTTCTCTTGTTGACTCTCTTTTTGTTGATTTTCTTGTTTTCTCTTGTTGACTCTCTTTTTGTTGATTTTCTTGTTTTTCTTGATCCCGAGCTGAACCTGCTCAAAACAAAACAACAAACTACCTTTTTTTCTTTTTCTGCCCCAGTGTGGGCTTTTGTATAAACCATGATATGCAAAAAATATTCCCGTATTAGAAGGTGGGCGCCTAACGTGCGATGCAAAATGCAGAAAAATATTCCCGTATTAGAAGGTGGGCGCCTAACGGAATTTAAACGTGCAATGCGAATGCAGAAAATATTCCCGTATTAGAAGGTGGGCGCCTAACAGAAAATTTAAACGTGCAATGCGAATGCGGAAAATATTCCCGTATTTGAAGGTGGGCGCCTAACGGAAATTAAACGTGCAATGCAAATGCAGAAAATATTCCCGTATTTGAAGGTGGGCGCCTAACGGAATTGAAACGTGCAATGCGAATGCAGAGAAAATATTCCCGTATTTGAAGGTGGGCGCCTAACGGAATTGAAACGTGCAATGCGATGCGGAAAAATATTCCCGTATTTGAAGGTGGGCGCCTAACGGAATTTAAGCGTGCAATGCGAATGCGGAAAATATTCCCGTATTTGAAGGTGGGCGCCTAACGGAATTTAAGCGTGCAATGCGAATGCGGAAAATATTCCCGTATTTGAAGGTGGGCGCCTAACGGAATTGAAACGTGCAATGCGAATGCAGAAAATATTCCCGTATTTGAAGGTGGGCGCCTAACAGAAATTTAAACGTGCAATGCGAATGCGGAAAATATTCCCGTATTTGAAGGTGGGCGCCTAACAGAATTTAAACGTGCAATGCGAATGCAGAAAAATATTCCCGTATTTGAAGGTGGGCGCCTAACAGAATTTAAACGTGCAATGCGAATGCAGAAAAATATTCCCGTATTTGAAGGTGGGCGCCTAACAGAATTTAAACGTGCAATGCGATGCAGAAAATATTCCCGTATTTGAAGGTGGGCGCCTAACGGAATTTAAACGTGCAATGCGAATGCAGAAAATATTCCCGTATTTGAAGGTGGGCGCCTAACAGAATTTAAACGTGCAATGCAAATGCAGAAAATATTCCCGTATTAGAAGGTGGGTGCCTAACAGAAATTAAACGTGCAATGCGAATGCAGAAAATATTCCCGTATTTGAAGGTGGGCGCCTAACGGAATTGAAACGTGCAATGCGAATGCAGAAAATATTCCCGTATTTGAAGGTGGGCGCCTAACGGAATTGAAACGTGCAATGCGATGCAGAAAAATATTCCCGTATTTGAAGGTGGGCGCCTAACAGAATTTAAACGTGCAATGCGAATGCAGAAAATATTCCCGTATTTGAAGGTGGGCGCCTAACAGAATTTAAACGTGCAATGCGAATGCAGAAAATATTCCCGTATTTGAAGGTGGGCGCCTAACAGAATTAAAACGTGCAATGCGAATGCAGAAAATATTCCCGTATTTGAAGGTGGGCGCCTAACAGAATTAAAACGTGCAATGCAGAAAATATTCCCTCAGCCTGAGGACTGGGGAGCGGATTTTAAAATATGTTACCTCCTCTTTTTGGTATTTTAAATTTCCCACATTGGTCACATTTACTTTAAAGTGATTAGTGACAATTTGTTCCTGCATGAAACAAAATTTATTAGATATAAACTGCTGGCAACTGGCATCTGCCGTCCCCACTTCTTATTGCTTCCTTTGTTTTTGCTTTTTCATGTTGCATGGCTTTCAACTTCTTGTCCCTTGCAGACTCTTTTTGTGTTTTCTCATTTCTTCATTTTGTTTTGTTTTCTTTTTCTTTGGCCATGTTTGCCAAGCTTCTTTATTCCTTTCCCCAATCTTCCATTCTTTCTGATCCAGTGATATTTCAACTTCCGTTATCAGGAGCTGGTAGTTAGCTCTCAAAAGGGTAAACAATGAAATGCAGAAAAAATGAAAGAAAGGTAAGGGTGTTTTGGAGAGATGACAGAACTTATCTGGGTATTTGCTGGCTGATTCCGCTGACCATGCCATGTATTTAAACTCTGACCCAGTTCGTTCCAATCGTTATTCAGACTCTGAATTGCCTTTGACCCAAACCAATACTCTTTTTTGTTGCCTTTTCCTCTTTTGATAGTCCTCATGATCGCCTTACGGTGCCTCGAAAGGTTTTCACCAATAAGACTCTCTCGTTTATTCTCTCAACCTCACAAACATCTTACAGTGCCGATTAAGGTTTTCACTGATGAGACTCTCTCATTTTATTTCTCTCAACCTCACAATCGTCTCACAGTGCCGGCTAAGGTTTTCACTGATGAGACTCTCTCATTTTTATTTTTTTCCATTTTTCTTTTTGTATTTTGTTTTCTGTTCCACGGGTATTGTCCGATACTTCACTCCTCCTTCGTTGTATTCGTTATCATTTCAGAATCGATCAGAAGGTCTTTCTTTGGACCGTAACGTGGCTTTTGGACGGGTTAAGAAAGAAAGATATAAAGGCTCAAAATTTCAACGAGGGTTAAAAATATTTACAACTCTCGGAATTATTAAAACATAACTTCTGCCCCAGTTTCAATATGTGGGGAATTTTTGGATTTTTTCCTTTTTGTGACTGAACCTCAGAGAGGCTGCCTACGTACCCTTTCGGGATCAAGTCAGACGTAGTTCATCCAACTTCAATAAGTTAGATGGATTTCTTTTTGACTTTTTCCCGATTTTTTGTCTTTTTCTCTTTTTTTTTCATTTTTTGTTTTGTCATTTTTTCCATTTTTTCATTTTTGTCATTTTTCCATCATTTCATTTTTCATTCCGGCAACTTCGATCTTATTATACTAAAGCAATTCCGAGAGAGGGATATGAAAGAATTCATTCATTAAGGCTCAAAGGGGTTAACAATGGATAAAGTGTTTGGATAGAGAATAAAATGCCTTCGTCATTTCAATTCCAAAATCACAACAAAATACAAAACATACAATTGAAAAGGGATCATACATAGTATCTTTTGACCGCATCTGAATTGATAGCAGTCTCTACGCACTTTCCTTCAACATCAGGTTAAGTATAATGCTCCATTGGACAACACCCGTGATACCACGAACGGTCCCTGCCAATTCGGCGCAAACTTGCCTTTTGCCTCCGCCCAATGTGGTAAGATACGCCTCAATACCAATTGTCCAACTTCAAACTTTCGAGGTCGTACCTTCTTATTATATGCTCTGGCCATTCTCCGCTGATACAACTGTCCATGGCAGACTGCGGCCAATCTCTTTTCATCAATCAAATTTAACTGTTCTAACCGGGCCTTTACCCATTCATCGTCATCTATCTCAGATTCGGCTATAATTCGCAATGACGGTATTTCTATTTCTGCGGGTATAACGGCCTCCGTTCCATACACCAGGGTATAAGGTGTGGTTCCGATAGAAGTACGTACCGTCGTGCGATAACCCATGAGAGCAAAGGGTAACTTTTCATGCCACTGCCTGGATCCCTCCACCATTTTTCGGAGAATCTTCTTGATGTTCTTATTTGCCGCTTCTACTGCATCATTTGCCTTTGGCCTGTAAGGTGTGGAATTATGGTGCGTGATCTTAAACCTTTCACAAACTTCTGCCATGAGATGACTGTTTAAATTGGCTCCATTGTCTGTGATAATCACTTTGGGGATTCCAAATCGGCATATGATATTCTCGTGCACAAAATCCACCACCGCTTTCTTCGTCACCGCCTTGAATGTCTTAGCTTCGACCCACTTGGTGAAATAATCAATTGCAATCAGGATAAACCTGTGCCCATTAGAAGCGGCCGGATCTATTGGGCCGATGACATCCATGCCCCAAGCAACAAAGGGCCAAGGTGCTGACATTGTGTGCAACTCATAAGGCGGGGAGTGGATCAGATCCCCATGTACCTGGCATTGATGGCATTTCTTTACATACCTGATACAATCACGCTCCATCGTGAGCCAGTAGTACCCTGCTCTCAGAATCTTCTTTGCTAACACATATCCGCTCATGTGGGGTCCGCATACTCCAGCATGTACTTCAATCATAATTTCATCTGCTTGTTGTGCGTCCACACATCTCAATAAGCCCAGATCTGGTGTCCTTTTGTATACCACTCCTCTACTGAAGAAGAATCCATTGGCTAGACGCCTGATGGCTCTCTTTTGGTCTCCAGTGGCTTGCTCCGGGTATTTGCCAACTTTCAAGTATTCTCTAATATCATGATACCACGGCTCTCCATCCGACTCTTCTTCCACAGCGAAGCAATAAGCATTCTGATCTCGGACTTGGATCTGGAGCGGATCTATATATGTCTTGTCCGGATGATGCAACATAGAGGACAACGTGGCCAAAGCATCTGCAATCTCATTGTGCATTCTTGGGATGTGCTTGAACTCTATAGACCGGAATCTTTGAGACAACTCGTGCAAACAATACCGATATGGTATCAATTTCAAATCTCGTGTCTCCCATTCCCCTTGAATTTGGTGTACCAAGAGATCCGAGTCACCCATGACCAAAATCTCTTGAATACCCATGTCAATTGCCATCCTTAATCCCAAGATGCACGCCTCATATTCGGCCATGTTGTTGGTACAGAAAAATCGGAGCTGAGCCGTGACGGGATAGTGTTGACCCGTACCTGAAATGAGTACCGCTCCGATACCAATGCCTCTGCTGTTGACGGCTCCATCAAAGTACATTTTCCATCCTGGTTTCTCCTCTTGCTCCATCTCCTCGACAAGCATTGCCTCTTCATCCGGGAAGTATGTTTTCAATGGTTCATACTCATCATCTACCGGATTCTCCGCTAAGTGGTCTGCAATAGCTTGGGCCTTCATTGCCGTACGGGTCACATAAATAATGTCAAATTCTGTGAGCAGAATCTGCCATTTGGCCAATCTTCCCGTAGGCATAGGCTTCTGAAATATATACTTGAGAGGATCCAGTCGTGATATCAAGTACGTGGTGTATGCTGACAAATAATGCTTTAGCTTCTGAGCTACCCAAATCAATGCACAACAAGTTCTTTCCAGTTAGGTATACTTCACCTCGTAGGATGTAAACTTTTTGCTGAGGTAATATATGGCTTGTTCTTTCTTGCCCGTCTCATCATGTTGACCCAGTACACAACCGAAAGAGTTATCTAGCACCGTCAAATACAAAATCAAAGGTCGCCCTGGTTCTGGAGGAACTAACACCGGAGGATTGGCCAAATATTCCTTGATCTTGTCAAAGGCTTCCTGACATTCGTCGGTCCATTTCACTGCTGCATCTTTCTTTAACAACTTGAAGATCGGCTCGCATGTTGATGTCAATCGAGCAATGAACCGACTAATGTAATTCAACCTTCCTAATAAGCTCATGACCTCCTTCTTGTTCTTCGGCGGAGGTAGACTTTGAATAGCCTTGATCTTTGATGGATCCAGTTCAATACCTCGCCGGCTCACAATAAACCCCAGTAGTTTCCCTGAGGGCACTCCAAAAGCACACTTCGCTGGATTGAGTTTTAGGTTGTACCTCCGGAGTCTTTGGAAAAACTTCCTTAAATCTTTCACATGATCAGGTTGTTTTCTGGACTTTATGATGACATCGTCCACATATACCTCAATTTCTCTATGCATCATATCGTGAAACATAGTGGTCATTGCCCTCATGTAAGTTGCCCCGGCATTCTTTAATCCAAACGGCATTACTCTGTAACAGTACGTTCCCCAAGGTGTAATGAAGGCAGTTTTCTTAGCATCTTCTTCGTCCATCAGGATCTGGTGATAGCCTGCATAACAATCCACAAACGAACCGATTTCATGCTTGGCGCAATTATCGATCAATATGTGAATGTTTGGCAATGGGAAGTCATCTTTTGGACTGGCTTTATTGAGGTCTCTATAGTCTACACATACTCTGGTTTTGCCATCTTTCTTTGGGACCGGCACAACATTTGCCAACAAGGTGGGGTATTTGGTGACTCTTATGACCTTTGCCTCAAACTGCTTATTCACCTCTTCCTTTATCTTCACGCTAATGTCCGTTTTGAATTTCCTCAGCTTTTGTTTCACTGGCCGGCATTCCGAGTAGATAGGCAACTTGTGTACCACTAAATCTGTGCTAAGGCCGGGCATGTCATCATAGGACCAGGCAAAGATGTCCTTAAATTCATGTAACAACCCTATCAATTCATCCCTGAGGGGTGCCTCCAAATGCACACTAATCTTTGTTTCTCGGACATCATCTTCGCTCCCCAAGTTTACAGATTCTGTATCACTCGGATTCGGCTTGGGTTTTTCCTCGTATTGTTTCATGTCCTTACTTATTTCCTCCAGGGCTTCCTCATCCTCACATTCTATTTCACTATCTTCCTCGATTTCTTGTATAGTAGCGTGATTGTCGGAACTGGGTCTAGAATCCTTCACGCATGACATGGCATTGGAATCAACACATGCAAAACTGTACAAAAGGAAAAATAAAGAAAAATAAGGCAAAAGTGAAGAAAAAGGAAAAACTGCATTTCATTAATAAAAGAAACGAACAATGTTCGGGATACATGGTGATTTTTTTTTCATGAGGGGAACGGGGAAATTATAAAATAACAACTTTCGGGGAAACAATGATGAAATTTTGAGCTAACTACCAAGACTCCTTCCGGATAAGGAAAGGAGTAGCTTCCCAATTGTTCAATGTGACTCGGGGCCCCACAAATTGCACGTCCATGTTGCTCGTGCCTTCCCCTGCTTCAATCGTATTCACTTCCCAGAACATTTTCCTAAAACCAAGCATTCCTTCATCAAGTTGGGTCTCAATGCACTTTGCTGCAACAGATGGTTGATATTTTGTACCAGGCCTGATAAAGATGTCGGATAATTTGGGTATGGGTTTGGGCAAGGTCCAGTTTCTCTTGGCTTTAGAGGCTCTTTGGATATCGGCAAAGGTGGGTTTGAACCCTAAGCCGAATGTGCCTTTATTCTCCGGAAGCTTGAACTGGTTGAGTGACTCCCTGCAGTGTTTTGCCTAATCCCCTCCCCGGTGCAAATCCGTTCTTCAGCATTTCTCTGGCCACCATTATAGCAGTTGGTGCCACCATCGGGGTTGGTAACTTTTCTCCTTCAACAACTTTGTTCACTTCTACAGCATCCGTCACTTGGTAGACCCAAGGACCCCGATCCCCATCAGTACCGTCAAAAGGTGCTACCACATTACAAGCATTTTCCTCTCCGTGTACAACAATCTCTTGCTGCTCCCATTCAAACTTGACCATCTGGTGTAGAGAAGATGGTACCGCTTTGGCCGCATGAATCCAGGGTCGACCTAACAGCAAGTTATACGATACGGCGATGTCGAGCACCTGGAATTCCATCGTAAAATCAACGGGACCGATGGTTACTTCCAAAATAATATCCCCCAACGTGTTCTTACCTCCGCCGTCAAACCCTCTCACATTGATACTATTTCTCCGGATTCTATCCGGGCTAATGTTCAGCTTCCCTAGAGTTGACAGCGGGCAGATGTTCGCGCTCGATCCATTGTCAATCAATACCCTAGTCACGACTGACTCTTCACTCTTTACCGTGAGGTACAATGCTTTATTGTGTTCAGTTCCTTCCACCGGCAACTCCCTATCAGAGAAGGTGATTCTATTGGACTCAAAAATTTTGCTGGTAATCTTCTCCAAATGACACACTGAAATCTTCTCCGGAACATGAGCCTCATTTAGAATCTTCATAAGAGCCTTCCGGTGCTCCTCCGAATGTATCAACAAAGATAACAAAGAAATCTGGGCCGGGGTCTTTCTTAACTGCTCAACCACTGAGTACTCTTGCGACTTCATTTTCTTAAGAAATTCTTCTGCTTCCTCCTCCGACACTGGCTTCTTCAGTTGACTTTCTTTTACCGTTTTCATCTTTCTCAGTTCCTCCGGAGCAAAACACCTTCCGGATCGAGTAAGTCCATGCGTTTCGTTAATTTCACCAGAAATCTCTTTACCCTTGTAAACTACTGTTAC
The DNA here is from genome assembly GCA_032618575.1 of Nicotiana noctiflora. NCBI lineage: Eukaryota > Viridiplantae > Streptophyta > Magnoliopsida > Solanales > Solanaceae > Nicotiana > Nicotiana noctiflora. Next base: position 57,262 of record JASVEL010001973.1, on the reverse strand, counting down.
CTTATTATAGTTCCAAGGCACAGTCTTTGTATTCACCACCGGCATTTGCACTACTGGTTTTATGATTACTGGCTCTGCACTTGCTCCTTTCACGATTACGATCGTCTTTGCACCTGGAACTACCACCTTTAAACCTCCCATCACTACTGGCTTTGGTTTCTCAACAATTACTTCCCCTTTCACAATTTCTTTCTCTAACTTGTCACTCGACTTTATCATCATGACGGCTTGAGATGGTTTTTGATTGCCATCACCCTGCACCAGTTCTATCATGTTCGTTTCGTGATGATTCGGCAATGGATTTTGGGTAATGTTTGGGGCCTCGGAAGCCTGCACTTCAATTCTCCTCTCATCGATAAGATCTTGAATGGCATTCTTTAATTGCCAACACTTCTCAGTATCGTGGCCTAATGTTCCTGAACAATATTCACATCTGACAGAAGAATCAAGATTTTTCGGTGGTGGGTTCGGCTTTTTCGGTGCGATTGGTCTCAACATCCCCAACTCTTTCAACCTGTGGAAAAGACTGGTATATGACTCTCCGAGAGGAGTGAATGTCTTTCTTGCTTTGTTTCTCCAATCAGCGTCCGGCCTGGGTCTATTCTGGTTTCGGTAAGGTTTAGGGGTTGGGTATGTGTTTTGGGTATGGTACACATTGTGTGGAGCTTGAGCTCTCCACACGTGGGGAGGTGGTGGTGGGTAAGCTTGGGTTTGAGGGTGGTGGTAATGTGGGACAATTGGTGTGTATGGTGGTGGTGGTGGGTTATATGGGCTTGGTGTATTGTAGGGATTTGGCGGGTAAGATGGTGGTGGTGGATTATATGGGGTTGACGGGTTTGGTGGGTGTTGGCGGTAAGGTCTGGGTGGGTTATAATGTGGGTTGCGACTCCAGGGCCTGCTTTCAACGGTTGCCACTTCTTCTTTCTTCTTCTTTCCCATCACTCCTCCGCTTCCACTCTGTATAGCTTGATTAGTGGCTTTGATAGCCGAGAAACTCATAATTTTGTTTGTCTTCAAACCCTCTTCTACAAAACTTCCCATTTTCACAACTTCGTTAAAACTCTTTCCAATTGCTGACACTAGATGACCGTAGTATGTTGGATCCAAGGCTTGCAGAAAGCAATCCACCATCTCGCCTTCTTTCATCGGTGGATCCACTCTAGCGGCCTGTTCCCTCCATCTAAAACCGTATTCTCTAAAGCTCTCTCCCGGCTTTTTCTCCAGCTTGGTAAGGGATAACCTGTCGGGTATGATCTCCAGATTGTACTGAAAATGACTAGCGAAAGCTTGTGCTAAATCATCCCAAACGAACCATCTTGTATGGTCCTGTCGGGTATACTATTCCAGTGCTGATCCACTCAAACTTTGGCTGAAATACGCCATCAACAATTCATCTCTACCTCCCGCGCCTCTCATCTTGCTACAATATCCTCTTAGATGAGCTACCGGATCCCCGTGTCCGTTGTACATGTCGAACTTGGGCAACTTAAATCCTGCGGAAAGCTGCACCTCAGGGAACAAACACAGGTCTTTGTAGGCTACACTTACTTGCCCTCCCAGGTCCTTGCATATTGCGGAAAGCGTTCTCAAGACTTTTCACTTTCCGAGCCATCTCTTCCTGCCCGGCACTTGCTTCCAACATCGGAGTGTGAGACTCGTGTTGTCTGAAAGTCGGCTCCGGAGGGTAGTAGTGAGAATCCTGGATATAAAACATTGGTTCGCTAGAGGATTTGTGGATAACAGCGGGCGGAGGTGCCACATATACAGGAGCAACTTGTGGAACCTGAGGTGGTGTTTGCTTGGCTGGAGGTGGTGGTATCTGGGAGGTGGAAGCATAGTAGTGAGGGTAATCGGGGTAGGTGGAGGATGAGTTCAATGTTGGTGGCTCGGGGTTAGGATTGGCTGGAGGGACATATGCAGGGTTAGCAGGGTAGGCTGGTAGTGGTTGACCTCTCGACCAAGCCTGGTACATTTCAGCCATCTGTTGTCTTAACTTGTACATTTCTTCTTTCATCCCGGCCACATCCACGGTCTCTTATTCGTGAGCAGGGTCTACAATGGTCGCTTCGATCTCCTGGGATACAGCCTTTGTCATCTTTTTGGATCTGGTGTTGTATGAGTGGGTAGCCAGTATGCCAGTTGCCTAGAAAATCTGAACTCACAAACATCAACACTTGTTAGTTGTTAGCACATGAATAAGATGTAACGACTTTAAAAACAAACACATTTGCTCGAGTCGTTATGCATCATCCCGGCCGCTGCTCACTTCAATCATCTTTTTCTTTTTCCGCTCTTTTGTTTTCTTTCTTTCTTTTCTTCTTTTCTTTTCTTTCTTTTTTTTGCTTTTTCTCTTTTCTTGCTTTTTCTCTTCTCTTTTTTTTTCTTTTCTTGCTTTTTCTTCTTTTATTGCTTTTTCTTTGCCGTTTTCATAATCACGCTCCTATTTATTTGCCTAGCGGATATGAAGGAAATGACATAAAGTAAAAGAATTGGTAACAACACTTTGTTTTCTCATTGATAATTCAAAACCTTGATTACAAAGCGATGTTTAAGAAAAAATAAAAGATGATGACCTAAGAGTACATTAATGCACCTAGTGCCCGCGAGGCATCGTTCGGCCTTGCCGCGGGCCTATATGCTAAACCCTTTTGAAGCCTATCCAGGTCGGCCATGACTTGTTGTACAAAATACTTCACTGCAGATACAAAAGTCCTCCGAGTCATATCTTCACAAAGCTGAGTCTTTCGGGTGATGTACTGGGCGATACGAACAATCTTTTCTCTGATGACCCCTTTTTCTTGCAATAGACGACTTATTTGTTGAGTGCGAGCATCCAAGGTGCGTTGGTTGTCCTTCTGCACTTGTTGTAGCTTCAATTCCAATCTAGCCATAGTCGTGTAGCAGTGCTCTCTTTCTTCTTCAAGATCTTTGATAATCTTGTTACTCTTGACTGTGGCTGAGGTTATTTTCTTTCTAAGCTGAGCTATTTCAACATCGTGCTTGCTTTGTAGCTGCTGGACTAACTTGGCTCTTTCCTCGGCGTCTTTGCCCATTTGCTTCCGAGCCTTGGCTAACTCTTTTTCAGCTACGTCCAAATCAAAGCTATAGTCGTTTACTTTCCGCCGGAGAATCTCAATTAACTTTTCATCTCGGGCTGAACGTACTGGGGTCTCGGATGCAATTTTCATTTGAGCTATTTGAGCCTTCAACATATCATTTTCTTTTTTCAACTGTTTCTTTTCCCCTTCATCGGATGCTGCTTGTAAGCCGCTTTCGAAATGAAGATTTCTCAGTTTATCTTCCAACAGACTGATTTTTGCCTTATATTCCTTTTCCTTGGATGCCCATTTCAGATTTTCCTCGGATTGCTCTATCAGGGTCTTGCAAGTGAGGTCTCTTTGAAAGACGTTCGTGTTCAACCCCTCGTCGGTACCATATGGAGTACCCAGGTGATATCTCCCCCTTTGCTCTATTCGGCACACAAGTATCAATCTTCAAATTTTGGCACTCGTTCCAGATTTGCCGGATTTTTGCTTCCGGGAATTGCCCGTCTGGACCAATCTCCACAGCTTGCACACTGAGATCCCCATCTCTCGGAATAATTTGACACCGCCCTAACTGTCGCAAAGCTCTGTATGGAGCATAAGGTTGTATACTCTTCAAACCCATGATCAAAAATGGCGATCCCTCTGTTGGCATGTATATCACCTCGTCAAGAGGTAACCAGTCATACGTCCAATCAATTTGACCGTCGGTTAGTGATCGAAGATACCCAATCCAACCTTGGACTCCCTCTGGCAACCTTACTTCTTTTGTCCTCGTATTGAACTCTTCCAAACATGTCCGATCGGCCGAACCATAGCTCGAGAATGAAGGGTGGTGACACAGATGCTCGATTAGCCAAATTTGCAAGATCAAGTTACACCCCTCGAAGAAGCTAGCCCCTGCTTTGCACGCAGTCAGAGCACGATAGATATCCGCAACAATCATCGGGGCCAGAGTACAGTTTTCTTGTACTATCAGTGTGGTAGCTACTCCGGCAACTTTTATATTGATATGTCCATCTTTCCTCGGGAATATAATAACTCCAAGGAATGCCACCAAAAATGCGAACCTCCGGTGTTCTTCCCATTTCGCCCGGTTGGACTTACAGCATAATTTGTTGGTTGGGTCGTTGAAACCCCCAACGTGTCCAAAGAGTCGAGGAAACGATGTACTGTCACCATCCTCGGAGATACCGGGTATTTTCCTTTCAGCGGAACCTCGGTCTTCCCGATGTAGAAGGCAATCTCCTCTAAAGTAGGGGTAAGCTCAAAATCTGGGAAATGAAATACGTTGTGTGCCGAATCCCAAAACGAGACCAACGCTCTGATTACATCACCTCGAGGAACTATTTCGAGTAACCCCGTAAGGCCTTTCGAGTACTTTTTAACCCAGTCTTGACCATCGGATCCCATGTCCTGCCACCATAACCTCGGCTCCAAAGGGATTTTATTTAGGGAAAATTGTTCATTCATCATCGTGCTCGTCCTGCACATTTATTAAGGTGATTTTATTTAGAAAAGGAAAAATCTTTTTCAATGCAAGTTTTCAATTTTTGAATGAAAGAAAAGAAAAATGATTTTCGAAGTGGCCATTTTTGCAAAAACAGGCCTTCCGTCGTCCTTTCGAAACATTCGGCCATTTCCAAAAATAGCAATCACCTCGATTATTTGAAAAGAAAATCTTTTTGGTCTCTTTTTTTTTTCTTCTAAAAGTGTGGTTGGACCCGTTTAAGGGTTGCCTACGTATCCCACCTAATGGCGAGAATCAAACCTGCGTAGTTCGGTCAGATTATTTGACCAGTTATTTCAAAAAATGTTCCACCTATGTTTTCAAATTTTCCATGTACCTATTTTCTACAAATCATTATTTTCCTCTCTCTCTTTTTTCCTTTTTCAACAATTTTTCCAATCTCGGGATTTTCGCCGGTCCGCATAACGATCAAGGACAATAAAATGCAACACATAGCATGCTCGGTCTTTTCAATACCGGGTCACCTGTCCTAGACGGACCCAACCCCTGTGTTGAGTCCCCTAAGTCAGACATGATGTAAATAATCTTCCTAGACCTATGTTCAAAATCTTACGGTTTCATGGATTGCTAGACCGTGTACCCGAGCGGACAACTCGAATCGAGGAGGGGGCTACGTACCGGTGACCCGCGGAGTCAATCGGCTTTGTAACTTATCCGGCCTCTGTTTTCTTAGTTTAAGGTGACATTTAACAGAAAGGGGAGTCTCAACCAGTAAGCACATCCCCGGGGGAGAAGAGAGAAGGGTTTTCGGCACAGTTTTATATATACAGTTCACATAATATCAAAAGCGATAAAGCACATAGCATGTTATTCAAATCATATAATGAAGTCAAACAAAAACGCGAACGGCAGTTCTAAGGAGCTCGAGTTCTTAAACCCTGAAATCGAAATTCAGGGGTTGGGTCCCCAGCAGAGTCGCCAGAGCTGTCACACCTCCCTTTTTACTACCCCAAACATGCGTAAGATGTATAAAATACACTTGTAGGGTATACCCCGACGCTCAATTACCCGAGACGGATAAAATAACGTAAGGGAAGGAGTTTTTCCAATTTAAGGACAATCGGTTCGGGATTTATTAGAGATTAATCAGAGTCGCCACTTGGGAATGATCATGGTGTCCCAAGTCACCGGTTAATCCCGAATCCGAGGAATCTTGACTCTTTGAAATGTCTGCGAAGCAGAGGTCCGGATAAGGAACTCTGTTAACCCGGGAGAAGGTGTTAGGCACTCCCGGATTCCGTGGTTTTAGCACGGTCGCTCCACTATCGTTCTTTGACTTTTGTTTGACTCAGTTATAAATTTTAACAACATAATATACTTTTACGTTGAATATTATCTTTAGGAATTTTGCGGTATCGCGAAAAACACGCCTCGAGTCATACCGCAACCAGTACGCCTATGACTTTTGGTGTATTTCGGCTTTACCTAGATTTGGATTTGAGTCGCACCAAGTGCACACTCGTTCATAGGAAGGTATATTGAAATCGTGCCCTAAAGTAACATCTATCGGCTTTTAAATCTTTTGGGAGAAGCTATGGAATTGGCTATTAGCTTTCCCGAGTCTATTTGCGTTTATATCATTACTAAATGGGGGCCCCGGTGTTATTCGGGCGAGGCTCGTCCCAATTTTTATTAAAGGATACTAATATTTAACTATGTTTTCTATATTTGTTTTTTCCTTAATCGTATCTAAACAATAAGAATCCCAGACCCGTCGAGTTTGATTAATTAATTGGGCTTGGTTCTTCAGCTTTGTACCGGACGTGTCCAAACAGTCTCCAGATTTCAACCCAGTCGAATGATACCATGGTTCAAGCCCACAAGATATTTGGACCCAAACCAAATGGATTAGCAAATCAGAAACAGGATGATAAATACACATAATTTAAGAGGTAAAATCTGAACATTTTATTAATCAGAAGGAAAAGCTTCAATACACAACGTTCCAACTTTAAGTTCAAAAATCTATATATACAGGGAGCATGTATTTAACAGACTAATCAATGAAGGGAATTAAACTAACTGATTACTTTAGCCCTTGTTTTTGAGAATTAACCAATATTATCGATGAAGTCATAAACTAGGAATGAATGGTTTAGCTGTACAATTTATAGTCTAATTACTTACCAGGATTACTTAATTACTACACTAAATGACTAAGAGATTTGTTTTAGATCTTGACACTGGATCACTTCCATTTTAATACTGAGTTCCTAATTGCCATTGTTCAGTTATTAATACTGATATGCCAGATTTATTTGAAGCTCCTAAAACCCACTTTACATTAACGTTACTTCAATGGTAATTTCTGATTCTATCTCATTTGAATTTGGGATATTGACAAGATAAGCTATTTTTGCCAGCATACTAATCAGCTCCTATGTGAATTTTGTTATTGGAGACCTATGTGATAGTTATTTAACTTCATTTTAAAGATTTTTACCTGATTAACTAGGTGAGGTACTAATTACTATTGCTACTATACTACCACTACCACTAGCTATTACATAGTTGCTGTTTGTCTTTGTTCTTCAGCTACTACATACTACTACAATGGACTATCTACAAACTTAAACTAATACAATTGAAATACAACTCCACAGCGGCATAGATTCAAATCCAGAGCTTCATTTTTATTTCAATAAATCAGCATTACATTCTTCGAGTGAAAGGATAGTGTACCCGAGTTAAGAAGAAAATCCAATGAGTCTAGGGGAGTAAAGCAGGTAAGCACAGCAGATTTCGAACAAGGCAATGCAACAGTAGAGGATTTGAATATCAACGAGCCAAACAACACAGTAACAGCAGGTAAGAATCAGCAATGCAACAAAGAAATCCAATCCAATTTTCGAGCAGAAGATCACAGCAAAACCAATGGAAAACAGCGAGTTCTACTCAAAAAAAATTCCCAGCAAATCCTATTGCTCTATTGCTATTTTATCTCTCAAGCTTTGTATGAATTTCATCTTTGTGTGTTTTCAGATTACTCTCCAATGGAAAACCAAATATTCACTCAGATTTTTTCTCCTCCCTCCTCAAATATTAGCTCAGATTGTTCTACAGTGGAAAATCCCCTTTTCAGCTCTTTTGAAGGTGTATTTATAGTTATCCTAAGGCTGAAACTTGGGGAGAAAGCTATGAGATTTTTTCACTTCTCCCCCTCCTAAATTTATTAAATCTACACTTAAGTCCCATTTTCAGTTACTAAAATCCTTCCAGCATGTGCTGGAAGGTTCTAAAGATTCTCTTTTATGGCCTTTTACTAGTATAACCTTAGGGGTTTGAGATTTTTACTGATTTCCCATTTTTAGGAGACCATTATACCCCTAAATCTCTGCCAAATTGCGAAATCAGGAGCATGAATGTCCCTATTACCCTCCTAAGTTCTTACTAGTTACTATTTTACCTTTTTAATACCCAATTGTGCCCCTAAGAGCACTGCTGATTTACCAGCTTGCCTAGGGCAGATTTTCAGCTTGTTTTGAACTATTTAACTAATAGCCAGCCCTAGCATTAGTATTTAAGGGCTGGCCAGTTTTATTTCTAAGAGCTATTTCAATTTTAGCCACTTTTAAACTAATTTCAGTCAATTAAGACCAATTTATTCTTAATTAAAGCTAATTGCAGGCATAGCCTGCTTTGTTATTATGTTTAAACTATTTAAAAGTTAGCCAGTCTCAAGTTGAGACTTAGCTTGGGCTATTAAAGCCATATACTGAACAGCTAGGCCCAAAACCTTTACAGGTTTGGCCACTTTGCTGTTCAGGGCTCAATATAGAGCCTGGGCTAGTCTGCATTTGCAGACATAGCCCCTTTGCACAACCAGCCACTGTTTAACAGTGAACTGTGTGTTAGGGCTTATAGAATTGGTCAACCTTTTACAAGGTTGACCATTCTTAAGCCAATTATTTAACTAACAACCTATTTTTGTTCATTTTCAGTTTATACCTATTTAAAAACTAACCACTTTCATAAATCCTAATGCTAACAGCTATAACCAATTCACCTAGGGTTCAAACAGTGTTAATCAAACACTTACACTCAACCAGAACCAGTAAACTAAATTAGTTTCAAACATGGATTGCATATTAAGACACATAAGATCAAACAAAATGTAATAATCAACCAAAACTCAGAGAAGGCAATTGATATGGTTGAATTTCAGTTGATTAATTCACATTATCTAATTTTATGAGACAGAGTATGAAATCATGCTAACTAAGACTTAATAACTACCAGTTCCAGTCACATGAAAGTTTAAACAATTCAGAATCACCAAGGTTCAAGGCATAAACATGCTCAGAATATTAAACTCTAAGACACGGGATTTATTTAAGCCCAGAGTACACACAATAGCATAGGCATGTTAGATGATATATCTTTTCAAGTATTAATCCTAGCCTTATGTATATATGTGATGGATCAAGATGAAGGTAAAGAAAGGAAAAGACATGAAGAAACAGTGAAGAAGAATCCTAAATCTAGCACAAATGCATGACACATAAAATGAAGATGATGAAAGGAAGAACATGGAGAAATAGTGACAAAGAAACAAGAAAGATCAACCAGGATACTTCAAAAACAACTTAATGTAATGATGAGAAAAGAATGAAGTTAAGCTACTATCCAAACTATGCATTCATGACAATGGGAGAAAGTTGGACTGTAAGAACTAAACAGATCCAAAGACTATAATATCTACAAGATGAGGAAACAAAGGGAATTCAAAGTGACTCTTATGACTTAACATGATTGGTAGCAAACAATTATAAAGATGGACAAGATGAAAAAGAAGCCTGATTCTTTCATAGATCATTAAAGCCAAAGGCAACAAAAATGGCCACAGTAACTTGAACTTAAGATATAGATCAGTGACTCACAACTCAACAATTAAAATGACAGGGGAAAGATGAAATTTTTGAACTTATAGCAGAGAACCATAAAAACAGGACAATCAACAGATAAAAATCCCATTATTAACAGGCTCAAAAGAAGCAGGCAAAGAAACCCTATAATTAATCACTAAAGAAACATGCAAGAGATATAGAACAAAAGAAGACATAATTATATAAGAATCTTATAGCTAACATGCGAAGCACAAACTAAGAATCTACAGGATAGAAAGAAAACATGCTGAGAGATTCAAAACAAGAGAAACATATATGAAAGCAAAGAAACAAAGACAATATGACTAACACAGGATCTCAAAACAGAAGAAATGATCATAATGATAAACAAGCAACAGACATTAACTAAAACACAGAAGGAGAGGAAATGCTTAACATGAGAAAATAAACAGAAAAGTCTTAGGCTAGCATGTGAAACAACTAATCAGAATAGCAGGGTCAACAATTAACAAAGTAAAGCAACAAAGAGATGTGAACTTCAGAACTACGGGGAACATAATCAAACAGCAAACAACTCACGAATGCAAACTTAGAAATCAGAAAGGACAAGAAAACATGCTAAACACAGAAATCATAGAAGTCAGGATCAAAACATGCAAGAAATAACAGACATCTTAATAAACTAAAGAAAACTAAAGGGTGGGGGACTTAGCTTGCGGGGCCGGTCCCCCGAGCTTCCTATTCCTTTCACTCCTCACCCTCTCTTGAACTCTCTGACTCCTTTTCATTCTTGCTTGTTTTCTTTTTTTCCTTATTCGTTCATGTTTCTCTATTCTTTTTCAGAACCCTTTTCTTCCAATTTTTCTCTGATTCTTCTTTCAGGCCTAAAGACGAGGCCTTTTTGAGTTTTGATTGCAGAGGGGTGTTTTGGAGGTGGTAAAGGTGAGGTCTTGATTGAGGGTTGGATTTGGGGTCGCCGGAGTTAGGGTTCCGACGAACCTTTTTGGGATATTCGAAACGATTGGGTTTGATTCGAGGGTGAAGGCTAGTATGGTTGGGTAGATCTCATGAAAAGGTGTCGATTGGTATTGGTTCAGGCGGTGGTTCATTGTTTGGCGATCACCGGCAAGGATTCCGGTGACCGGGATTTATGAAGAAGAGGCGTTTCTTAGGGTTTCTGGGTGTTTTAAGGTGAAGAAGAAAGAAAAGAAGGTAAGGGAGTGAAGGGAATGGCCGGCGACCACCGTGGAGGGTGGTGGCCGCCATGGCCGCCTAGGGTTTCTGAGGTTTGAAGAAGGAGATGAAGACAGGGAGAAGAGAGGCGGCCGTCTCTAGGGTTAGAGAAATGGCCAAAATGGGACGGCCATTCAGACAAGGCCTTTATATAGGCCACATATACGATGAAATCTAAGCCGTTCATTTGATGATGATCAACGGCTCCAGGAGGCGTTACTAAAACGACGTAGCATCATCACATATGAGACTAAGGTCTCTAGCCGTTGGATCCAATCACACAGACGGCTCAGATTGACTCCCAATTATTCAATTATACCAATAATTCACCTAATATTCTCGGCCGTTGGATATATCAAAATGGACGGCCGAGATCAAGATGATTATAAAACCAGGCGGGCCGTCTCTTTGGGCCAATATGCTGGGCCAAACAATTCAATCCAATTGGCCCATCTTTATTATACACAAGCTATATTTTTTTGTATTTGTTTTTTATTTTATTGATTTTTTATGCATTTTCTTTTATATTTTTTTTTCTTTTCTTTTATGAAAAATTATAAATCCTAATTTACTACCTACTCTAATTTTCTAGTATTTTTTGGTAATTTTCTGTTATTTTTTCCTAATTTTTACTACTTAAGCTATTTTTACTAATTTTCTAATTAACTAACAAATTAATTACTACTATTTTTTTTGATTTTTTCTAATTTCTTACTTATTCAAATACACAAAAATATAACTAATTTCAAGCAAAGCAAGTAATTGCACTCAAAAACATATTTATTTTAATTTTGGAATTTAAATGCTTAGTGCAAAAATCATGTGCTCACAGTAATAATTCATGAACCATGTGAAAGAAATAATAATAAACACTCAAGATTAGGATGAGAAGTATCGACAACTTTTATTGATGATATTGATTTGGTCAGCCTCTCCATGAAAAGGTTCAGAGCCTTACAATGATGTCTTATCTTCCCATGAGATGTGTATTTCTTATCTGTTCTCTTTCACTATTTCTCGAGATTAGTGATGAAGAAGAAGCCCCCCTTTTGTAGGTTCATTCTTCTGATATTTATCGCGGTGAGCTCCACGAGTAGGGAGTGAGTGGCCGTGACCACATTGAGATTTTATCCCCATGGAGAGACGGGTAGGCCGTTCCTTTTCCCCCTTACTGAATGAGAATAGAATCATGTTATAAGCTAGTGGTCATGCTTCATATCAATTATGGATTAGTTCAAGATACGATTATCTTCATTAATTGTCGTGGGGTCAGATTCTGACCCATACAGTTAGACCCTCTGTTTATCGAGGTCGTGTTTTGGCCGAACTTGAAGAATGGACTTTGTCGATTATGGTTTGAAAAACTTAGATAATGGAGGGGCGACCGTTGCTTTGGCCGAGACCGCATTCTTTGTGGCGACGGCCTAAATTTGTAGAATATTTGGAGTCATATTATCATATCATCGAGGCATCGCGTGAGCAGAAAAAAGCGCCTTTTCTCGGTGAAGGCGTATGGTGTTTTTAACACAATTCGAGCGAGATCGAACCTAATCACGTGCTGTCCTCGCGTTTGTTTGGGCTCGTAGTTGTCATCGACGATGGGATACGGGCCGTATGCGATGTGGTCGAGGGAAATAAGCGTGCACCGAATATGTTTTTATAGCGTTTAAAGTTTTTAGGATGTAAGGTGCGTTCTTCCAGTATCAGTAGGGATTATTTCACCGGCAAGGTGCCAGCGGAAGGCCGATAGGGCAATTCATGGTGCTTGTCATAATGGCACAAATCTTGGTAGAATCAAACCGTTTGATGGTTTGTCATACAGTTAATGCTGTCTATTGTATTTTTCGAAAAGCCACTTACGTTGCCTATAAAGGTGGGTTGAGGCATTCGTTTCTCAATACTTTATTATTCATCTGAGAGTGATTTTGTGGAAGCTTTTTCATTCTGCTAATTCACCTTCTCCTTTCTTTTCTTGATTGTGATAACCTTCATCATGCCCACCAAATTTCGTTCTTTTCTCTTCAAACAAATTGGTAATGGCAGATAGTTCTTCGCGCAATGCTCTTCCGATAGATTTGCCGGCCAATTCTCCAGCGGTTAAAGGTCCACTTCCGGCAATGAGAGGTGTTGAGTAGGCGGAGATCCGATGAACTCCATCAGTTGACGACATACTTCTATGGCCCGGAGGTCCAGTGATTGATTTTATCGCTGACGGTAGAGAGGACCCGGCGGATGAGGCCCTACTGATGGAGGAGATTGGAATGGCCCGATTACATGAGCAGGGGGTCATTCCAACCCATGCAGAAATTGTCCTCGCCAGAAGCGAGGAAAGGATCCACACCGACCGCAGGGGATACTGCATATTTTATGCGTATCCCTTCAGGTTGGGGTTCAGGATTCCACTTCCCATCCTGGTGGTGAATTTTTATCGTCACTATGGGGTGTGCTCGGGTTAGCTCACTCCTTCTCTATACAAGTTACTAGCGATGTTCCTGAAGTATAGGGAACTAGCTAGTAGGGTGGTCAGGCTGCGACACGTGCTTACCCTTTACGGCCCCCAGCGAGTTTGTGGCACTATGCTTCGGGAGTGCCCTCATGGGGCGGGGGGCCTAACTGTGGCACTGGATAATGAGGTAGACCCCATCCTTTCGAGTACTTATTTTAAATCAGGATCGAGCATTTAGTGGCATGCCCCACAGGGTTCCCGAAGGCTTGGAATCATGCACGTATATTTTCCTATTATCGTAACCTTTTTTTTTCCTCTTCTTTTTTATGTCTCACGTTTGTTAGAATTGACTCATTGTTATTGTTGTAGCCAAGAGGTCGCCACCAGCTCCGTTAGCTGGGATACGAAGGTGTCTTGAGTCCGTGCTTCCTCATACCGAGGGGATTCGTACATGGGTGTCCTTCTGGGAGAGACATGGCCACAAGCCTGCTACAGGTGAGAAATTGATTTCTATTCTTGCTCGGTTTTGGTTTGGTTATGCTTATCAACCTTGCTTTTCATGTGATAGGGAGTGCATGTCGTTGCAAGGCTCCTCAATTGGGCTTTCGGCAACCGGGTGTAATTGCTTGGCTTCTTGCAGCACCAGTATCACGTTGTGTACTGAGGGCGGCATCAGTTGAGTCTTCGGCGACTCCTTCTCCCCCTCAGGCCACATTTTGGGAAGAGGGGCTGTCGGGGGTTGTACGCTCTAGGAATGAATCGCCCTCAGACACGAAGGAGGAGTAGAGGCCACTGATCAGGTGCAGGGTCATCTTCACGATGGCTCCACCCGTAGTGATTAACTTGGACTCCCCTGCAGCGGATGTGGAAGAGGGTACGGCTGCGGCGCCTGCCCCTTAGGGCAAACAGATAGTGGGGGTTGCGCCGTGGCTTAGGCCACAAAGATTCCATCACTGCGGTGACTCATTTAGTAAGAAGTTCCTCAGTGATGTTGAGGTTGGTGAGCCAATCGTCCCGTTGGCGGTTGTGGCGGGAGGAAGAGGAGACGTCGCAGGAGAAGGGTCTAAGTCCGAATCGGATTTGGATCCCGAGGACGTCCGTATATTTTGGGAAGGCTTCACAAATTTGGTCGTGCGCATGGATGGAAGATCTCGCCTTATCGAAGTCCCTACAGATTTAAACTTGTTGCTCTAGGGCTCGAGTTTGGTGTCGCAGTTTGGGCTGCTATGCTCGAAAATCGTGAATGCATCGCTGAGGGACGTCACAGATATCGGGCTGAAAAATGAGGTTGTCATGATGGGCTTGAGGGTATGTAATTAGATGTTGGTTCACTCCTTCTTGCCTTGTTTTACTTTTCATTCTAATCATTGCCTTTGTTTTGCAGTCTTATTTGCTGGAGGTGGAGAGCATCCGTCGAGCGCTCGACGGTATTTTTGTGGGTGTTGGAGAAGTATCGCCGCTATAAGGATCGATGCCGGGAGATGAGCATACGCTTGAGGAATGGTCCCCGTAGCCGAGCCCTGGTTGAGGAGTTGGCGAGGCGGGGCTCCAAACACATCAAATGCTTGGAAGGATAAGTGCCCTTGAGGAACAGATCCGTCGGAAGGACGAGGAGCTCGAGGCCGGGAAGAGGGCCGCAACCGAGTGCGAACGCCAGGTCCTAGCTAAGGTAGCGGAGGTTACTGCTGCGGCGTGGAGCGGGAAGGTGGCTACACTGGAGGGTGAGGCTGCAGCCTTGAGTCATTAGGTGAACAACACCTCGTCGAGGTCTGATGCATTGTACGAGGCTGTCCGCACCGACGAGTCCAAGCTGTCAATGGTGAGGGTGGCTATCGCCTTCAGGAAGGTGAGCCTCGATGGGTGGATTGGTACTTTTGAGCGGGATGATGAGGCTATAGTGGAGCGGATTACGGCCCTGGAGGAAGAAAACCAGCGTTTACGGGACCAGGCCACTTCCTCTGGCCATGCTCGTAAACTTTGGGTTTATGCTGATACCCAACGGTACATATATATTAAAACATGTGGGAGGCCAGCATCGTGACTGAAGCTACTTTTGAAGGGGCGCGCCAAAAGGCTCGGGAGGCCCGTATGGACTGTGGTTTTGATGAAGCGATGCCAGGGGCTGACGATGGCGCAGATGGGGACTCAGACGGTGCCGAGTGAAAAGAAATGTTTTTTTTCCTTCTTTTTTTTATTAACCGGCCTTGGCGAGTGTAAGTGGGTATGTTCCGCAATCATTTTTATGAATAAACGAAATCTTATTTCCGTTATTTGCCTTGTATCTTTTTTGTACCTTCCCCTTTTTCCCTTTTTGGGTTTTTCTTTGCATGCGTTTGAAGGGGCGATCTGCCTTTGAGTTTGAACTCAGTAGGCAAGTTATTTTTTATTATTGGCGACTTTATTTTTCGACTCGGGGTGATCGAGTCGGAGCCGTTGCTTGGTGGTAGTGGCGCTTAGCCTTAGTCCCAGTTCGGGCGCGGCTGGACTACTAGCCGTGATGATACAGAGTGAGGCCTTGTGATCTGTCTGGGGCCGAAATTTACATGCCTCTAGTCTACGTTCGAGTTAAGCGTACTTACTTGAACGACGAGGGTACCGACCCCATGCCTTAATTTGTTGGACACTGAGTTTTGTCGAGTTCAATGGTAATGGAGCTCACTCCGAGTTCAGGCTCAGCTATGGTTGAACTACTTTAAGTTTAAGGGTGAGTGCACCAGGTTTTATGGTCCGAGCAAGGTCGAACTCGCTGGATTTGATGGCGAATGTGCGTAACCTGGGCCTTGGTTCAACCACATTTTAATTTATTGGCGAAGGTGTGTAGCTTGAGTCCTAGTTCAACTGTTGTTGATCATATTGGCGAAGGCGCATAGCCTGAGTCTTTGTTCAATCATAGTTGAACCTTGTCAATTTTGGAGGTTAAGGCGCGTAGCCTGAGTCCTAGTTCAACTGTTGTTGAACATATTGGCGAAGGCGCAAAGCCCGAGTCTTTGTTCAACCGTAGTTGAACTTTGTCAATTTTGGAGGTAAAGGCGCGTAGCCTGAGTCCCAGTTCAACTGTTGTTGAACTTATTAGCGAAGGCGCATAGCCTGAGTCTTTGTTCAACCATAGTTGAACTTTGTCAATTTTGGAGGCGAAGGCGCGTAGCCAGAGTCCCGGTTCGACTGTTGTTGAACTTATTGGCGAAGGCATATAACCTGAGTCTTTGTTCAACTATAGCTGAACCTTGTCAATTTTGGAGGCGAAGGCGCGTAGCCTGAGTCCTAGTTTGACTACTGTTGAACTTATTGGTGAAAGCGCATAGCCCGAGTCTTTGTTCAACCGTAGTTGAACCTTGTCAATTTTGGAGGCGAAGGCGCGTAGTTTGAGTCCCAGCTCAACTGTTGTTGAACTTATTAGCGAAGGCGCATAACTTGAGTCTTCGTTCAATCATAGTTGAACTTTGTCAATTTTGGAGGTGAAGGTGCGTAGCATGAGTCCCAGTTCAACTACTGTTGAACTTACTGGCGAAGGCGCATAGCCTTAGTCTTTGTTCAACCGTAGTTGAACTTTGTCAATTTTGGAGGCGAAGGTGCGTGGCCTGAGTCCTAGTTCAACTGTTGTTGAACTTATTGGCGAAGGCACGTAGCCTGAGTCTTTGTTCAACCGTAGTTGAACCTTGTCAATTTTGGAGGCGAAGGTGCGTAGCCTGAGTCCCAGTTCAACTATTGTTGAACTTATTGGAGAAGGCGCATAGCCTGAGTCTTCGTTCAACCGTAGTTGAAGTTTGTCAATTTTGGAGGCGAAGGCGCGTAGCCTGAGTCCCAGTTCAACGGTTGTTGAACTTATTGGCGAAGGCGCATAGCCTGAGTCTTTATCGTAGTTAAACTTTATCAATTTTGGAGGCTAAGGCCCGTAGCCTGAGTCCCAGTTCAACAGTCGTTGAACCTATTGGCAAAGGCATATAGCCTGAGTCTTTGTTCTACCGTAGTTGAACTTTGTCAAATTTGGAGGCGAAGGCGTGTAGCCTGAGTCCCTGTTCAATTATTGTTGAACTTATTAGCGAATGCGCATAGCCTGAGTCTTTCTGTTGTGGGTATTAAGCTCTGGGGCTCGATTTCGATTTGAGACCTTGAGCAGCTTATGCATTGCCCTCCTGATCGGGGAATCTGGTCTGTTTTGAGGTGGCTCTAGGCTCGAGATAGTTCTGTGCCTGTTCCCGATCGGGGCCCGAATCGGGTGTGTGTAGGGGGGCCTCATAGGGATCCTCCCCTAGAGGGAGGGGGAAGACTTCTTCTTCTTATTTGTACTACCGAGGATCGGAGAAAGAGAGAGAGGACTTGGATCTTGATTTGAGATTTTCGAGTTCCCCTTGTGTGAGATGTTGCTTTGGCTTGCTCGATCGGGGTTGTTCTTTTTTTTTTTTTTTTTTGCTTTATTCCATTTGGTCCTAGGATAAACTACGTGATTTTGCTAGGAAATCCCCACAAACGGCGCCAAATTATTCGACCCAAAAGTTATCGTACACTTTATGAATACAAAACAATATATATGAGTTACCGGTCAATTATAGAAAATCGTAATAATCCATGAACCATGTGAAAGAAATGATAATAAACACTCAAGATTAGGATAAGAAGTGTCGACAACTTTTATTGATGATATTGATTTGGTCTGCCTCTCAATGAAGAGGTTCAGAGCCTTAAAATAATGTCTTATCTTCACATGAGAAGAGTATTTCTTGTCTGTTCTCTTTCTTTCTTTCTAGAGATTAGTGATGAAGAAGAAGCCTCCCCCTTTCTGTGGGTTCATTCTTCTGATATTTATAGCTGTGAGCTCCACGAGTAGGAAGTGAGTGGCCGTGACCACATTGAGATTTCGTCCCCATAGGGAGGCGGGTATGCCGTACCTTTTTCCCCCTTACTGAATGAGAATAGAATCATGTTATAAGCTAGTGGTCATGCTTCTTATCAATTATGGATTAGTTCAAGATACAATTATCTTCATTAATTGTGATGAGTTCAAAGTGTGACCCATACAATCAACATTATGCATCTATACAGTAAGGACCAATGTTATGTTAGCATTGGGGCTACCCCTTAAACTAGTTAAATAATCTGAATGTTTTGAAATTTAAATAATCAACCAATTAAATAGTCTCATAATTGATACAAGATATACACATACGTAACTCTTAGCAAGAGCATGGGGTAGCCACTGCAAGCAAAGGAGATTTCCTGTAAACAATGAGGCCAGCAGGGGCTTCAGTCATATCCAAATCTTCCCCTTTTATCCCATCTGGTAATGCAAAATCAAACTTGTGCACAAGTCTTGCTAATGCTATCTCATTTACTGCAATAGCAAAAGTAGTTCCAGGGCAGCCCCTCCTCCCCGCGCCAAATGGAATTAACTCTAAGTGTAATCCTTTGAAATCTATAGCATTATTCAGGAACCTTTCTGGTCGGAACTCATCTGGATTTTCCCACAGCAACGGATCTCTTCCGATTGCCCAAACATTCACAATGGCTTGTGTTCCAGCTGCTATTTGATATCCTTTTAGTTTTACATCTTGTCTTGATTCTCGTGGGACTAGTAATGGTGCAGGGGGATGAAGCCTGAGGCTCTCTTTTATTACTGCTGTCAAGTAGTGCATATTTCCTAAATCATCCTCTGTTATCTCTTGTTTTCCCTGTGCAACTTGTCTCACCTCATTCTGCAATTTTTCCATGGCTTTTGGATTCCTCAAAAGTTCTGTCATTGTCCACTCTAAGGTTGTATATGTTGTCTCCGTACCAGCACCAAACATATCCTACGTGTTTGAAAGAAACACAAAACAAACTATTTTCAGTTCTTGGCATGTTCTAGTTATACTCATTCTGGGGGTAGAAAAATGGTTAAAAGAAAACAGCTAACCATTCATATTTTCACTGAAAAATGGGTTGGATATTGAACCTTTTAAAAACGGGTCAAATATAGATAAGAACTATATTATTCATTTTGAAAATGGAAACCAATGTGTATAACTTTTACGTTTGTAGAGCCTCAAATAGGGGTTCCTAAGTTAGGGAAACTAAGAATTCTTTCAGAAATGATCATAAGTTAGAGAGACTAAGAACTCTTTCAAAAATGATCTTATGCAATATGTCTTGGATAATATTATCACTATATTATCCGCCGATTAACTCGTTTTCTATTCGTAATAAATATGGGTCGGATCCGATGATTTATCCGTTTTTTCATTACTCGTTTTTGACCCGACCAACCTCATTTGCCACCTCCTATTAATTTGTTTCCAACATTGAGCTGTAGCCGGCAAAGTGATTACGCACCAGTTATACTCATAAGCAGTGGTGGAAACAAGATTTTCGCCATAAGGATTCAAGAGATAAATAAAAGTAAACACGCGACGAAATTAAGGAACTCAACATCAAATATACATATATATAAAAAATAAATCTTATATACACAATGTAATTAGGGGTGTCAATAGTTCGGTTCGGATGGTTATTTTATAAAATTTGTACCATATCAATTTTTTGGTTATTTTATTATGTATATCAAAAATCAAACTTTTCGAAACCATCTCAATTATATCGGTTTCACTTCGGTATCAATACGGTGTAGTTAATTAGACTTTGAGGAGGTATGTGATGCTTACCAGGAGGATAGCTTTTAGTGAATCTCTTTGAAGAGGAAAATCAGTCACGTTTTGTTTCTGAATTTCAAGCAAAACGTCCACCAAATCTTTAGTTTTTCCATTAGGAAGTTCATTTTTATCTCCTGTCATATGTTCATCAAGAACCTCCTCCATAAATGTATCCAACTCTTTAGCTACTTTCTTGATTTTATTGTCCAAACCATTAATCTTGTTCACCCAATCAAGCCATGGAATATAGTCACCAATGTTAACAGTACCTAATAATTCAGCAAGTGCTCCTAGCACGGACGTCTTAGTATTCTTCCCACCTTCCCCTTCATCATACCTCCTCCCAGAAGCCACTCTACTAATCACGTTATTAGTTAGGGAACTCAAAACATCTCTCAAATCTATGACTGAACTCGATGTTTGTTTGATTTTTTGGATCATATTTGCCGTTTCTTCTTCTCTAATGTCCCGAAATGATCGTACTCTTTTGTTGTTAAGAAGATGAAGCACAGAAATGCTTCTTACTTGCTTCCAGTGTTCACCATAGGGACAAAAAGCAACATCTTTGGAGCCATAGAGGATTCTATCACAGATGTTTGATTTTGGTCTATTCGAAAAAACCAGATCGTGGGTTTTCATGATATCGCAGGCAGCATCAACCGAAGAGGCAATGAGCACTGGCTTACTGCCAAAGTAAAGCAGCATGAGTGGACCATGTTGCTTGGATAGTTTCTGGAGAGCGCGGTGAGGAAGCGGGCCAAGTAGGTGAAGGTGTCCTAGAATTGGAAGCTTTGGTGGAGATGGTGGTAATTTCTTTTGGTTATGTGGAGTTTTAAAGAACCATTGATGAAGGAAGATGATGAAAATTAGTACAGGAACTACAAGTGAATACCAGGGGAAAGCCATGCTATAATATGTATTACAAGACTGTTTTACATATCTTTATATAATAATACAGGCCTAAGATTTTGTTTGAGGTACGTAGAGGAAGGTAGATTTTGTTGAAGTTAGATTTTGCCAACATATCTAGAGAAACTTAGTTTAAGTTATATTTTCTTTCACTTTGAAAGCTCTCCTTAACTCACGTTAGCTGATGGAGTAATACTTAAGGTCCATTAATGATTTTTATATTAATGTTTTTGGCAGGTAAACTGAAATGGTCAGTGATAAAGGATGAAAAGTACATATTTTGAGTGTAATTTGTGTTTTATTTTTTGTGTGAGTTGCGGGAGTTCATACCATTTTTGAAGTGAAAATATATGATCATTGTCACACCTCCTTTTTACCGCTGCCGCGCCCCGCGAAGGGCTTGGTACGAAGGGAGTTTTTCCAATTAAAGGACAATCGAAAACGGGATTTATTTATCAAGAGATTCATAGTCGCCACTTGGGAGATTTATGGTGTCCCAAGTCACCGGTTCGAATCCCGAATCGAGGAAAGGTTTGACTCTATTTAACAGTCGAACCAGAAATCCGGATAAGGAATTCTATTAACCCGAGAGAAGGTGTTAGGCATTCCCGAGTTCCGTGGTTCTAGCACGGTCGCTCAATTGTCATATTTGGCTTAACTATCTGATTTTTATAACATGCTTTTAACTTATGTGCAAATTTTAACTTTCAACCGCTTTTAATATTATTATTCATTATTTTAATAAAAGGAACTGCAACGTTGTGAAAAATGTATCTCGAACCGCGTCGCACCAATGCACCCATGGTTGTCAACACATTTCGACTCCGTTGAGATTTGGATTTAGGTCACATAAATGTGCACCCGTATTTAAGAAAGTAAGATTATTAACTATCGTGCCTAAAGTAGTTCCGTATTTGTAATTTGCGAGGGCCATGAAATTTAGCTAAATGGCACGCCTCAAATTCTAAGGATAAAACAAAATTAATTAAATGAGGGCCATGAAATTATCATTTTGTCCGGCACGCCCCACCTCAACTCCAATTTTAAGAGATCGTAACAAACTACAAAATTCACTAATTAATATCTACAAAGAAATGGAATTACAAATACTATTATTACTCCTAACAAGGATCTAAAAATGTAAATTACAATTGAGGCTATATATCATTGTTTTTAATACCTATGCCACTAAATTATTACTTTGTCCTTAGCGAAAATACTAGCCACTACATAGCATATGAGATGCAACGCATGGAAATTCAAAAATCTCATCAGAATGTGGTATCCTTGTCATTCCAACAACGCATGGCAATCCAAAAATAAAAAAAAACGACGTACATAGCATATATCATTGTTTTTAAACAGCAAAGCTATACTTGCAAAACAAACTCAAAATGAAACCACACCATTAATACCATTAGAGAAATATGAGAAAAAGTAAGAATGGCACCTGGAAAATGGAGTTTCAATTCCTCAAAGCATTCAGCAATTACAAAAACAAAATCAACACCATAGCCATGATAGAAACTCAAGCGGACTGAAGCTCGGACCTCGACAGAGCTTTGCCAATAAAACGCCGAAGCCGGATGAATCTCGAATGACACCTCGACACGAGTGGCAACCAAACTCGACTGAATCTAAACTGGAATGGTCGTTTGGCGACGAAGTGAAGGCAGTAGCAGCGGTGGTTGTTTATGGTCGCTGCTGGACGTGAGGGAGACGAAGTAGCAGCAGTGGATGGTCATTCATGGCTGCTGGACGAAGCAGAAACGGGAGGGTGGATGGTTGACGACGAAGTGGACTGCTGGACGACGGGCTTTGTTTCGGCGACTGGAGGTTTAGGGTGATCGATTAAGGGTGACGACGTGGTTGTCGATGGGCGTGTTGAGAGCCGGATGACGACGACCAGTGGTGAGAGACGACGCTGCTCTGCTGGTGGCAATAGCAGGCCGCTGGCTGTTCGACTGACGTGAGGGAGGTCGTTTGGTTAGTGACGCTGGAGAAGAAACGGAATGGAAGGGTGTTACGAAGGAGACGACCTGGGTTTCAATGAGTTTTTCAGCTCACTTCCATGGCTGATAATGGAGCTCTTCAGGCAGATTTGTTGAAGGCCAGAAAAAGCATCAATGGGTGTTTTCCCCCTTATGATAGCTGCGGCCGGTTTTTCTTCTTCTTTGGAAGGAGATGTACAGTACCCTTTTTTTTTACAAAAATCTCTAAAACCAGTCCCCCTTTTTCCGTGACCCCCCTACTGTAGTGCATGTATGTGATATATATTATGTTGTATTTCAAAAATATCAAGACCAAAAATGATAGGTCTCACGTGGGGTTGGGTACCCAAGAGTGATGGGTCTTCCTCGTGTTCTGTCCGTGTCCCCCATGTGTGTCCCCCACGCGTGGTGGGCTCGGATTATTATGGGCTAGGTCCGAAAATTATAAAACCGGGTAGTTTGAACCCGAATATTATTCTTCGCTCAGAACCGAGAATGGTGTTATTTAATTAATCATAGGTAGTCAAAATAACTATAATACTCATAATTAAAATAAAACTATTTTTTTATATTTTTCAAGTTTAAAATAACTACAAAATATTAATGAAACTATTTTTTTTTATTATTTTCATTTTTATAAAAAGATAAAAATATAAAGTACTATTTTTATATTTTTCAAGTTTAAAATAACTACAAAATATTAATGAAACTATTTTTTATTTTCGTTTTTTATAAAAAGATAAAAAATATAAAGTACTATTTTTGTATTTTTCAAGTTTAAAATGACTACGAAACATTAATAAAACTATATTTTTGTTATTTTTCATTTTAAGGTAAAAATAAAGTAAAAGAGTCAAATTTAGCTAAAATAGCTATATTAAAACTAAACTAAATATTTTACGCTAAAAATATAAAAAAATCTCGGGTAGGGGCAAAATCACGCATCTACAGTCAGATCCTCGGTTTTTTACACAAAGAGTTTTCAGACAAAGAACGACTAGATAAGTGTTTTGACCCGACCCTTATTCGGAGAGACTAAACTAAAAAGAAGAGGATGTGACCGAGCCCTTGTATCTGAGCTGCCTACATATCCTTGGCTATAAAGGAATCAGGCCACGTGTAGTTCAAAAGTGAGTGAGGAAGGGGTATACCAAGGTGGAGAGCCAGTCGAGGTGTTGTTCCGTTGAGGTTTCGTTCCATCGAGGTTCCGGTCCGTGGTCCTGCTATTACATCAAAAATCAAAGCATGAGAAGGACTAACTAAACCTATCAGCTACTAGTTACAAGATTCCTATCTATAAGTCTTCTGAAGCTTGATCTTGAGTATTGGTTGGTGCTTCATGCGGACTCTAAATTTGAACCTTTGATACTTGCTAGTTGCAGGTGCTGCTTTTCGGATCAAGACCAGGTATGCTGTGCTTGTGACCTCGGCCATGTCTTGAGCACACCACATCTTTCATCAACTTCTGCACTTGGATTAACTTCTTGCTTTTTTTTTTCATTGTGATTGACTTCTGTTGATCATCTCGGACTGTTGACTCGCATTCTGGTCGCAAGCTTCTTTTGTTGCTATCTTGCATTGCACTCCGAAGCGAATTCCCTTACTTGTGATCTTCGAGCTATTCTCCTTCGAAGTCTAAATCTATCTTTTCTTATCCTTGTTGCCTTCCTTCTGATTCATGCTGGGGATTTCCGTTACACTCTGTCACTTTCCGATTGTTCACTATCCTTATCAAATCTTGGAAACTGAGACGCCGTTCTGCTTTTCCGGTGGGCTTCTGACTTTATCAACAAACTCTAATCATTAATCGCCATTCCATTCTTCAGGCGGGCACCTGATTTCAACAACAACTTCAAAATAATAACTCGCCACTCCATTCTTCAGGCGGGCATCCTGACTTCACCTACAACTTCCAAAATATATCGCCACTCCTCTCTTCAGGCGGGCTCCTGACTTCAACATCTTTTGAAAATAAATCGCCATTCCTCTCTTCAGGCGGGCTCCTGACTTTAATATCTTAGCAAATTAAAATGCCATTCCTCTTTTCAGGCGGGCTCCTAACTTCAACATCCTAGCAAATTAAAACGCCATTCCTCTCTTCAGGCGGGCTCCTGACTTCCACAACATCTTTTGAAAATAAATCGCCATTCCTCTCTTCAGGCGGGCTCCTGACTTCAATCATCAACTTTTGAAAATAAATCGCCATTCCTCTCTTCGGGCGGGCTCCCGACTTCAACAACATCTTTTGAAAATAAACGCCATTCCTCTCTTCAGGCGGGCTCCTGACTTCAACAACATCTTTTGAAAATAAATTGACATTCCTCTCTTCAGGCGGGCTCCCTGACTTCAACATCAACTTTTGAAAATAAATCGCCATTCCTCTCTTCAGGCGGGCTCCTGACTTCAACAACATCCTTTGAAAATAAATCGCCACTCCATTCTTCGGGCGGGCTCCTGACTTCAACAACATCCTTTGAAAATAAATCGCCACTCCATTCTTCGGGCGGGCTCCTGACTTCAACAACATCTTTTGAAAATAAATCGCCACTCCATTCTTCAGGCGGGCTCCTGACTTCAACAACATCCTTTGAAAATAAATCGCCACTCCATTCTTCAGAGGCGGGCTCCTGACTTCAACATCAACTTTTGAAAATAAATCGCCATTCCTCTCTTCAGGCGGGCTCCTGACTTCAACATCAACTTTTGAAAATAAATCGCCACTCCATTCTTCAGGCGGGCTCCTGACTTCAACATCAACTCACTAACTCCATCCCATCCATGTCGCCTTCCTTTGCTTCCTGCACCGCTTTCTTCTTCCTGCATCGCCTCTTGGGCCATCCTTTCTTCTGAATTACCTTGTTTTGGAATTGCTTTCCTCCTGGGTCGTGTTATTTTTCTCTTGACTGCTGGGGATATCTTTGGAACTAATTACTTACCTGCTGGGGTAATGCTGCTGGGGAAATCTTCTTTATTTCCTCTTTTTCTACTTCCTTCAAAACCTTTATTCTCTCCCGGGATCGCTGGGGATTGAAATGTCATTAGCTGGGGATTACACTGTCGGGGGATCCCTTTTCCTTTTTCCTCTTTCCAAACCTCATTCGGGACTCGCGCTTGGCTCCCTTGAAAAACTTGTAGGATATAATGCTGCCGGAGAAATCTCGAAATCAGTGTTTCATTTTTCCGAGAACTGCTGGGGATGATACCGACTTCTTGCCTTTATGAACGCAAGCTTCCTCATTTTGTCTTGTCTGCTGGGGATATAATTTCCTCTATCACAACTTGTTGTTTTTTTTTTCAAAGCTGCTGGGGATAATCGGGTTCAAAGATCATTTCCTTGCGTTATCTGGCTTCTTTCCCCAACCGGGTATTTGGTTTCGAGAAAATTTTCGCAACGGGAGAAAATTTTCTGCCCTAGTTTGAGAATCTTCTTCGTGGCATGCTTTTCGCCAACAACTCCTCTTTTTCCTGTTTCAAATCAAAGAAAAATTGGTTAGTTTTAAAATGTGGTGGCTGGTTGTGGTGCTCTTGCTGGGGATGGTTCTCCTCTTCTTTCCCTGCTCTGCGTTTCATTGTCAGACCCTGTCGGGGATGTTATCATTTGATGATATTCATGCTGGGGATAGTTTTCTCCTTTCTTGCTTCCCCGCCTTCCTTGACGACTCTTTATTTGCGAACCTTTCCACGTGGTTTTCCACTGACCACCCGAATTCCTACGATAGTGACCCTTCGTAAAGACCTTGCATGTTTTATTGGCGAACCATTTTCTTTGTTCACCCTTGTCATTGAAAATACCTCTTCTGCTGGGGATATCCTCCCTTCTTCTGTGGCGTTCTCCGACCTTTGAATCTCACTGGCCTTGGCCTTGAGGTCATTAACCTTTACTTTTTATGGAGGTATCTTTTATGATGTTGGTCTACCCCTTTGTCAACTTCCTCTTGTTGGGGAACATCCTTCTGGACATTGGCATTGCGCTTGTTCCCTCCTGACTTATACCACTTGGGTGTACCAATTAGAATCCCGTCTTGCGTAATTGGAAAGCTGATGGAAAATTTTGCAGTCATTTCTTGCAAACAGACTCTATTGGGGAATTTTTGATAAAAAGAAGAAAGATAAAAGGAAACAGAATAAAAGACAAAAAAGAAGATGACTCTCTAAAAAGAAAAATTATAAAGTAAACCTATCAAACGTGGATAACAACTCTAATGGACATGACATGCACATATAGCCTATCCTCTATCGTTAAACCGCCTTTTGTAATCTTCGCCTGGGGCTTTCCCATCTGATTTCCAATCTCCGTTCGACTTGTAGTGCCCGAGGGGTTTTCACTACCAAGCCTCTCTCATTTCGGTTTTTCTCTCAGCTTTCATCGCCTTATGGTGCCTGTGAAGGTTTTCACTTCTAAGACTCTCTCATTTGTGTTACTTTTTCACTGGGGATTGGTGGTGTTACTGCTAAGACTCTCCTATTTTCTGCTGGAGATCGGAGTCTCTCTGCCGGGAATTAGAGTGTCATGTCCCGATGAAACTTCTCTCATTTGCCTAACTCAGCCTCTTTTGAAAATTGGTCAAAAGGTCTTTCTTTGGACCATAATGTGGGTTTGGACATGGCTAGAAAGAAAAGGTATTAAAGGCTCAAAATAAAACAAATTGGGTTCAAAATTACAACCTTCGGAATCCTATATTTTCCTTACATAAACACATTTTTTTTACTGCCCCTGTTTCTTGCTTGGGGATTTTTGGTTTTTATTTACACTATGACCGAGCTGTGAAGCGCCTACGTATCCTCCTTGAGGAATCAGGTCAAACGTAGTTCCCAATTCCTCTTTTTCAAATTTCTTTTTTCATACATTTTCCTTTTTCTTTTTCTTTTTTTATCTCTTTTTGTTGTTTTCTTTTTCTTTACTTTTTCTTTATCCCTTTCTTCTTTTGTCTTTCAGACTTGTGTTTCTAGTCTTTGCAACTAATTCCGAAGGAGGGGTATGAAAGAATTTAAAATAAGCCTCAAAGGGTTGACGATGGATAAAGTGTTTGGATAGCAGAACAAAATGCCTTCGTCATTCCAATCTTCAAAACATGCCAAGTGTAAACAACACAATCAATATTCGTCATATCTTTAAAGCACTGTTGGGCAACACTCTCATTATGAACGACCCCATGTCAATTTTGGCCAGCTTGCCTTTGACTGTTTCCTTTTTACTTGCCCCGGTTTCACATGACTCGGGATCCAAATAGTCTCAAATTGTTTTTATTTCCTTTAGATGACCCGATCATCTTCCAATTGCTTAATGATTAACTTTTAGAATTAAGCCACGATTATGTGTGCGCATGTCGTGTCACTAGATTCGGCGTTTGAGCACAAGACAAATCTAAAGGGTAAAAAGAACTAAACAAATAAAATGACCGGAAGTAACAAAAGACCGAAAGCTTCATTAAACTAATGACAAAATGGTTCAATGACAAAACAAGCAAAACAAACTAGAGTACAGCCCTGAAACAAAACTGGGCAAGACCAAAGCAAACTGCTAGGACAAAAGGGTTTGACCACAAGAAAACCCTGAAAATAACTCGGACAACAGAAATGACGACAAAAACGAACCACCAAAGCTCCATCTAGCTGACCAAAAGATGGAGTGTCTTCCCAATTACCAAGCACCACATTTTAGCCACTAAGTTCTGCATCAATATTGCTGAGGCTTCCATCTGCTTCAACATTTTTAGCTTCAGTCAATATACCCCCCAGAGGATTCGTGTGCTCCCTGTCATCGTCATTGATCACAATCAACCATCCTTTTTGAATCATTCTTTCTATTTCCTTTTTCAAGGTATGACAACTCTCAATATCGTGCCCTCTGACATTGGAATGGTATGCACATTGTGCAATAGGATCGAAGCTTCTTGCACGTGGATCGGGAGTATATTCGGGGAGCGGTGTAATCAGGCCGACATGCTTTAACCTTTCAAACAGACTTGCATAAGATTCTCCGATAGGGGTAAGAGCCTTTTCTCGCTTCAGCAACCTCTCCTCCCTAAACGCTTTATTTGGCCTGAAACCTGACCCAGGGGGTTTCCGGTATGTTCGTGGGGGTTGGTAGGCCTTTTGCAGAGCTGGGTACCTGGAAGGTGGAGTACGATTTTGGTCGTCCCTAGGAGAGTAGTGGTGTTGGGGACGAGAGTAGCATTGTGAAAACATAGCTGGGGGACGAGTAGTTGAGCTAGTTGAGCGGCTGGAAAAATTGTGATAGGCGGGTATATATGGAGGGTGTGGGGGATCATCTGGCATCGGGTTCATTGTACGGGTAAGGACAAAGTCTAGGAAGCTAGGTGGTGGCGGGGGTGGTGCTTTTCCATCCATCCACGCCCGATACATATCAGCCACATGTTGTCTCAATATTTTGACTTCTTCTACTAACTCGTTGTTCCGTTCAACCAGCTGTTGTCGGGTATCGGTATCAACCCACTCAGTCTTGAAATTATCTGCCATTGTCCTCTGACTTTGTCTTACAGGGAAGAGTTATTTTAGAACCACAACAAAACCACCTTTCTGTAAATGGACACAACAAAGCGAAGTCATCACGTTAGCGTTTGGGCATTTGACAGACAGGTGAACGCACATTAAGGATGCAATGAACCTAGGCAGTTAAACCTTTCTATCATGCATTTGCTTCAGTTTCATGTGTCATTCCAGCTTCTCATATCTGTGCTTCGCCAACTTTCCTTTATTTTCTAAATTGTTTTTTTTTCTATTTTTCTCTTTTTCTCTTTTTTTTTCTTTTTGTAGTTTTTCATTTTTTTTTCTTTTTGGTTATGGATATGGTCGAATCCTATGTGGATTGCCTACGTATCATGACCCCGCATGAATTAGACCGAGCGTAGTTCTTGCAAATTAATACAAGAAATAAAGAGATGAATATTTGATTTTTTGAAAGGAGTGGTAACCCAAACTTGATTTTGCGGCCACGACCTTTCAACATTTCCGCGAGGAAATATTTCAAGGTTGTGCCCAAAAATTATTTACAATGATTCAAAGTGGCTATTTTCACAAAAACAGCCTTCCGGCGTCCTTTCGGAACATTCGGCTATTTTTCAAAATGGCATCACTTTGATTTTATTGACAAAATTAAACACACATTTTTTTGGTTTTGTGAAAGATGTGCTAACCCAAACTTGATTTTGCGGCTACGACCTTTCAACATTTCCACGAGGAAATATTTCAAGGTTGTGCCCAAAAATTATTTACAATGATTCAAAGTGGCTATTTTTACAAAAACAGCCTTCCGGCGTCCTTTCGTAACATTCGGCTATTTTTCAAAATGGCATCACTTTGATTTTATTGACAAAATTAAACACACACATTTTTTTTGATTTTTGAAAGGTGTGGTTGGGCCCGATGAGGGTTGCCTACGTATCCTACCTAATGGCGAGAATCAAACCTGCGTAGTTCGGTCAGATTATTTTATGACCAATTATTTCAACAAAATTGCTCTTCCTATTTTTCAAATTTTCAAATTTTCGACAACATTTCGTCAATATTTTTGATATTTTTCTATTCCAAAATTCTATTTTTTTTTTCAGGAATTTAACCAATCATCATAATAATACATGATAAATAAATGCAACATATAATATACTCGGTCTTTGATTACCGGGTCACCTGTCCTAGACGGACCCAACCCCTGTGTTGAGTCCCCTAAGTCAAATGCAACGTGATGCAAATAAGCGTTTCCTACTAGGGATCCGGCATGAAGTCATGTTATTCTAAGCTCGGAACCTCGGTATGTGATCTAGACTGTGTACCCAAGTGGACAACTCGGGCTGAGGAAGGAGCTCCTTTCTGGGAACCAAAAGGCCAACCGGCTTAGAAACTTTCCGAGCCTCTTTATTATTTCGGGGTATGACACTAACAGAATAAGGAGTCTCAACCAGTGAGCACATCCCCGGGGGTGAGAGAAAGAAAGGACTCGGCGCAGTTTGTATATACAGTTCAGATAGTATCAAAGCGGTAAATATATAGCAGTTTGTATATACAGTTCAGATAGTATCAAAGTGGTAAACATATAGCACATTAATTAAACATATAATAAAATCAGATATAGACAAAAACAACAATTCAACTGAGCTCGAATTCTTAAACCCTAAATCGAAGTTCTGGGTTAGTTATCCCTAGCAGAGTTGCCAGAGCCGTCACACCTCCTTTTTACCACTGCCGCGCCCCGCGAAAGGCTTGGTACAAAGGGAGTTTTTCCAATTAAAGGACAATCGAAAACGGGATTTATTTATCAAGAGATTCAGAGTTGCCACTTGGGAGATTTATGGTGTCC
Source organism: Nicotiana noctiflora (assembly GCA_032618575.1). NCBI lineage: Eukaryota > Viridiplantae > Streptophyta > Magnoliopsida > Solanales > Solanaceae > Nicotiana > Nicotiana noctiflora. The sequence continues at coordinate 26,321 of JASVEL010001973.1, read as the reverse complement.
CAAGTCACCGGTTCGAATCCCGAATCGAGGAAAGGTTTGACTCTATTTAACAGTCCGCGAACCAGAAATCCGGATAAGGAATTCTATTAACCCGAGAGAAGGTGTTAGGCATTCCCGAGTTCCGTGGTTCTAGCACGGTCGCTCAATTGTCATATTTGGCTTAACTATCTGATTTTTATAACATGCTTTTAACTTATGTGCAAATTTTAACTTTCAACCGCTTTTAATATTATTATTCATTATTTTAATAAAAGGAACTGCAACGTTGTGAAAAACGTATCTCGAACCGCGTCGCACCAGTGCACCCGTGGTTGTCAACATATTTCGACTCCGTTGAGATTTGGATTTAGGTCACATAAATGTGCACCCGTATTTAAGAAAGTAAGATTATTAACTATCGTGCCTAAAGTAGTTCCGTATTTGTAATTTGCGAGGGCCATGAAATTTAGCTAAATGGCACGCCTCGAATTCTAAGGATAAAACAAAATTAATTAAATGAGGGCCATGAAATTATCATTTTGTCCGGCACGCCCCACCTCAACTCCAATTTTAAAAGATCGTAACAAACTACAAAATTCACTAATTAATATCTACAAAGAAATGGAATTACAAATACTATTATTACTCCTAACAAGGATCTAAAAATGTAAATTACAATTGAGGCTATATATCATTGTTTTTAATACCTATGCCACTAAATTATTACTTTGTCCTTAGCGAAAATACTAGCCACTACATAGCATATGAGATGCAACGCATGGAAATTCAAAATCTCATCAGAATGTGGTATCCTTGTCATTCCAACAACGCATGGCAATCCAAAAATAAAAAAAAACGACGTACATAGCATATATCATTGTTTTTAAACAGCAAAGCTATACTTGCAAAACAAACTCAAAATGAAACCACACCATTAATACCATTAGAGAAATATGAGAAAAAGTAAGAATGGCACCTGGAAAATGGAGTTTCAATTCCTCAAAGCATTCAGCAATTACAAAAACAAAATCAACACCATAGCCATGATAGAAACTCAAGCGGACTGAAGCTCGGACCTCGACAGAGCTTTGCCAATAAAACGCCGAAGCCGGATGAATCTCGAATGACACCTCGACACGAGTGGCAACCAAACTCGATTGAATCTAAACTGGAATGGTCGTTTGGCGACGAAGTGAAGGCAGTAGCAGCGGTGGTTGTTTATGGTCGCTGCTGGACGTGAGGGAGACGAAGTAGCAGCAGTGGATGGTCATTCATGGCTGCTGGACGAAGCAGAAACGGGAGGGTGGATGGTTGACGACGAAGTGGACTGCTGGACGACGGGCTGTGTTTCAGCGACTGGAGGTTTATGGTGATCGATTAAGGGTGACGACGTGGTTGTCGATGGGCGTGTTGAGAGCCGGATGACGACGACCAGTGGTGAGAGACGACGCTGCTGTGCTGGTGGCAATACCAGGCCGGTGGCTGTTCGACTGACGTGAGGGAGGTCGTTTGGTTAGTGACGCTGGAGAAGAAACGGAATGGAAGGGGTGTTACGAAGGAGACGACCTGGGTTTCAATGAGTTTTTCAGCTCACTTCCATGGCTGAAAATGGAGCTCTTCAGGCAGATTTGTTGAAGGCCAGAAAAAGCATCAATGGGTGTTTTCCCCCTTATGATAGCTGCGGCCGGTTTTTCTTCTTCTTTGGAAGGAGATGTACAGTACCCTTTTTTTTTACAAAAATCTCTAAAACCAGTCCCCCTTTTTCCGTGACCCCCCTACTGTAGTGCATGTATGTGATATATATTATGTTGTATTTCAAAAATATCAAGACCAAAAATGATGGGTCTCACGTGGGGTTGGGTACCCAAGAGTGATGGGTCTTCCTCGTGTTCTGTCCGTGTCCCCCATGTGTGTCCCCCACGCGTGGTGGGCTCGGATTATTATGGGCTAGGTCCGAAAATTATAAAACCGGGTAGTTTGAACCCGAATATTATTCTTCGCCCGGAACCGAGAATGGTGTTATTTAATTAATCCTAGGTAATCAAAATAACTATAATACTCATAATTAAAATAAAACTATTTTTTTTATATTTTTCAAGTTTAAAATAACTACAAAATATTAATGAAACTATTTTTTTTTTATTATTTTCGTTTTTATAAAAAAAATATAAAGTACTATTTTTATATTTTTCAAGTTTAAAATAACTACAAAATATTAATGAAACTATTTTTTATTTTCGTTTTTATAAAAAGATAAAAAAATATAAAGTACTATTTTTGTATTTTTCAACTTTAAAATGACTACGAAACATTAATAAAACTATATTTTTGTTATTTTTCATTTTAAGGTAAAAATAAAGTAAAAGAGTTAAATTTAGCTAAAATAGTTATATTAAAACTAAACTAAATATTTTACGCTAAAAATATAAAAAAATCTCGGGTAGGGGCAAAATCACGCATCTACAATCATTACGTGTTTCTTATGTGTTGGAACAAACTTATGTGGAAAATGATCAAATAAGAGAAAAATTGGTAAAAAAAGAGCTGAAGAGAAAAGTCCTGAACAAGGAAGTGAGGTTCACTTCGCCAGACCGGGACCGGAGCAGAAGAAACCAGAAAAGTCCCGGGCAGCAAAGCGATGTTCACTTCGCCAGACCGTGATTTGAGCAGAAGAAACCAACTTCTCCAATCCGAAATAGAAGAAGGAAAATTTGCCCATACAAATCCTAATCGCAATAAATACATTCTAAAACATGTTTTTGAGGGGAAAATACTACTTTGGAGGGAGAGAGGACTTTAGGGAGGCAAGAATATACTAGGAGCAAGGAGGAAAATTTTTCTACGAGTTTTTTCACTTTCTTCTTCCTATTTCCATTGTCGTAGATGTACATATTGCTAGGTTTCAAATTTGATCTTATATTTTCAGTATTTGATTTTTTTTTAAATTTTTTTTACTTGTTCATTTGGGAAACATGATATCTTGGAATTATGGGAGCTTTGATATTTGGTAATTTTACTATTAATCTCCCTTGTGCTTATTATGGAGGAAATCTGTAACGATCCGACCGATCGTTTTGAGAAATTAAGCTCTGTTCAGCGAAATAAGGTCTGGACCGCTTCGTAATATTAGTATCGATTATCGTGCATGGTGGAATTCGACTTTCGGATGGTTTAGAGTCAAATTTAGAGAAGAAAACTTGTTTTGGAAGTTGAAATGGTGAAAAGTATACCGGAATTGGACTTTTGTGTAAATGACCCCAGAATGGGTCGTGAATGACCTCAACAGTTTCGTATGGTGATTTTGGACTTAGGCGTACGTCCGGATTCAGATGTGGAGGTCCGTAGAGTAATTGAGGCATTTCGGCGAAAGTTGAAGTTGGAAAATGAAGAAGTTTGACCCACAGTTGACTTTTGGTATATCAGGGTTGGGAAGCGATTCCAAGAGTCGGAATAGCTCCGTTATGTCATTTTGGACTTGGCTACAAAATTTGCCATCATTCCGAGTTGGATTGATAGGTTTTGGCATGAGATTCGTTATTTGAAGACTTGGAGGTTCATAAGCTTGATTTTTGGTTTGATTCGTCGTTTCGATGTTGTATTATGTGATTTGGGACTTCGAGCGAGTCCGTGTTAGCTTTTATGACTTGTGTGTGTGATTGGTTGAGATCCCGGGGGCCTTGGGTGTGTTTCTGATGCTCAATGGGTAAATTTTGAAGTTAAAAGGAAAATTGCAGCACGCCTTCTGTTTTTTTCGCTTCTGCGACTTGGGAACCACAGAAGCGGCACCGCATAAGTGGCTTGGCAGCCGTAGAAGCAGAAAGTGGACGTTGGTTTGGGAACCACAGAAGCGATATATGTTCCGTTGAAGCGAAGTCGCTTCTGCGATGGGTGGACCGCAGAAGCGGTTGGCTTTCCGCAAAAGCGGGACCGTAGAAGCGGTCCCTGGACCACAAAAGCGGAATCACTGGTGTGAAGTAGGATATTCCGAGGGTTTATTTCAAAAGTTGGAAAATCAATTGAGAGCTCGGGAGAAGGCGATTTTGGGTGAATTTTGAAGAGAGGATTAGTGGGTAATTTTTCTTTAACCTCATTTAATTGTTTTCTATCAATATCTAGTTAAATCTGCCATTAGAATTTGAATTCAAGGTCAAAATTGGGGAAAATTGGATGAAACTTCTTAGACTTAATTATTATATTTTGAGTGGGCATTTGACCTCCGAATTGGAAGATTTTTATACGGTTAGACTCGTGAGAGTACAAGCGTTTTGAAAATATGAGAAGTATTCGATTTTGAGACGTTGGTCTGAGGGGTGTTTTGGTCATTTTACCTAATTTTGCGCTTTAGCTTTGAATTAAATAATAAAATCAGTTGCTTGGGATGTTAATTACAATATGTGATTAAATTTAATAGATTTGGTCCATTTGGAGTCAAAAACTCGTGGCAAGAACGTGGTTGCTAGTTGATTTTAGCCGATTTGAGGTAAGAATCTTGCCTAACCTTGTGTGGGGGACTTCCCTTTAGAATTTGAGTCTTTTTTGTTGATTGTATTCCTTGTACGCGAGGTGACGAGCGCGTGCTCAGATTTATTTGTGGAAAATTGTCCTTTTTAGGTTCTTAGATCCTTGAAATCATCGAATATGGAGTTGTTCTTGATACGATTGAGTTTCCTATTATTAGTTTCACTTCTGCATGACTTACTTGGAATTTATTTGCCCTTTTGGTTTATTCTTGCTGCCTAATTGACTTTTACTTGTTTAACTGACTATATTTACTCTTATCTAGGCACGTTATCTTTCCTAACTGCTTGTCTTAAATTGGAAATCATTATTTCTATTTCTCATGTAATTAATCGGCCCTAATTGAAAAGAAGTTAGATATCCTATGCTTAGCTGATATTCCCTTATTGAGATTTATGTAACGTATGTTAACTCCCTCGTTATTGAATTACGTATTATGGAATAGTTGCTTCGTAGTATTTTCTTTCTTGCTAAGTTGTTCTTATTGCGCTTAGTATATCCCTTTTGCTATTTTTTTCCTCGTGAGTTAGTTGTACCGTCTTTTGGTGAACAGAATTGCTTGAGTTGAATCTCTTGATTTGTTCCTGTATATATATTGTCATTTATTGTGTTGTACTTGAGATTGTGATGTACGAGATTTCTATCGTGCAGTCGTTGATATTATGATGCACGAGGTTTCTGTCATGCGGTTATTGATATTGTAATGCACGAGGTTTCTGCCGTGCGGTTGTTGATATTGTGATGCATGAGGTTTCTGCCGTGCGGTTGTTGATATTGTGATGCACGAGGTTTCTTCCGTGCGGTTGTTGATATTGTGATGCACAAGATTTCTGCCGTGCGGTGGTTGCTATTGTGATGCACGAGGTTTCTATCGTGCGGTTGTTGATGAAGGGTTGCACGAGGTCTTTGTCGTGCCATTGTTGTTATTGATGTTTTGCACATGTGGCGTAATAAGGCGGAATATGTTATATGCTTATATATGGGTTGCGCATGTGGCAGAATAAGGTGGGACATTGTTATGCACGTGTGGCGAAATAAGGTGGTGCATATCATATTATTTATTGCACACGTGGCGAAATAAGGGGGCTATGTCATGAATTGATTGAATAGAGTTGTGACGGCCTGTGGAGGCATTCCTATTTGTTCTATATTGTGGTTGTGGGTTGTTTACATGTGTGAGCGTTACCGCTTGGGAGTTGTGAGGAAACATCGTACGTGCAGTCCGTTCTCTCTTTTCATGTTCGCTAACTGGTAGGATTTTTGTTAGAAACACTTGCACAAGCATACATGTAGCTAAACACTCCTATTAGAGTGAATTCCTCCTGATTTTGCTAAGGGTGAAGGTATGCCCTCGTCGTCTATTATATTTGAGAGAGTGGCCCTAGCTGACCAGTTAGTTGTCACCTTGATCATGAGGTTGATGGGGCATATGATGCCCATTTGTTAAGATTCAGATGCTGGGCCTTTTACGAGTTGTGGTTATTCGAGACTTGGTGAAATTATGGAAAGAGTTGAATAAGACCTCTCATGAACATCATTGTAGGGTATGAGTTATTGACTTGTCTTTTCCCATGTTGTGTTGTGACTCTAGGAATTGGATCGTGATTATGCCGTTGTTTTGTATCATCGTTAATTATATTCATGTTGTTAATTTATTATGTTTATCCCTTATTGTGAATTATAGCATTTTGGTCATTCATGCAGTCTTTACATATTCATATGTCATTACTATTATTCCAATTAATATACTGTTTATTGACCGGTAGGTGCCTCGACTGTTCCTCGTCACTACTCCATCGAGGTTAGTCTTGATACTTACTAGGCACCGCCATGGTGTGCTCATGCTACTCTTCTGTACATTTTTATTGTGTAGATACAGGTACTCCCACTCAGTTTTGTCAGCCTTGGAAGGAGGCATATCGGTAAAGACTTCGAGGTATATCTGCTACCTCCGCAGACCGAGGAGTCCCTTTCCAGCTTTCTGTAATAATTATAGTTCTTCCAATATTTCTCTTTTGTATAGATATTCTTGAGTCAGAGCCTCTTATGTATTTCTTAGCTTGTGATTTGTGAGTTTACAGGTTTTGGGAATGTTGTTAGCTTTGAGAATTGTTATAGTATGTGCCGAGCGGCACCTTAAACACCATTTTTATTTTACTATTCCAGTATTATTTACTTTCTTCCGCAATTATGATTTATTTTCCGCATTTTTAGTCTTACCTAGTCATAGGAACTAGGTGCCATCACGACATGTTCATGGAGGGTGAACTGGGGTCGTGACAAAGTGGTATCAAATCTCTAGGTTTATAGGAGTCAAAGATCACAAGTCGGTTTATTAGAGTCTCATGGATCGGTATAGAGACGTCTGCACTTATCTACGAGAGGCTATGTTACCGTTAGGAAAGTTTAACTTCATTTGGTTTCCTTATCGTGCGAGATTTTTGACATCCACGCTCCTATACCCCTGTCTTCTACTCTCTCACAGATGGTGAGGACACGTACTACTCAAGGTGATCAGGCACCCGCGTCCCCTGCTGCAGCCGTCAGAGGTCGAGGCCAGGGTAGAGTTCGAGGACGCGCATGTGGCGCAGTGAGAGCGCATGCGCTAGTTGCCAACGACGCACTGCCAGCAGATCCAACCGAAGTCCAGGCACCTGACACGACCACTGCTACTACTACCCCAGCCATTCAAGAGACTTTGGCACAATTCACGAGTATGTACACCACTTTTGCCCAGGTAGGATTGCTTCCCCTTGCTGCAGCCATATCCCAGGCCGGGGGAGGAGCACAAACTCTCGCCGCCTGCACTCCTGAGAAGTGAGTGCATGTTGAGAAGTTCCCAGAGATTATTCCTACGCCGCCTGCGGCACCAGTTCAGCCTGAGAGCATAGCAATAGCTTCCGAGCAGGAGCAGATGAGACTAGAGAGGTTCAAGAAGTATGATCCTACGATGTTCAGTGGATTAGCATCAGACAATTCCTTGGGGTTTCTTGATGAGTGTTATCGTATTCTCCATACTATGGGTATCTCAGGATCGAGACATTTCAGCTTCGAGGAGCCGCCTATGATTGGTGGAACACCTATGAATTAGACAGTCCGGACGAGGCAGCTTCATTGACTTGGACTCAGTTTTCAGATATGTTTCAGAGAGAGTTTGTTCCTCTGAGCCTCAGGGATGCATGATGCATGGAGTTTGAGCATTTGCGCTAGGGTGTTATGACCGTCTCGGAGTATGCTGTCTGTTACACCAGTTTGGCTAGACATGCCTCAGCCTTGGTTTCTACTGTCTGCGAGAAGGTTCGCTGGTTCATTGAGGGGCTTATTCCTAGCATCAGGTCCAGCATGGCCCGTGAGTTATAGATGGATATTCTATATCAGCAGGTGGTGAACATTGCTAGGAGGATAGAGAGTATGCATGCTAGAGAGATAATAGGAGAGAGTACAGACGAGATCAGGAGGGAGAGTTTGAGGAGGCGAGGAGTCCTCGTAGACCGAGGAGATATATAGGTCTTTATTTGGAGGTAGGGTGCGTCATGGTAGAGGTTTTACGGGTCAGCCAGTTCAATTCGCGCTTCAGACTCAGCATGGTGATTTAGGTGTTCATGGGTCTCAGATTGCCCACACCTCGCAGTTCCCACCACCTTGTCAGCAGAGAGGGTGTTTTGAGTATGGAGATACTAGCCACATGATGAGATATTGTCCCCGACTTTAGACCGGTGTGTCCCAGCGAGGTATTCAGGCAGGTAGAGGGCACCCGAGAAGGGGAGGCCCGTCCCGTTGATGTGCTTCATATGGTAGGCTTAAGGCCGGGACACCAGTTGAATATCATTTAGGTACATATTCTGTTTATTATTGTGTTCATCACAGCTCTTCTTATTGGGGCGAGCTCCCTTGTTTGTTAATCCCAGTTATGGGTGCATTTCATGATTGGCACTATGTTTATGTGATTATCCTGTTAGTAGGTTTTATGAGTGATATCTGTGTCTATCATCCTATTCTAGATATTGTCGAGAGTTATGTGGCTAGTTGTAAATTCATGTTGTCCATTTCAGTAGGTTTGAGGTGATCACTGAGTATTCATGGTTACAAGCCGTGATGTCTATGCTCCCCCGATGTGGGAGCCACCCTGTATTATAATTTGTAGACGGAATTGATCTGGCGAGAGTCTCAAGATGGGTTGATGTATGCCCTACTTGCGATTCAGTGTTGAGGGCGGGACCCTCGTGATTTTAGGTGATTCGATATATTGAAACCAGGCTATGTACTGCGGTGAGAGTTATATCGGTATAAGATCCTTGTGAGTCTTTTATATGCTTTCATTCTTTCTTGTTAGATGTTTTTGTCAGTTTGTGTTTTGGAAGAATTTGTGCTAGTTGATTTGTTGTTAGTTCCCTTATGTGTTTCCTTTCCCATATTCAGTCATTTCCGTTCTATGCTTCTTGAGTTTAGCGTGTGGGATATGTACCCATTTTTGTTGGTTGAGATTTGGTTATTCGGGTGTTTGCTATGCAGTTTTCGTGGTTATTGTGTCATCGCCAGTGTTGTAAAGGTTTGAAAAGAAATCCTGTTGAATATGAGGCTTATAGCCATTACAGATTTGATCTCAGGCAAGTATTGCTAATAGAAATGTTATTGTGGACCTATGTGCGGTGGGTCATATTGTGTGGTTGTACCTTGTGTGTGTTGGCTTGTATTGAAATAGTTGATTGAGTGTGATACCGGATATGGGTTTAGGATTGGATCTTTTAGAAAAGGATGGAAGGTGAGAAATTCTGACTTGAAGGCCTATTGGTATTGCTAGAAAGGTTAAATTATAGTTGAGTTGGTGTCATCAGGCTGGAGTTGATTGGGGTGACGTGGGATCACCCGCGGGTGTATGTTGGAAGTGCGCACTAAGTGACTTGAGGATTTCAAGGTGAATCTTAGCACGTTCGAGAACGAATATTGGTTTTAAGAGGGGGAGGATGTAACGACCCGACCAGTCATTTTGAGTAACTAAGCTTTGTTTAGCGACATAAGGTCTGGAACCGCTTTGTAATATGATTATCGATTAGCATACATGGTGGAATATGGCTTTCGGATGAATTAAAGTCAAATTTAGAGAAGAAACCTTATTTTGGAAGTTGAAACAGTGAAAAGTATACAGGAATTGGACTTTTGTGTAAACGACCCCGGAATGGGTCGTGAATGATCTCAATAGCTTTGTATGGTAATTTTGGACTTAGGCGCACGTCCGGATTCAGATTTGGAGGTCTGTGGAGTAAATTGAGGCATTTCAGCGAAAGTTGAAGTTGGAAAATGAAGAAGTTTGACCCACAGTTAACTTTTGGGATATCGGGGTCGGGATGTGATTCCAAGAGTTGGAATAGCTCCGTTATGTCATTTAGACTTGTTCGCAAAATTTGCGGTCATTCCGAGTTAGATTGATAGGTTTTGAGATTCATTATTTGAAGACTTGGAGGTTCATAAGCTTGATTTTTGGTTTGATTCGTCGTTTTGATTGGTTGAGGTCCCAGTGGCCTCGGGTGTGTTTCAGATGCTCAATGGGTAAATTTTGAAGTTAGAAGGAAAATTGCAGCATGCCTTCTATTATTTTCGCTTCTGCGGCTTGGGAACCGCAGAAGCGGCTTGGCAACCACAAAAGCGGAAAGTGGACATTGGCTTGGGAACCGCAGAAGTGGTGTATGTTCCGCTAACGCGAAGTTGCTTTTGCGATGGGTGGACCGCAAAAGTGGTTGGTCAGCTAATTAGGAGAGCCGCAAAAGCGGTTGGCTTTCCGCAAAAGCGGTCCGTGGACCGCAAAAGTGGAAATCACTGGTGTGAAGTAGGATATTCAGTGGGTAATGTTTCTTTAACCTCATTTAGTTGTTTTCTATCTATATCTGGTTAAATCTACTGTTAAAATTCGAATTCAAGGTCAAAATTGGGAAAACTTTGATGAAACTTCTTAGACTTAATTATTATGTTTTTAGCGGGCATTTGACCTCCGAATTGGGAGATTTTATATGGTTAGACTCGTGAGAGTACGAGCGTTCTAAAAATATGAAAAGTATTCGATTTCGAGATGTTGGCTTGAGGGGTGTTTTGGTCATTTTACTTAATTTTGCATTTTAGCTTTGAATTAAATAATATAATCAGTTGGTTGAGATGTTAATTACAATTTTTGATTTAACTAAATAGATTTGGGCCATTTGGAGTCGAGAACTCGTGGCAAGAACGTGGTTGCTAGTTGATTTTAACTGGTTTGAGGTACGTATCTTGCCTAACCTTGTGTGGGGAGGCTTTCCCTTAGGATTTGAGTCTTCTTTGTTGATTGTGTTCCTTGTACGCGAGATGACGAGTGCGTGCTCGGATTTATTTGTGGAAAATTGTCCCTTTTAGGTTCTTAGATCCTTGAAATCATCGAATATAGATTTGTTCTTGATACGATTGAGTTTCCTGTTATTAGTTTTACTTCTACATGATTTACTTGGAATTTATTTGCCCTTTTGGTTTATTCTTGATGCCTAATTGACTTTTACTTGTTTAACTGAAGACATTTACTTTTATCTAGCCACGGTATCTTTCCTAACTGCTTGTCTTAAATTGGAAATCATTATTTCTATTTCTCATGTAATTAATCGGCCCTAATTGAAAAGAAGTTAGATATCCTATGCTTAGTTGATATTTCCTCATTGAGATTTATGTGACTTATGTTAACTCCCTCGTTGTTGAATTACATATTATGGAATCGTTGCTTCGTAGTATTTTCTCCCTTGCTGAGTTATTCTTATTACGCTTAATATTTCCCTGTTGCAGTTTTTTCCCCGTGAGTTACTTGTACCGTCTTTTGGTGAACAGAATTTCCTCAGTTGATTCTCTTGCTTTGTTCCTGTATATATATTGTCATTGATTGTGTTGTACTTGAGATTGTGATGCACGAGGTTTCTGTCGTGCGGTTGTTGATATTGTAATGCATGAGGTTTCTACCGTACTGTTGATATTGTGATGCACTATATTTCTGCCGTGCGGTTGTTGATATTGTGATTCACGAGGTTTCTACCGTGTGGTTGTTAATATTGTGATGCACGAGGTTTCTGCCGTGCGGTTGTTGATATTGTGATGCACGAGGTTTCTGCCATGCGGTGGGTTCTACTGTGATGCACGAGGTTTCTGTCGTGCGGTTGTTGTTGAAGGGTTGCACAAGTTCTTTACCGTGCCATTGTTGTTATTGATGTTTTGCACATGCGGCGTAATAAGGTGGGATATGTTATATTCTTATATATGGGTTGCGCTTGTGGCGGAATAAGGTGGGACATTGTTATGCATGTGTGACGAAATAAGGCGGTACCTATTATATTATTTATTGCACACGTGGCGAAATAAGGGGGCTATTTCAGGGATTGATTGTATAGAGTTGTAACGGCCTGTGGAGGCATTCCTATTTGTTTATATTGTGGTTGTGGGTTGTTTACCTGTGTGAGCGTTACCGCTTGGGAGTTTTGAGGAGACATCGTACGTGCAGTTCGTTCTCTCTTTTCATGTTCGCTAACTAATAGGATTTTTGTTAGAAACACTTGCACAAGCATACTCGTAGCTGAACACTCCTATTAGAGGTGCATTCCTCCTGATTTTGCTAAGGGTGGCGGTACGCCCTCGTTGTCTATTATATTTGGGAGATTGGCCCTAGTTGGCCAGTTAGTTGTCAGCTTGATCATGATGTTGATTGGGCATAGGATGCCCATTTGTTAAGATTCAGATGCTGGGACATTTACGAGTTGTGGTTATCCTAGACTTGGTGAAATTATGGAAAGAGTTGAATAAGACCTCTCATGGACATCATTGTAGGATATGAGTTATTGACTTGTCTTTCCCCATGCTGTTTTGTGACTTTAGGAATTGGATCGTGATTCTGCTGTTATTTCGTATCATCGTTAATTACATTCCTGTTGTTAATTGTTGTGTTTATCCCTTATTGTGAATTGTAGCATTTTGGTCATTCATACAGTATTTACATATTCATATGTCGTTACCGTTATTCCTATGATTATAATGTTTATTGATCGGTAGGTGCTCGACTGTTCCTCGTCACTACTCCATCGAGGTTAGTCTTGATACTTACTGGGCACTGCTGTGGTGTGCTCATGCTACTCTTCTGCACATTTTTGTTGTGAAGATACAGGTACTCCCACTCAGTTTTGTCAACCTTGGAAGGAGGTGTATTGGTAGAGACTTCAAGGTATATCTGCTACGTTCGCAGACCGAGGAGTCCCTTTCCAGCTTTCTGTAATAAGTATAGTTCTTCCAGTATTTCTCTTTTGTATAGATATTCTTGATTTAGAGCCTCTTATGTATTCCTTAGCTTGTAATTTGTGAGTTTCAGGATTTTAGGAATGTTGTGAGCTTTGAGAATTGTTATGGTATGTGCCGAGCGACACCTTAAACACCATTTTTATTTTACTATTCCAGTATTATTTACTTTCTTCTACAATTGTGATTTATCTTCTACATTGTTAGGCTTACCTAGTCATAGGAACTAGGTGCCATCACGATATGTTCATGGAGGGTGAACTGGGGTCGTGATAAAATCACTTGTGGTAAACTTGTCAAAATATTCTCGAGAGCGAGTTTTGTGCACCAACTCAATCTTATATTTGGAATGTATGTGATTTTTGTGGTAGTCAAGATGGTCACTTTTATGGTATTGATTGTATTTCATATATTCTTATACCCCTTATTATGATGGTTCTACTTTTTCTTGTGAAGTTAACAAGAACAAAGAACTCGGGGTAGTTGACATGAATAAGATCAAAGATATGTTAGAATGCCTCATGGAACGAAGTAATGATAAACAACTGCAAATAAAAAGGCAATGGAATACTATTCAAAGTCAAGATGCAACTATTCTTAACCTGGAGGCACAAACGAGTCAATTGGTTGAAGAATTTAAAGCTCAACAGGCTGATATTGTGGATAGTATTAGAAAAGAGCATGCATTAGATGCAAAAATTGAAGTGATAATGGAGTAGGTCAGAGTAGAACACCAACAACCTATCCAATTTGAGTTTGAGGATGCTTATGTTGTAGATGAGATACTAGAGTCAATCAATAACATTGATGATACATATTAAGATGACTCTAGTTTCATTGGTGTAGAGGATATTGAAAGTCTAAAAGTTCATGTAGTTGAGCAATTGATCCATACTCCAAGTATTTTTTCACATTGTATTTGGATGATGAGATGAAAATAGAGTCCTTCGAGCCAATTGAGGAGTCAAGGAATGAGGAACAAGGGCCTACATTCTGGAATTTTTCTTACCAGAACATTAGGATTACATACCTCATGCAGAGGCTAAGTCAAGAATACTATACTATTTTCTTGGGGTAGTTAGATTTGTTCTACCACTCTTGGATCATAGTAGAAAATCTGAAGCAAAACTTACGGTTCAATTCACAAGCTCGAGGTGGAGGGAAAAAGGTAATTTGCAACGAGACCTTAAATCAACCGTTTGTTGGGAGGCAATCCAACTTTACAATTTTTTTATATTATTTATTATTGTATTATTATTTTAATGTTGTTTTTGATTTCTCTAGGAGAACGAGAAGCAAGATCATTGGAAGAAAGCAAAAGCAAGAGAGAAGGTTAGAACTAAATGTGGGGTGCCCGCACAAAGAACCAAGTATGTGAGAAGTTTGAGTACCCTATGAATTCCTAATGCTTCGTCCTTTGGCCTATCATGGAGTTTTTTTCTTTTTGAACTAATAATAGAATGGGGGAGAACTTGAGTATCTATGTTTTTTGACATATTTTATATCGGGGCTTAGAGGTGGATCATTTGCACTAAGTACATTCTTCATGGTCTTTGTATTTACATGCCTTTGAAAATATGTTTAGCTTTCTTCTGACACCGAGGCTCATCTTTTGACTTTTCTGATTAATTCTTGTGTGCTTAAATTTTATGATGACTGTGCTAGTTATTTTAACTTAAGATGTAGGTCAGAGCCATCCTAAGTGAGTCATGTGCATTGTGTGAGGTGAGAATTTTGGTGTACTCTGCGACATCCTTGCCAGTCTAGAGCTTGCTTTGTGTGTGAGTTGAAGTGAAATGATTAAGTCTTATAAGTTTTGAAAGTAACATAGGCTTTCTTTCATTCACCATTTAGCTTATTTGCCTACCAGTGCTAATATTATCCATAGTTAACCCTTTTGAGCATGTAAACCTTTTCTTTGGAAACCACATTACAAGTCGATCCCCTGTGTTTTTAATTAAATCTTGTTGAATCTTTACCTCGGAAAAAACTTAAGTAAAAAGAAGAGTAAAGAAAGAGATTGTGTAGCTTTTGAGTGGAACCATAGAGAGGCCGACAAGTAACACTTTTGTACAAACAAAATAAAGGTACTAGCCGAAAATACCAAATTAAGGATAGTGAAAGAAAGAAAAAAAAAAGAAAAAGTATACAACACCTCTCATATCTTTGTCTGGGCTAGTGAATATCTATATGTTGATGTGCATAATAAAGAAGAACCTAAATGTGTATGGTTTCATGGGAAGACATCGAATTGACCATGAAAAGAAGGTGCTTAAAAGTGAAGTGTAGTGTATTAAAGTGCTTAGGAGGGTTAGTCATAATTTTCTCAAATATATCTTATACGTCCCTTAGCCTACATTACAGCTTATAAAGTTCTACTTTATCCTAGATTTTACGAGCTTAAATTAGTAGAGATTTACACTACGGGAAAGTCTATGGTACAGATTTGGGTGGCATAAGAGTTTCTTTGTGAGAATGTGAAAATTATAATGACCCTGATGGTTGTTTTGAGAGTATGAGCCTCGATCCCCTATTTATTGTCTCCCCCGCTTTATTTTATTCTTACATGACTTTTCGGGGTGCTTGGTGTCGGGTTTGGGAGGGTATCGGAGTAAAATAGAACACATAATCCCTAAGTGTGAAGTTTGAGTTATAAGAGTTAACCGTAATTTGATCTATGAGAAGACAACTCCAAAATAGAGTTTCGCCGGTTCTGATAGCTCCATATGGTGATTTTGGTCTTAGAAGCTTGCCCCGATGTGGATTTGGAGGTCTGTAAGTCATTTCAGCATTATTTGGCGAATGTTAGAAAACTGGAAATTTTTTGGGAAGTTTGACCGAGAGTAAATTTTTTGATATCGAAGTCAGATTCTAATCTAAGAAGTTGCAATAGGTCCGTACGGTAAAATATGATTTGTGTGCAAAATTTAAGGTCAATCGGACGTGTTTTGATAGGTTTTGGTATTGTTTGTAGAAGTTAGAATTTCCTAAGTTCATTAAGCTTGAACTGGGGGGTGATTCGTATTTTTGGCATTGTTAGATGTGATTTGAAGGCTTGACTAAGTTTGTATGATATTTTAGGATTTTTGGTATATTTGGTTGAGGTCTTAAGGGCCTCAGGTGTGATTTAGACCTTGTTCAGCATATTTTGAGACTTGGTAGGGATTATGAAGTTTGTTGGTCCTTCTATGTTTTCGCGATGATCTTCTCGCATTCGCGTAGAGAGACTGAGCCTTACCGAGTTTTACCTTTTACGTTCGCGAAATAGGCCAGGCGTTCACAAAGGTTCAGGTCATTGTGCACTTGTATGATTGTTGCCACAATTATGACTGACTAAGTACTCTAATTATGGGGTTGTGATTGACAAACATACATCAATATTGAAGTTTGTAAATTATATCCTAGTTAATACAAATTATCGTCTTTTACCTTAATTCTAATTTTAATATGTGACCAATTTATCCTACTATTATGCTTGAAAAAATTGTACTAAGCTTAGAGAATAATTCATAAAGAGCTCTCAATACGGCCAAAATTTGATACCTTCAATTTACAGGCTGGAGGGTCCATCCTGAGCCCGAGTTTGGGCAAGGACGAGTTCGAGCCCGATGGATCATATCTGAACTCGAAGGGAATATGCTATGTTCGATGACCAAAGAACAATGGACGTCGAGGCCAAGTGTGCTCGACCCCGGAATAGTACTGTTATGGACTTGTACCACAATGGGCTAGATTCCTTCTCTGTCCCTAAGATGACTACACAAATCCCAGAATAAGATTGTACTATTCTGTACTAGGCGGTTAGATAATTGTACCAAGAATATTCCCTACTGTAACTATAAATATGCCTTATTTTGGGGTTCCCCTACTATATAAATGGGACCACAATCATTTGTAAGAGGATCTAACCATCGAGAAAAGAATACACTCTCTACTTTATCGCCTATTGTTCATCAGCATTTCCTTTAGCTCTACTGTTCTTATTTAATTGTTCTTATTATCCTAAGCCTACATCGAGGTCACTAAATCTGAGGTCACTACAGCTGAGTAACGTTGGTTTGATTCACTTGTTTCTTTCATTTCTACTTCATATTTCTTGATTATTAATTGGTATTGAACGATATTACATATATTTAAAATCACAAATCAAATTTAATTATTACTCGTATTTTCGAGGTAAACAGTTTGGTGCCCACCGTGGGGCTAATGATAATAGTGATATTTTATTACTGATTCTCATTACACACGTTATTTTTACACTTTTCTTGTCAAGATTTTTTGAGTCTCAGGCTGAAACATGTCTAGCTCACATAACACACATGTTCATGACAACGAGGGTCTTGGAGAAAATAACAATGCAGGGGGCGGTGTGCCACCGATAAACCCAGGGAAAGTGCCAAACATAGAACCAGCTGATGTTAGTTCACACATCGCTCTAAACGAGGATTTAGGAACGAATCCTAGAAGGAGTATACGCTGGGAAGACCGATCTATAGACCAAGGAACACAATGTGTAGGAGATGGGGGAGTCAGTCTCCAAATGATATTCGAGATGCTACAAGCTCAATAGATTGCCATCGCTCAACTTCAAAGTCAACATAAAACCTTGAGCGTAGTCGAACCGGAAAATACTCGACGTACTGAGCCAATATCGGAAAGATCAAACGATAATGGCTCGGGGACTGACCCCGAAATTATGAGGATGCTCGAGGAACTCACTAGGAGAATCATGTCCGGGGAAAAAAACATTAAGGATAATGGGGAAAAACTGGAAACATATAACTCCCATGGTGATCAAATCCTAGGGGAACCACCGATATTGGAAGGGCTAGATTCTAAAAATTCATGCAAATACCATCCCCCCTATACGGCTCTAAAGGCAATCCCTAAGAGGTTTCATATGCCCGAGATTCTCAAGTATAATAGGATGACCGATCTAAATGAACACGTCACGTTGTATACATGCGCCATCAAAGGAAACGATTTAGGAGATGACAAAATTGAATCCGTACTATTGAAAAAATCCACAGACTCTATCGAAGGGTGCCTTAATTTGTTATCATAACTTACTCCTTAATTCTATTGATTCGTTCGCTATGCTTGCACATTCTTTTGTAAAGGAACACACCATAGCCCTAAAAATTGCAACGAGGAAATAAGACCTTTTCAAGGTAAGGCAGAAAGATAACGAGATGCTCACGGAATTCGTGTCACGGTTCCAAATGGAGAGAATATATTTTCCCCCAGTTTTCGATGACTGGGCTGTCCAAGCTTTCGCTCAAGGCCTCAATACTTGGAGTTATATAGTTTCGTAGCAGTTGAAACAAAGTTTATCAAGTACCCGGCTGTCACTTGGGCCGACGTACACAATCGGTATGAGTAGAAAATTAGGGTCGAGGATGATCAACTGGGGACTCCTTTGGGGTCCATTTATTCTAATAGGCCCACAGATAGGGTTAAAATGGACATTAATTGAGAACCGAGGTTGAGTAGAGATCGATATCAACAGTATAATGGAGATCGTAGGGGCATCAGATCTGGGTGAAGATTTTCACGAAATGATTGAGGTCAAAATTCACGAGGACGCGACAGCGAGGAAGATCACATCAACTATCAAAAATCCGAATAAAGGTACGACCCCATCTTTTCTATTTTTTCAACTAACGCTCGCAGGTTATTGATGATGATCGGTAGGAAGCTAGGGGTCTTAAAGAACGCATTACACTCTTTTTCCCTTAGACCGATATTATCCCAAATGGGTTTTTACGGCAAGGTTTTTAACTAGGCACCCATCGTTCATACTAACTTAGAGCAAGTCAATAGTATCAAAGGTTCCCTACAATAAGCCTCGAGTACCGGGGGGCATTACCCTTGAATGACTACTTTGTTACAAGGTGATTACTTCATAACGGCGGGGCCTCGAAAGGAAAATGTTGTAAGGGTCAAACTGTCAGATGAATCATACCTATATAGGTTACTCGATCCCCAAACATTAAACATGCGCTCATGTATAATCATCTATTGAGAGAAGTACTTTTCCTTGATATATCATGCCTTTAAAGAAATTTCATATTTATACTCTTGATCTATTGTGTAAACAAGCTTAAGAGCCGACCACGATAGGATTTCGAACAACCGACCCCATGCTAAACTGTTGTCCTAAAAGTAAACGGAATCAAACTTCTAACATTTCGAGACTATAAGACCTTAAAGGCAATCCTCAACTTTACGGGCCACGGCCATCCCACTTGGGGGACTGACACTTCAGGCAAGCTCAAAGAGAAGCAGAAGATAATCCAAAAGGTGAGTTCCGAACTAAAAATGCTACAACCAGATTAAAGCAGATCGGAGACACCTGAAATTCGTAACAGATACGAAAGCCCACGGGCTATCTTAACCTAAGTGGAAGCATATCACGAACACTCGGGGACTACCTACCCGAGATATCTAAATAATAAGACCTCTGGAGGCATCCCCCGATATACAGGCCAAGGCCATCACATTTGGGGATTAGCATTTCGAACAAGTTCAAAATGTTATCGGGAAACAAATATAGGAGACATACCCAAAGGCGACGTCCATATTAAAGACTACGGTCATATAAAAAGGTTGTGGTCGAAATAATGTGGCTCATAGACGTCTGACTTCTGCCACAAAATAAAGGCCTTCAAACATTTTGAAAAACTGATTAAATCAGGCTACCCTCGGCAAAAGTAAATGACTGAGGGATTCGAAAAAATATGCCCTCGAGTAAAGGCTTCGATAAACATAATCTTTTGAAAAAACCTCAAGGGGTATTCGATTATCGTTACACAAATGAACTACAACTAAGGTTCCAATTGGTCGAACCTTCAAAAAACCCAATGGGTAGAAAAAACACATGCCAAGGCATAGAAAAATTGTCATTAAGTATTTTAGCCAAAATGAGGGAAAAATTATAGCCGTTCTTAGAGGTCGAATTGTCCCAACTCAAAGAGCCTAAGGGCCAACCTAAAATATCCTAAGGGCCAACCTAAAAGATCCTAAGGGCCAACCTAAAAAAGCCTAAGGGAGAACTTTACTTCGAGTTCGAGCAAATCGTCACTCGACTATATAGCCCACGGGCTATCTTAACCCGAGCTTGATCAAACTCTTACCATCTATAAATCATAAGGTCTAACTTACTTCAAGTTCGAGCAAATCCTCACTCGACTATACAGCCTACAGGCTATCTTAACCCGAGTTCCAGGAAACTATCACTATCCATAAAGCCTAAGGGCTAACTTACTTCGCGTTTGAGCAAATCCTCACTCGACTATACAGCCCATGGGCTATCTTAACCCGATTTCGAGCAAACTCTCACTCAAGGACTATCTATAAAGCCTAAGGGATAACTCTACTTTGATTTCGAGCAAATCCTCACTCGACTATACATCCCACAGGCTACCTTAACTCGAATTCGAGCAAACTCTTACTTGGGGACTATACATAAAGCCTAGAGGCTAATTTTACCTCACGATCAAGCAAATCGACTATTAAGCTAAAGATCTACTTAAAATTCAAGTCCAAATGGCCCTTCTTGATCCGTTGATCAGAAACGTTCGAGGGTAGTACTTATTGTTGATCAATCTCAAAATAAAGGCAAAAGGTTAGAGAAAGCACGAAGCCTAAGCAGTATAATTCTTATCAATAGAGGCGTCCTCATCCTTAGAATCTTCTCTACCGCTTGATTTTTAAGAGTTGTCAGAGTTTTCCTTGGGAATGGCCAGCTTCGAAGCTTTTGTTTCCTTTATCATCTGCATCAAAGGGGTGGTATCATGAAAAGTCCGGGAAAATATCAAGGACTAAATTCGTTTATTGTCATTACACTCCATGAAACGTGAGGACTATTCAAAATCGGATGCCTCGGATTTACAGGCTTGATGTCCATCATGAGCCCGAGTTTGGGAAAGGCCGAGTTCGAGCCCAATGAATCAGATCCAAACTCGAAGGTAAGATGTAATGTCCGAGGACCAAAGAAAAATGGACGTCGAGGCCAAGTATGCTCGACCCCAGAATAGTACCGTAATGGACTTGTACAGAATGTGCTAGATTCCTGCCACGTCCGTAAGATCACGACGCAAATTTGGGAGTAGGATTGTACTATTCCGTACTTGGTGGTTGGTCAGCTGTACCAAGAATATTCCTTACTATAAATAGAACTATGCCTTATTTAGGGTCCTCTACTATATAAAGGGGACCCCAATCATTTGTAAAAGGATCTAATCATTGAGTAAAGAATACACTCTCTACCTTATCGCCTATTGTTTATCAGCATTGTCCTTTAGCTTTACTGTTCTTACTTTGCTTTTAATACTTAATTGTTCTTATTATCCTAAGCATACCTCGAGGTCACTAAGTTCAAGTAACATTGGTTTGATTCACTTGTTGAACTATATCACATATCTTTAAAATCACAAATCAGATTTAGTTGTTACTCCTTTTTCGAGGTAAACAAGCTCATTTTTAAACCCATGACTGAGGAAAAGATTTCGTAGTTATGATAGGAATATACCTACTCGCTCAATTGAATATTGTGATTGATTGGTTCATGATAGGTTCAATACCATAGTGATATATGATTGATATATTGTGGATAGACGAGTGATAGCGTGGGAATTAATATACTATTCATATTAATGATTTGGTCAACTAACAACCATAAATAAGTTGGATTAAGATATGTGATTACGAACTCAATAGGATTGATAAATCGATTATGACCGTGAAATCTTCATATCCGTTAATTAAAATTTGATTATAAACATTTGCGTTCTTGATAGCTTAGTTAATTGCTTGCTTAATTTCTACAATATTAACTTTATTAGAAAAACCATAACTTTTCATTACTTTGGACAGAAATTCAATATGCAGTTGTTTGGTTAACAATTAATTGTCTACTTGAATGTGCTTGGGAACCAACAATAACTTCCCATATATATACTTTTCAGCAACAGACTTTTCTTAGCAAAAACAAAAAATAAAAATAAATAAATAAAATATCCAGAGAATTTCAATAGCTTTTTCTAATGCCGCACCATAAATTCCATCAAGAGATATTTCTACCTAGCCCTGCCTTGTTGTACATTTGAGTTTAACTTAACTATATAATAAGTGAATGTTCCTTAGAACGACGAAAGGGTATATATGTAAATGTCAAAATTAAGACCATGTGTTCAAATAAAGACTAGGTACTACATGCGATTATCCATTTGTCATCTAGGGTTCTTCTTTCTAATTCCTAACTACTCTGAAAGCCTTAAACTATGATTGGTTTGAACCCAAAAGGGTTTGATTACATAAACAGTCTCGGCAATTCAATGGTGAAATTTAAAATTCTCACTCTAATGACATTTAATTTGAGATGAAGTTTCTACTAGAGATATGGGAAATACACAATACTAAGAAACGAGTTCTAATTGTCTCTTTCACCATGCAGACCCTCTCACACTCTCTTCATTTTTATCATTTCTTGGTGGATGCAAAGGCTCAAATAACTGGTGAGTCGTGGCCCGTGGGTTCTTGGAGGAAGTTGTAATTACCATAGTACCCACAACTATACTAGTTTTTGGTTCAAATTAAATGGACAAGAAAATCAATATCAAAATGTAAATTGGATTAAAACGAGAGATATAAAAAAAGGGTTACATTGTTTGTGTAATTTTGAACTTCAAGATGCAATTTCCTTACATTTGATAGACATTGAAAAATTATTGAAACCCATTTTTCTGAACAGTTTATTTATATTATATTGTACTTTTCCTGTTAAAGATTTAGTGGGATACAGAGAGCATAACTCCGATATTCTTTTGGAAACACTACATTATGTTGGTTTCTCTTTTCCCTTTAGCCCTCTGTTGTAATTGGCAGGATTGATATCAAAAGCATAATTTAAGAAGAATCTCACCACAGACTTAAGGGTGTGTTTGGTACGAAGGAAAATGTTTTCTATGGAAAATATTTTCCTAGAAAATATTTTTATGGAAAATGAGTGATTTTATCACTTATTTTCTCTTGTTTGGTTGTAAGTGGAAAATATTTTCTATGTTTGGTTAGAGAGTAAAAAATAGTTTTTTTTAGAAAAATATTTTTTTTGCAACTCTCCTCCCCCTCCCACCTCCCCCACCCCTCCCCTTCCCGAAGTCTCTAAAAATTGACACAATCTAAAGGAACTAATGTGATGCTTTACTTTTTAACGCAAAAATCGCGTATTTTCGAATCGGTAAATTTATAATTTCTAAACCCGTAAACTTCCGAACTCATAATTTTGGAACTTGTAAAATATTGAGCCTTTAAATGATAAATAAAATTAAAAACTGAAAAATATATTTTACAATTTTTTTGGGGGGGGAGGGCTGGGGCGGGGGGGGGGGGGGGGGGGAGTAAATCGAAAAAAAATAAAAATTTAAATTACAAAAAAAAGTAATTTTTTTTTGTGCCGGGGGAGGGGGTAGGGGGTGGGGTGGGTGGTGCAGAAAAATAAGAAAACAAAAATTTAAAATTATAGAAAAAAAAATTAAGGTAAAAGAAATTTTTTTTTTTGCGGGGTGGGATGGAGGGGTAGTAGGGTGGATGGTAACGGAAAAACTGAAATTTTTCTAAAAAAAAAAATTGTTTTTGGAGAGGGGGTGGGGTGGGTTGGTGAGGGTGAGAATGGTTGAGAAGGAGCTTTGGAAAATGTTTTCCTTTTTTTGATAAGAAAAACATTTTCCTCCAATTGGAGGAAAACATTTTCCTCCAATTGGAGGAAAATGAATTGATAAGGAAAATGCTTTCCAAAATATTTAAGCCAACCAAACATGAAAAAATTAAAAAATATTTTCCAGAAAATATTTTCCTTCGTACACACCCTTAAAGGTGAAAGAGAAATAGAGAAGGTGAATGATCTCAAGTTCTCATCTGTGCTCCGTAGAGGTACGCTTTCATGTGAAGCTGATATTATTATATAACATAGGTTAATGAGTATATGAAGAGCAAGGATTTATCTTCAAACCAATCTCTTAGTTATAAATTTTATGTTTCACTTAAAAGTAGGACAAAGTATGAGTTGATTAAAACTTCAAAGCAAATATTTACTCAATAAATATTTAATTGCGGATAACAACAAAAAATGCATTATGATCATATTATTTATTTGCATATATTGTGATCATATTATTTATTTTCATATTTTAATGGACGCATTTGGTAAAAAGTATCATATAGTTGCATCTTACATAAGCAGAGGATGATCTTCATTATTTCTAGCTTTATTGGAGCTAAAAATTACATATAAATCTTGGAGTTTCGTCCTTACTACTCTCGGGATCTATGTTATAGTAGAGAGTTATTTTATGAGGAACTACATTGAGTTCTAATTATTACAAGTTCTATGCATCTCTAATTGTTAGATAAGAAGAATGTTTTTATTTACAGTACCTTTTATAGGACCCAAAGCAACAAATTATGTGAATCAAGCGAATGGAATCTTGTAAAATATATTTAAGAAAAGATATTTATTTATAGTAAGTTTACATTCACTGTCACAAGTACAATATGATTCATAATTTCGACATATCAATTAATTTGATTCAACTAAGACAATGCAGAAGAGGATTGCTTAAAAGCTTACTGAATAACATTTTTGGCAAGTGAAAATCATCATCCTTTATCTGAATTGGACATCATAGCAGGTAGAATAAATTGATATCCAATAGATAACATTCAAGAAGATTTTTTTTATATTGTTTTTGTACATATAATTCATATCTACCTATTGTTTCCCATTGAATTTTACTATTATAATTACAATTAAAAAATAAATCATCATTTGTTTCAGTTAGAAAATTAGCTATGTAATTTATTTGGTAAAACAAAATCAATCAGTCATTGTACCTCATTCTTCTCATATAACTCCCCTTTGTTCTTGGAATGATGCTATTAGTTCAAACGTCTTTGAGTGCGATGGTTTTCTTACTTCTAGGTGCTATTTGTTTAAGCAGGATTCAAATGATCTTCATACTCGGTTATAGTGTTTGTACAAACATAACATCATTCTTTTTTTTTTTGTTTCAGGTAGAAGAAGACAAGGGCAACTCAAGTTAAAATTTGTTATTTTCTTTTCCTTTTCTCTCACCTCAATATATTTGCGGATTCAGTTCTCACTCTTATGTTCTATTTTCTACATTTATATTTTAATAGTGATCACATTATGTAAGTCTCACAATCCATGGAGCTGAAATAGTGCGATATGAGTTGAATCTTCATCGGCTTAATCTTTCTTGGACTGGCTTTATGTTTTTGTATAGTTGAACTTGAACATTTAATTATGTATGATTGTAGGCATTTTCTTGTCATGTATGTGTTAAATCAAAATATAGAACTTTGATCAAAACCAAAAAATAATAGAAAAAATGGGTTACTGATAATCAAGAGACCGAAAAATATGATAGGCTTTCAATAATCAAAATGAACAGTAAAGTAAAATTATATTTCAGTTGGCTTTCAACAGTTGATCCTCCCTACAATTGGTAGTACTTCCTCCTTTTATAGCTTACTCTAGGTAGGAGAATGAAACATAGGTTTTAATGACATAATTATGAGTAATAAATGACATTAAATAGGTCGTTACACAATTATTCTTATTAAATGCTAATTCTTCAACGTATCAAGTCTTTAATGATTGAATTTGGACTTCTTTCTACCTCCAGATCCATGCTTTATATGTTTTTTGACCAGTTGCCTTTGAATGTCTTGAATAGATACAAAACTCGTATCTGTTTGCTCTTGGTATCCTTTGTCTTTAGAATTAAGTTACAACCCACTCTAAACAGATACGGGACTCGTAGCTGAATTTCGTCCCGTGTCTAATTTGTCTTCTAATATCTTTTATTTATCCTCATTCGGAAGGATAACCTTTTGACATTTCCAAGTGTCTTGTCACGTAAAAAAAAAAACTTTTTTCCCAATACAGATAGTCCCCCCACTTTCCATTTATTTATCATTTAAATACCTGAGAAGTGGATTCTCATTAAAAAGGGAATTTTTGTCAGAATAAATGTTATGTCAGTGTTGACGCTTCAATTGTCCCTTCCATTTAATGCATCACATACGTGTCACCTCTTCACTAGTTATGCAGTTCTGCATCCATTTTCTTCACTATTTGCGAAGTGATGGTTACCTTTATTATAGGCGTTTCATCATTACGTTTCCTAGTCCACCAGTTGCTTTCCATATACTCCTTCTATTTCTTTTTCTTTAGTCATCCTTTTCAGCAAGTGACCCCTCAGTTTTTCCTTTTGTTTTTCTTCTGTAACAATTTGTTAAAGAATGACATCTTCACATCCTAACCCTAGAAAAGTTCCAATTCTCGACCAATTTCCCAACGCTCTTGCAAGACACAGAAGAGGTGGATCAAATGTCCCTCGTGGTGCAAAATCAACACGAGGTGGTACATCTGGTTCTAGCATTCCTTCTATTTTCAGTACTTCTTCTAAAGGATCTTCATCTGTCAAATCTTCTTCTAAAAGAAAAGAACC
>JASVEL010001972.1:0-42959 GCA_032618575.1 Nicotiana noctiflora | reverse complement strand
CCAGGACAGAAGGAGCCTCTTAGCGATCCTGCAAGATATAGGCGGTTGGTAGGTAAATTAAATTACCTCATAGTGACTAGACCTGATATTTCCTTTCATATGAGTGTTATGAGTCAGTTTATGGATTCTCCCTATGATAGTCATTGGGATGCAGTTGTCTGCATTCTTCGGTATATAAAATCAGCTCCAGGCGGAGGCTTATTGTTTGATGATCGAGGCCATGAGCAGATCGTTGGATACTCGGATGCCGATTGGGCAAGATCACCTTCTGATGGACGTTCTACGTCTGGATATTGTGTCTTAGTAGGAGAAAATTTGGTATCTTGGAAGAGCAAGAAACAGAATGTGGCTGCTCGGTCTAGTGCAGAAGCAGAATATCGAGCAATGGCTGTGGCGACATGTGAGTTAATTTGGATCAAACAATTGCTCAAGGAATTGAAATTTGGTGAGATTAATCAGATGGGACTTGTTTGTGATAATCAAGTTGCTCTTCATATTGCGTCAAATCCAGTGTTCCATGAGAGACCTAAACACATTGAGATTGACTGTCACTTTGTTAGAGAAAAGATACTCTCGGGAGATATTCCTACAAAGTTTGTGAAGTCGACTGATCAGCTGGCAGATATTTTCACCAAGTCCTTCGCTGGTCCTCATATTAACTATATATGTAACAAGCTCGGTACATATAATTTATATTCACCAGCTTGAGGGGGAGTGTTAGAATACATATGTAAATAGGAGAAAATAAGTAATCCTAATCCAATATATATTAGTAGGATTTGTTATGTGTATATATATAGGGCTTATTGTAATATATGTTAATACATCAATAATATATTTTTCTTCTGTGCTTTCTCACAAGGAGAAAAGCAATAAATCGCATAAGACAAGACAAGATTTACGTGGTGCGGCAATTTTTGCCCATTCCACGACAACACAAAGAATAGCTCTTTATTAACTGAAGAGAGAAAGAAGAAGTTTTTGGGATGTTTTAACAAATGAAGATGGAGACCCCTATTTATAGGCGTTTGAATGCCCTACCAAGGTAAGCGCTTACATCATAAGAATATTGGTGTAATCGCTTACATCATAGGAATACCGAGGTAAACGCTTACATCACAAGAATGTTGATGTAAGTGCTTACATCATATTTCATCTCTTTTTAATTTTTCTTTCTTTTGTCTACTTTTACATACAATAATAGGTTTGTTCCTATCACTATATCACTATAAAAGATGAATCATCCACTTTAAACAACCCTTCCGTCTTTGATCGACTTGGAAAATCACCTGTGTAGACCTTCGTGTTTGAAAAATTGGGTCCACTAAGAAGGGAAACAAGTTCCGGAGAAATTTTTAAAGCATAAGAACACCCACTTCGCCCAAAATCCATGAGATCTCTAAGGATTTCAAAAGTTTTCTTCCTTCTAGAATGAGGCGACAAACAAAACTGGTGGTTTCATGTAAAGAAGTACTGAAGGTAAAGTCATCTATACTAAGGAACATGATAAAGATAATGAAAGTGTGGGTTCTTCGTATCATATTACTATGCAAGTCGATAATGGCATTCCATCTTCTATGGAAGATAATGCAGAATTGGAGGATGTTTTTCCATATTATCATATATCCTTCAATGATGGGGACCCTCAAGAAGATGAAGAGGAGAAATATGTTCCATCTGAACTTGAAAAAGGAGTGAAGACCACAGTTGATGCCTTAAAAGAAGTTAACCTTGGCACCGATGAACAACCAAGACCTACCTACCTAAGTGCTTTACTTGAAGCTGATGAAGAGAGAACTTGTTTTGAGTTACTTAAATAGTTCAGGGATGTCTTTGCTTGGAGTAACAAAGAGATGCTTGGCTTGGACCCGAAAGTAGCAGTCCATCACCTTGCAGTAAAAAATGGTGCTCGTACTATTAAACAAGCTCAAAGGCGCTTTAGGTCGGACTTGGTTCCCCTGATTGAAACTGAAGTTAACAAACTCATTGAAGCTGGATTTATTCGGGAAGTTAAATACCCAACATGGGTTTCAAGTATTGTCCCTGTAAGGAAAAATAATGGCTAGATTCGAGTATTGTGACGACCCAAAGGGTCATCACTTATTTTATTAATCATTTCGAGTTTCTGAGGCCTTGAAAACCTCATTCTATGTTGCCTCGATTTACGTGCACGATCCGAGCATGTAGCCGGAAAGATTTTTGTGATAGAAAATACGAATTCTATGAGATATTTGGATAAAAATGATATTAATATTGATATGGTTGACTTCGGTCAACATTTTTGGTAAACGGATCCGAACCCGAGATTGGATGGTCCCGAGAGGTCCGTAGGAAAATATGGGACTTGGACATGCGTCCGGAGTCGAATTCCGAGGCCTAGAGCCCAAGTTATGAATTTTTCTATGAAATTATTTTTGATGTAATTGTTAAAGGAAATGAATTAATTGACCTTGGTATCGGGCTCGTATTTTGGTTCCGACGCCCGGTACAAGTCTTAAATATTATATATGTGATTTCTGTAAAGTTTGGTGACATTCGGATGTCGTTTGAGATGTTTTGGACCTTGAGTCCCAAGTTTGAAAGTTTTGAAAACCAAAAGTATGAAAATTATGAATTTGAGGCTCGATTTGATGAAAACGTATTGGCGATATGATCGCACGAACAAGTTCATAATGTCTTTTTGATGTTGTGTACATGTTTGGTTTGGAGCCCGGGGAGCTCGGGTAAAGATTTGATAGGCCGTTGGATGAAATCCTGAATTTTTGCACTGCTGGTTTTTCACCCAGCTGTTGTCTTCGCAATTGCGAAGTATTTCTCGCAATTGCGAAGATGGCAGGTCAAGGCAGGGTTCGCAAATGCGAACCCTTGGTCGCAAATGCGAAGGGTGCCCAGGATCGTTTGGGTTCGCAAATGCGAACCAAACCTCGCTATTTCGAGGCCTCTAGTGAAAAGGCATGCTTCGCAAATGCGAAGCATTCTTCGCAAATGCGAAGTTCCCTCAGCCCAGCCTCGTTCGCAAATGCGAACAAATGTTCGCAAATGCAAAGGTCCCTGGAGGCCAGCCTGGTTCGCAAATGCGAACATATGTTCGCAAATGCGAAGCCCCCAGTATGCCTTGGCTTCGCAAATGCGAACAAAAGTTCGCAAATGCGAACTTCCCAGCCTTAGCTTATTTTTCAAACTCCAGAAATTGGTCGGGGTTCGCAATTGCGAACCCATGTTCGCAAATGCGAACACAGAGACCTGTAAAACACGATTTTCAGCTCATTTCTTCACTTTTTACAAAACAAAAACACCCATTTGCGATTCTTCACGGATTCCTTCTTCATCAAAACAATTGTAAGTCACTTTTTACTTAATTCTTTCAATTCCTAACATCATTAAGCATGTTTTTCAATAGAAATCAAAGGTTTTCATGGTAGAATTTCTTGTTTTTGTTAGAATATAGGGTTTTTCATAAATTGGGAAATTGGACCTCGAATTGAGGTCCAATTTCGAAACAAATCATATACATGAACTCGTGGGGGGATGGGTAACCGGATTTTGGTCCTAACCCCGAGTTCCGACCATGTGGGCCCGGGGTCGAAATTCACTATTCCGGGCAGAATGTTGTAAAAGTTGTATTTGGTCTTAGGAATTAGTTTGTTGAGTAGTATTTATGATATTAAATCAATTGTGTATAGATACGATTGGATTGGAGCCAAATTTGAAAGAAAAAGACATTTCCACGGATTGAATTGTTCATAAACATTCGAGGTAAGTGTTTGTTCTATCCTAGCTTGAGGGAATAGGATTATGTGCTATGTGTTATGTGATCGAGTGCGGTGTATGGGCTGTGGTGACGAGCATCCATACACCGGCGTCTAGTATGACCGTGAGTCGTTGATAATGCTTATTGTGAGACATAATTGCAGATGAATTGTTGAACCTTTGCCAGGTTGTAGAATTGTTATTGTTCTCCCTTGTCGGGACTTGTTGTGAAGATGATTATTGATTGCCCTTGTTGGGACCGTTTATGAATTACTGCTTCTTTCTTTGCCCTTAACTGTGATTGTTATTTGGGTGAGGAAGAGTGATAATGCACGAAGGGTGATGCCGTGCCTTGATTTATTATTTATGCACGAAGGTTAATGTCGTGCCATATTTTATTATTTATGCACGAAAGTTAATGCCGTGCCATGTTTTATTGATTATGCACGAAGGATCATGCCGTGCCCCGTTATTGAACCATGTACGAAGGATCATGCCGTACTATGGATGTGAGGATGAGAGTAAAAGCACGAAGGGTGATGCCGTGTACTTTATTTGCTTATTTGGTGAGGATGAGAGTAAAAGCACGAAGGGTGATGCCGTGCAACCGCTTGCTATTCCTTGACTTGATATTACTTGTGTTTCCATTATACTTTGTTTTTTCCTTGCGAATTTATTTAACTGTTGTTAATTGTTGAATTCTTTGAGGTATTCCTTATTGTGTTATTACATGGTTATTTCTTGTTATTCTGTGGTATACATATATATTGAATTGCATAGGTTTATGTGAGTGTTTGGTCCTAGGCTTGTCACTACTTCGCCGGGATAGGCCAGGGCACTTACCAGCACATGGGGTCGGTTGTGCTGATACTACACTTCTGTGCGTTTTTGCACAGGTCTAGGTTACGATCATGAGCAGCAGCAGTAAATCGATTGCGTGGAAGTTGATCACATTTGAGACCGAGGTAGCTTGCAGACGTCCGCAGGCCCGGCGTCTCTCTCTTTATTTATGTTACTAGCTGTAGTCTCTTTGTTCCGAGACAAACATAATTATGTTATATTTCTTTCAAACTTTTATGTGTAGTATTCAGTAGTAGTTCGTGAGTTGGTGACTCCAACGTCTTGGGTAGAGGATTTCAGTATGATTTTCATCTTGTAATTAGTTATTTCTATTTCGATAAAGTATTCCGCATTTATTTAATTAAAATTGTGTTAAAAACAGGATAGTATGAATACAATGGCTTGCCTAGCTACCACGAGTAGGCGCCATCACGATCCCGATGTTGGGGGAAAATCCGGGTCGTGACAAGTTGGTATCACAGCTCTAGGTTACATAGGTCTCACCACTCACGAACAAGCTTAGTAGAGTTTGAGAGGTAGGTACGGAGACGTCCGTACTTGTCCTCCAGAGTCTATTGAGTTAGGAAAGAGTCTCTCATTTGTTCTTTCTTGTCGTGCGACTTGTTCCTCAATTACTGATTGAATTTCTATTCTGTCCTTTCGCAGATGGTAAGGACACGCGCTTCTTCATCCGCTGACCAGCAGCCCGAGCCCCAGTCAGCTCCCGTGAGGGGCAGGGGCCGAGGCCGTATCAGAGGCCGTGGTAGGGGCAGAGCTCAGCCCCGGGCAGCTACTCCAGAGGTGGAGCCTCATATTGAGATTGGCGAGGAGGTTCCAGTCCCAGCAGCTCCAGTGGGTCCAGCTCAGGTCCCAGGAGAGGCTTTATATACCCCGGATCTTCGGGAGGCTTTGGTCAGGATAGCGGGATTTATGGACAGCGCTGCCAGAGCAGGCTTATTATCAGTTGCACCAGCCGCTTCTCAGGCTGGAGGAGGGGCCCAGACTCCTATTGCTCGTACTCCGGAGCCAGTAGCTCTTCAGCCTCAGGCACCAGTGGTTCAGCCAGCTGTGGCCACTCAGTCAGGTACCACAGCTCATGCCAGTGATGGAGCGGCCATGACTTCTGATTCTTTATGGAGGCTTGATCGGTTCTCCAAGCTATTTAACACTACATTCAGCGGAGCCACATCAAAGGATCCTCAGGACTTCTTATTCAGTTGCCATGAGATTCTCAAGACTACGGGGATCGTGGAGTCAAATGGAGTTGACTTCTGTACATTCAGGCTTGCAGGATCCGCCAAGACTTGGTGGAGAGATTATTGCTTGACTCGACCAGCAGGGTCCCCAGCTTTATCATGGGACCGGTTTGCGGAACTATTTATGGAGAAGTTTCTCCCTGCTACTCAGCGGGATGTACTTCGGAGGCAGTTTGAGCGCCTCCATCATGGCACTATGACGGTCACACAATATAAGACGAGATTTGTCGATTTGGCTCGTCATGTAGTGTTGATACTTCCCACAGAGCGGGAGAGGGTCCGTAGGTTTATAGATAGGCTTAATCAGCCAATTAGACTCCAGATGGCTATGGGCGTGGGGAGTGACATATCATTTCAGTAGGCAGCTAATGCAACACGCAGAGTTGAGGTAGCTCTTGCTAGGGGAGGCGGTTATTCTTCAGATAAGAGGCCTCGTCATTCAGGCAGGTTTGGTGGTTCTTCCTCTTGTGGCAGAGAATCCTTTGATAGAGGCCAGTCTTCCAGGCCTTTTCATTCCGCCCTTCAGGCTTCACAGGGTGGACCAGGTGATCGTGGTTTTCGTGGGCATTATTCGGACCAGCCTCCTATTAATGCTCAGCCTCTTCAGAGTGTTCGTGGAGGCCATTCAGGTCATCAGGGCCAGCAGCCCTATCAGTCTAAGAGTTGCTACGGTTGTGGTGACCCAGGTCATTTTATCAGGTATTGCCCTCTAGCAGCGGGCAACTCTCAGCAGCGAGGTCCTCGTCCTATGATTCAGGCCCCAGCTGACCCTCAGCCTGCCCAGCCAGCCAGAGGCAGGGGTAGAGATAATAGAGGTGGAGGTCGAGACCGTAGAGGTAGAGACCGTCCAGCCAGAGGTAGAGGTCAGCCGGTTGATGGTCATCCTAGAGACGCAGCTCAGAGGGGAGGTGCAGATCCCCGATTCTATGCTTTACCAGCCAGGCCAAAGGCAGAGGCATCAGATGCCGTGATTATAGGTACCATTTTTGTGTGTGGCATAGGTGTTTCAGTATTATTTGACCCTGGATCTACATATTCATATGTGTCTTCCTACTTTGCACCGTATTTGGCCGTGCCCAGCTATGCTCTGGATATTTCAATTTTTGTGTCTACACCGGTGGGTGACTCCATTGTAGTCGACCGGGTGCATCGTTCGTGCGTAGTTATATTTGGGGGTCTTGAGACCCGTGTTGATCCGTTGCTTTTGGATATGGTGGATTTTGATGTCATATTGGGGATGGACTGGTTGTCCCCATACCATGCTATTCTAGATTGTCATGCTAAGACTGTGACCTTGGCCTTGCCAGAATCACCCTGACTAGAGTGGAAAGGTACCTCAAGCCACTCCGTTCGCACCGTTATTTCCTATGTTAAGGCTCGACGCATAGTCGAGAAGGGGTGTCTAGCTTATCTGGCTTATGTTCGTGATTCCAGCGCAGAAGTTCCTTCCATTGAGTCAGTCCCTATTGCACGGGAGTTTCCTGAGGTTTTTCCTTCGGACCTGCCGGGCATGCCACCCGACAGGGATATTGATTTCTGTATTGATCTGGCACCGGGCACTCAGCCCATCTCTATTCCACCCTATCGTATGGCCCCACCGTAGCTAAAAGAGTTGAAAGATCAGTTGGAGGACCCTCTTGAGAAAGGCTTTATCAGGCCCAGTGTTTCCCCCTGGGGAGCACCCGTATTATTTGTAAAGAAGAAAGATGGCTCGATGCGGATGTGTATTGATTACCGGCAATTAAACAAAGTGATAATAAAGAATAAGTATCCACTGCCGAGGATTGATGATTTGTTTGACCAGCTCCAGGGAGCGAGGGTATTCTCTAAGATAGACTTGAGGTCAGGCTACCATCAGCTGAAGATCAGAGCGGCTGACATTCCTAAGACAGCCTTTCGCTCTAGATATGGGCATTATGAGTTCTTGGTCATGTCCTTCGGGTTGACCAATGCCCCAGTAGCATTCATGGAGTTGATGAATCGGGTATTCAGGCCTTACTTAGATCCGTTCGTGATAGTCTTCATAGATGACATCCCGGTGTACTCCCGCAGCCAGGAAGAGCACGAGCAGCACCTCAAAGTGGTTCTTCAGACTCTGAAAGATAACCAGCTATATGCCAAATTTTCTAAATGTGAGTTCTGGCTGAGTTCGGTAGCATTTCTGGGTCACATTGTATCAGTGGAAGGTATTCAGGTAGACCCAAAGAAGATTGAGGCAGTCCGGAATTGGCCTCGACCAGCTTCAGTGACTGAGATCCGGAGTTTCTTGGGATTAACATGTTACTACCATCGTTTTGTAGAGGGGTTTTCTTCTATTGCAGCCCCGATGACCAGGTTGACCTAGAAGGGTGTCCAGTTCCAGTGGTCAGAGGAGTGTGAGGCGAGCTTTCAGAAGCTCAAGATAGCTTTGACCACCGCACCAGTGTTGATACTACCTACAGGTGCAGGGCCTTATACAGTTTATTGTGACGTATCTCGTACAGGGCTTGGAGCGGTATTGATGGAGGATGGTAAGGTTATCGCTTATGCTTCGAGGCAGTTAAAAATACATGAGAAGAATTATCCAGTTCATGATCTTGAGTTAGCAGCAGTGGTTCATGCCTTAAAGATCCGGAGGCATTATCTATATGGTATGACATGTGAGGTGTACACTGATCACAAAAGCCTACAGTACTTGTTCAAGCAGAAGGAGTTGAATCTACGACAGCGGAGATGGTTAGAGTTGCTAAAAGACTATGATGTCACTATCTTATATCACCCAGGTAAGGCCAATGTGGTGGCCGATGCATTGAGTAGAAAGTATGCCAGCATGGGTAGTCTTGCATACATTCCAGTCAGTCAGAGACCATTAGCTCTAGATGTCCAGGCCTTAGCCAACCGGTTCGTGAGATTAGACATTTCTGAGCCTAGCAGGGTGTTAGCCCGCACGGTCGCTCGTTCTTCTTTATTAGAGCGTATCCGTGAGAGGCAATTTGATGATCCTCATTTGCGTGAGTTGAGAGATACAATACAGCGGGGAGGTGCCACACAGGTAAATCTAGATGATGATGGGGTATTGAAATTGCAGGGTCGAGTTTGTGTGCCCAATGTCGAAGGGATTCGAGAGTTGATCTTAGCGGAGGCCCACAGTTCGTGGTATTCTATTCACCTAGGCACCGCGAAGATGTACCAAGACTTACGGCAGCACTATTGGTGGCGCAGAATGAAGAAAGATATCGTTACGTATGTCGCTCGGTGTCTAAATTGTCAGCAGGTGAAATATGAGCACTAGAGACCTGGTGGTGTATTCCAGAGGATTGAAATTCCCGAGTGGAAATGGGAGCGGATCACTATGGACTTCGTTACTGGACTTCCTTTGACTCGGAGAAAATTTGATGCTATTTGGGTCATTGTTGATAGGCTGACCAAGTCAGCACACTTTATTCCAGTATCTGTCTCCTACTCGTCGGAGAGGTTAGCGGAGGTTTACATTAGGGAGATTGTTCGTCTCCATGGGGTGCCGGTATCTATTATCTCTGATCGGGGTACGCAGTTTACCTC
This sequence comes from Nicotiana noctiflora, assembly GCA_032618575.1. Taxonomy (NCBI): domain Eukaryota; kingdom Viridiplantae; phylum Streptophyta; class Magnoliopsida; order Solanales; family Solanaceae; genus Nicotiana; species Nicotiana noctiflora. The sequence goes on along the minus strand of JASVEL010001972.1, from coordinate 33,573 downwards.
GCGGTTCTGGAGAGCGGTCCAGCGGGAGTTAGGCACTCAGGTTCAGTTGAGTACAGCATTTCTTCCTCAGACGGATGGCCAGTCCGAGAGGACTATTCAGATTCTAGAGGACGTGCTTCGAGCTTGTGTTGTTGATTTCGGAGGCTCGTGGGACCAGTTTCTCCCATTAGTAGAGTTCGCCTACAATAACAGTTACCAGTCTAGCATCCAGATGGCTCCGTATGAGGCGTTGTATGGTAGGCGATGTCGATCACCAGTTGGATGGTTTGAACCGGGAGAGGCTCGGTTGTTGGGTACAGACTTAGTTCAAGAGGCCTTGGATAAGGTCAAGACTATCCAGGAGAGATTGCGTTCAGCTCAGTCCAGGCAGAAGACTTATGCAGATCGTAAGGTTCGAGATGTAGATTTCATGGTTGGTGAACGAGTATTGCTCCGAGTGTCGCCTATGAAGGGCGTGATGAGGTTCGGGAAGAAGGAAAAGCTCAGCCCTAGGTATATTGGTCCATTTGAAATTCTAGACAGAGTGGGAGGGGTGGCTTACAAATTAGCTCTACCGCCTAGCTTATCAGCCGTGCATCCAGTTTTTCACGTATCTATGCTTCGGAGATACCACAGTGATCCCACACATGTGTTAGACTTCAGGTACTGTCCAATTGGACAATGATCTATCTTACGAGGAGGAGCCGGTGGCTATTCTAGACCGGCAGGTTCGACAGTTGAGGTCGAAGAGTTATCCTTCTGTGCGTGTTCGGTGGAGAGGTCAGCCTCCCGAGGCATCGACCTGGGAGTCCAAGTCTGATATGCGGAGCCGTTACCCACACTTGTTTCCTGACTCGGTACTTCTTTCTTTTGTCCGTTCGAGGACGAACGGTTGTTTTAGAGGTGGAGATTGTGACGACCCAAAGGGTCATCACTTATTTTATTAATCATTTCGAGTTTCTGACGCCTTGAAAACCTCATTTTATGTTGCCTCGATTTACGTGCACGATCCGAGCATGTAGCCGGAAAGATTTTTGTGATAGAAAATACGAATTCTATGAGAAATTTGGATAAAAATGATATTAATATTGATATGGTTGACTTCGGTCAACATTTTTGGTAAACGGATCCGAACCCGAGATTGGATGGTCCAGAGAGGTCCGTAGGAAAATATGGGACTTGGACATGCGTCCGGAGTCGAATTCCGAGGCCTAGAGCCCAAGTTATGAATTTTTCTATGAAATTGTTTTTGATGTAATTGTTAAAGGAAATGAATTAATTGACCTTGGTATCGGGCTCGTATTTTGGTTCCGACGCCCGGTACAAGTCTTAAATATTATATATGTGATTTCGGTAAAGTTTGGTGACATTCGGATGTCGTTTGAGATGTTTTGGACCTTGAGTCCCAAGTTTGAAAGTTTTGAAAACCAAAAATATGAAAATTATCAATTTGAGGCTCGATTTGATGAAAACGATGTGATATTGGCGATATGATCGCACGAACAAGTTCATAATGTGTTTTTGATGTTGGTACATGTTTGGTTTGGAGCGCGGGGAGCTCGGGTAAAGATTTGATAGGCCGTTTGATGAAATCCTGAATTTTTGCACTGCTGGTTTTTCACCCAGCTGTTGTCTTCGCAATTGCGAAGTATTTCTCGCAATTGCGAAGATGGCAGGTCAAGGCAGGGTTCGCAAATGCGAACCCTTGGTCGCAAATGGGAAGGGTGCCCAGGACCGTTTGGGTTCGCAAATGCGAACCAAACCTCGCAATTTCGAGGCCTCCAGTGAAAAGGCATGCTTCGCAAATGCGAAGGTCCCTCAGCGACAAAAATGTCGCAAATGCGAAGGCCCTTGATCCAGCCTTGTTCGCAAATGCGAACAAATGTTCGCAAATGCGAACTCCCCAGTATTTGCCTTGGCTTCGCAAATGCGAACAAAAGTTCGCAAATGCGAACTTTCCATCCTTAGCTTATTTTTCAAACTCTCCAGAAATTGGTCGTGCGAACCCATGTTCGCAAATGCGAACACAGAGACCTGTAAACACGATTTTCAGTTCATTTCTTCACTTTTTACAAAACAAAAACACCCATTTGCGATTCTTCACGGATTCCTTCTTCATCAAAACAATTGTAAGTCACTTTTTACTTAATCCTTTCAATTCCTAACATCATTAAGCATGTTTTTCAATAGAAATCAAAGGTTTTCATGGTAGAATTTCTTGTTTTTGTTAGAATATAGGGTTTTTCATAAATTGGGAAATTGGACCTCGAATTGAGGTCCGATTTTGAAACAAATCATATACATGAACTCGTGGGGGATGGGTAACCGGATTTTAGTCCTAACCCCGAGTTCCGACCATGTGGGCCCGGGGTTGAAATTCACTATTCCGGGCAGAATGTTGTAAAAGTTGTATTTGGTCTTAGGAATTAGTTTGTTGAGTAGTATTGATGATATTAAATCAATTGTGTATAGGTACGATTGGATTGGAGCCAAATTTGAAAGAAAAAGACATTGCCATGGATTGAATTGTTCATAAACATTCGAGGTAAGTGTTTGTTCTATCATAGCTTGAGGGAATAGGATTATGTGCTATGTTTTATGTGATCGAGTGCGGTGTATGGGCTGTGGTGACGAGCATCCATACACTGGCGTCTAGTATGACCGTGAGTCATTGATAATGCTTATTGTGAGACATAATTGCAGATGAATTATTGAACCTTTGCCAGGTTGTAGAATTGTTATTGTTCTCCCTTGTCGGGACTTGTTGTGAAGATGATTATTGATTGCCCTTGTTGGGACTGTTTATGAATTACTGTTTCTTTCTTTGCCCTTAACTGTGATTGTCATTTGGGTGAGGAAGAGTGATAATGTACGAAGGGTGATGCCGTGCCTTGATTTATTATTTATGCACGAAGGTTAATGCCGTGCCATGTTTTATTATTTATGCACGAAGGTTAATGCCGTGCCATGTTTTATTGATTATGCACGAAGGATCATGCCGTGCCCTGTTATTGATTCATGTACGAAGGATCATGCCGTACTATGGATGTGAGGATGAGAGTAAAAGCACGAAGGGTGATGCCGTGTACTTTATTTGCTTATTTGGTGAGGATGAGAGTAAAAGCACGAAGGGTGATGCCGTGCAACTGCTTGCTATTCCTTGACTTGATATTACTTGTGTTTCCATTATACTTTGTTTTTTCCTTATGAATTTATTTAACTGTTGTTAATTGTTGAATTCTTTGAGATATTCCTTATTGTGTTATTACCTGATTATTTCTTGTTATTCTGTGGTATACATATATATTGAATTGCACAGGTTTATGTGAGTGTTTGGTCCTAGGCTTATCACTACTTCGCCGGGATAGGCCAGGCACTTGCCAGCACATGGGGTCGGTTGTGCTGATACTACACTTCTGTGCGTTTTTGCACAGGTCCAGGTTACGATCAGGAGCAACAGCAGTAAATCGATTGCGTGGAAATTGATCACATTTGAGACCGAGGTAGCTTGCAGACGTCCGCAGGCCCGGCGTCTCTCTCTTTATTTATGTTACTAGCTGTAGTCTCTTTGTTCCGAGACAAATAGAATTATGTTGTATTTCTTTCAAACTTTTATGTGTAGTATTCAGTAGTAGTTCGTGAGTTGGTGACTCCACGTCTCGGGTAGAGGATTTCAGTATGATTTTCATCTTGTAATTAGTTATTTCTATTTCGATAAAGTATTCCGCATTTATTTAATTAAAATTATGTTAAAAATAGGATAGTATGTTTACAGTGGCTTGCCTAGCTACCACGAGTAGGCGCCATCACGATTCCGGTGTTGGGGAAAAATCCGGGTCGTGACAAGTATGCGTTAACTTCAGGGACCTCAATAATTCATGTCCCAAAGATGAATTCCCGCTTCCTATTCTAGAGCTGATGATCGATGCGACTAATGGTTACAAGGCAATGTCTTTTATGGACAGTTCGCCGGGCTATAACCAAATTCGCATGGCACCGAAATATGAAGAGCTTATTGCGTTCCGCACCCCCAAGGGTATTTATCGCTACAAGGTAATGCCTTTTGGCTTAAAGAATGCTGGTGCTACTTACCAAAGGGCTATGTAGAATATTTTTGACGATCTTCTCCACAAAAATGTTAAATGCTATGTTGACGACTTGGTGGTGAAATCAAGAGAGAAGGGCGACCACTTGAAGGACTTGAGGATGGTATTTGAATTGCTTCTGAGGTACCAACTTAGGATGAATCCATTGAAATGTGCCTTTGGAGTTACTTCTGGAAAGTTCCTTGGTGTCATTGTCCGACACCGAGGGATCGAAATTGATCAAGCCAAGGTGTATGCCATTTTGAAAATGCCTAAGCCTCGAGATATCCATGAATTGAAAAGTTTGCAAGGAAAGCTGGCATACCATAGAAGATTCATATCAAACCTGGCGGGGAGGTGCCAACCATTTAGTTGCCTCATGAAGAAAGGTGTTCCTTTCAAGTGGGACCAAGCTTGTAGCAATACCTTCAAAAGTATCAAAACATACTTGATGAAGCCTCCAGTTCTAGCGGCTTCTATACCAGGAATGCCATTGATACTATACATTGCGACGTAGGAAAGTTCTATTGGAGCACTGTTGGCACAAGAAAATAGTGAGGGGAAATAAAAATCTCTTTACTACTTGAGCAGGATGATGACACCTAACGACTTGAATTATTCGCCAATTTAAAAGTTGTGTTTGGCACTAGTCTTCTCAATTCAAAAGTTGAAGCACTACTATCAAGCTCATGTTGTCCGTCTTGTTTCTAAAGCAAATCCCATCAAGTTCATTGTCACGACCCCAGTTCACCCTCAATGAACATGTCATGATGGAACCTAATCCCTACGACTAGGTAAGCCTAAAAATGCGGAACATAACCAACTGAATTGGTAGAATAAAATGGCGCTTAAGGTGCCGCTTGGCACGTACCATAACAATTCTCAAAGCTAACAATATTTCACAAAACCCGAAAACTCACAAATCACAAGCTAAGGGATACATAAGAGGCTCTGACTCAAGAATATATATACAAGGAGAAAATACTGGAAGAACAATACTTAATTACAAAAAATAAAAAGCTGGAAAAGGACTCCTCGGTTTTCGGACGTAGTAGATATACCTTGAAGTCTCTACCAATTCGCCTCCTTCCAAGGCTAATAGAACTGAACAGTGTCACACCTCCTTTTGGCGCGCCCCTTACCCCGGGGTGGACGCGAGGGAGTTTTTCCATTTAAAGTGACAATATTCGAAACAGGATTATTTTGTTTATTTTAGAGTCGCCACTTAGAATAAATTATGGTGTCCCAAGTCACCGATTTATTTAAATCCCAAGTCGAGGAAATTTTCATCTTTCCAAATGAAGTATGCGAACCAAAGATTCTAAGTAAGGAATTCTGCTGACCCAAGGGAAGGTGTTAGGTATCCTCGGATCTCGTGGTTCTAGCACGATCACTTAAACTATTATAGATGGCCAAAATATATTATTCTAATACATGTTATAAATTATGTGCTTTTATTAATTTTAAAATGCCTTTATTATGTTAAAACTATACTTTTAAACCTTTAAACAAAACATGCCTAATCGCAACATGGACCCATACTCCTAACGAATATGCAGGTCAAACATGTGCCCATGTCGTTTGTTTTAGCCTATGCCGAGTAGGACAACTATCAAAATTTAGCAACATTACAATTCAGGTAAAACAAAATGTCAGTTGAAGTTATTTCCAATTAACTCTATGCGATGTGATAATGTGTCCGTGACTTGTTAAACTAGGGCAAATGATTAGTGAAAGGCTACAAACTAATCGGAAGATTAATTGTTGTGTCACGAAAAACTAGTTCAAGATGATTCATTATTAGATGTGAAACTATCTATCTTGAACTTCATTGCTTTTATCCAATGTTATTAACAACAAGATTTGAACTATGCAACTAAAATCGAACTAGCATTGGCGTCTATAGAGTATTTGTTACTTATCTTGTTTGTTAAACTATGAATGAATTAAAAGAAATTAAACGGAAGAGCTCATGCAATTCAAGCTATACTACATCAGTAGTTAAAATGAATGAAACCATTATTTCAAGATCCAACACACTCAAACTAATTAGCCTTAGCAGTCTATTATCCGATAGTTCAACGGTTTAATACAGTCCCAAATTCGAATTAGATAGTCCTAACGCAGCTCAAATTCCGTCAAAATTATACAAAATCAAACATACTAAAATTAGAAACTAAATAAGTATGAATGGTCTAAACATCTATTTTTACTATGATTTCTAGGGTAGCATTTCATTTAAAAAAAAACGATTTCTCGATTCAGTAGTTTCATCGGCTGTGTTTCGAATGCATACCTAGAATTCAATAGCAGAAAAATGGAGGAGGAAGAAATCAGTAGCATCGCACAACACAACAAAACAAAACAGTAACCAAGCCAACAAATAAAACATGAGTAATTTTAGGATTCCAAAGACAACATGGAAAACAGTTCCAGACATCTTAGGAGACCAAATAGGATTAATAAGACAGCCCCAAAACAAACCTCGAGACTTAAACTTTGAGATCGAAAGCTAGAATATAGACAATCAGCTCCCCCATTTTCAGTAGCCTTTAACTCTCACTAGTGTTTCTTCGAAGTGATTAAAGGGGAGGCCTAAGACTGATTTTAAAACTCTACAATACTCCTTCCCAAGCTGGACTTCAGAGTCAATGGAAAAGAGCAGAATAGAATTGGTTATTTCTTTTTGAGTGTGACTTCTGAAGACTCTCTTTTGCCAGCTCTTTCTTTTGATCTTTCAAAGACTAGAAAACCAAGCTCTCAAAGATTGGAAATCTCTTTTTTAGGCTAAAAAAAACCGATCCAAGACTGAGAAACAAACTCTCTCAAGGACTAAAAAAAATTGATAGGCTTAAAAGACTCCCCCTAAACTATTCTAAAAACTTCCCTTTTATAACTGAAAGATGCCCCTTAACAACCTGATTTTATTCCTTCAAATATGATCAATCCTTTCATTTCCCCCACTACGTTTTGTCTAAGTATGGGACACTTATTTTAAAACTTCTGAAGTGTAGAAGCTGTGGAATGTCCTGCTGTCTAGCAGGTTCTACTACATCATCCCATGTGCACTGTAATTTTTTAACATTAACTAAAGCTGGTTCCTGACTTTCACCACTGAGTGTCTGACTGGGTTGTAATTCACTATGGACCTCCATTTAAACAAAAGTTTAAAGGTATACTTAATGTACAATTAGTAGGCCAAATTAAACTCTGCATTTCATCACGGTTAACAGCTATATCCAATTCAGACTTTTATTTAAAGCAAACGATTCAGAGTTAATTAACCAGTACTTATAGTATTTCCCTATTGTTCTAACAAATCTATTTGAACAATTACAACACGTACACATGATAATAACTGATTAATGCACTAATAGTGATTCATATGGTCGGGAAAAGACAAAGGAAATATGAAACTAACTATTCGACGATTATTAATCTAATCGAATATGTATCGACACAATTGACAAGCAAACAGAAACAACAAATGACCCAAAAAGGGTCTTATGGAGAAGAACAGAACACTTGACAAAAATCCACAAAAGATAAAAGAATAACAAAACTAGAGTAACAACAAATATTGACAAATAAAGATAGTAGAAAAGGAAGAAAGAAAATACCTCAAAAGGAGAAATCAGAAAATCAAATAGGCTTGGAGCAATTCAGACTTAAAACTTTTGAGGCCAAACAAACCTTAATCGAGTGTTCTCAATTGAGAACACTTCGACTAAGGTCCATTGAACCATCAAAAATCTTCGAACAGGCTCGAATATTTTCTAGGGTTCTTGAGGCTCAAGTTGGGGTTCAAGTGGTATGGATTTGATTCGAACCAAACCAGTGTTGGTTTAGTGACGAAGGAGCCTAGGGAAGTGTCTGGGGTGAGTTTGGAGTCAAGGGGAAGTTCCGTCGCCACCGGGGTTTTGTGACGGCGGCTAGGGTTCTTAATTTCGAAATTAAGATTCAAAAGGTTATGGCTTGATTCGAAGGGGGACAAGCACATGGTTGGAATTAGGGGGTCTCTGAGGTCCGATGGTGTGAAGGTGGATGTGTCTGGGATGGCGCAGGCTTTCTGAAGTTTTAAAGATAGTGAAATGAATTAGGTTTTCTGAATTTGGGGCATTTTGGTGTATTAAAATTGGTGAATTAACTTGAGCCATTGGATCATAAGACTCCAATGGTGGTGATCATCTCTCACCTAAAATGGGGTCATTTTGGTTAAGTGGATGGATCGGGTAGTGGAGATGGATACGGGTTGGGCTGGATATAGGTCATAAAGATGACCCCTGGACCGTTGTATTGGTTTGATCCAACTACTTGGATTAAACATGAAGGGACAACGTCGTTTGGATGCCTTGGAGAAGGACTGGCACGGACCGGATGGGGGTGAAGTTTTGGGCCTGTTTTTCGGGTCCAATTTGAAGTAGCCCAATCTATTTCTCTTTATTTCAAATTATTTTCTTTTTCTATTAATTCCTAAATTTAAAAAATTCAAAATCCTAAATTAAATTACCAAAATCCAATTAACTTCTATTAACAATTAACACACCATTAAATGCCGATTTCAAATAAAATCACACAACTAGACTTTTAAATGCTAAAAAATGCGAAGTGTATTATTTTTTGATTTTCATTTTTGTAAAACAAAACTTAATTACTCCTAATAAATCCTAAGTGTAAATTCAACATATTTTTATTTTTTATATAAATTTAACAAATAAACACGCACAAACAAAATGCAAATAATAAGGAAAAAATGACACAAAGAAAATCCACAGAAAATCACACACAATACAAAACTATTTTATTTTGAATTTTTCGGGAGTGATCCTCACATAAAGCAAAAATCACGTGCTCACAGCTGTCTCTCTTTGCCCGAAAACACAAAGAGTTTTCATGCAAGATTAATGAGCGGATACGAGCAATATTTGCCCGTTTGAGTACTCCGTGTGAAGCATTTTGAAAAAGTTTGACCGAGCCTTTGCTTCGGGAGGTTTCCTACATATCCCTGGCTAAAAGGAATCAGGTCAATGTAGTTCGAGAAGTTTTGGTAGCTGGGACTAAAGTGGAGCTGTGATCTTGCTGTTACTGTTGTAGCTGTTGCTGCTACCGCTTATTGAACTCCTTATTACACCAAAAGAAAAATTAAAACTAAGCTCATTGTGCCTATCAGCTATGAGTTACAAAATTTCTATCTATAATTCTCATGAAAACTTTATCTTGAGTCTCAACTGATTTTGCTGTAGACTTCGATCTGAATCTTGATGCTTGCATGTTGTAGGTGCTTGTTTATTTCTGCAACATTGAGTGAAACAAAATTGGCGGGGCTTACGACTCCAATCAGCTTTACAGTAATTCACACCTTTGTTCGCTCCCACATTCGATCTCATTTCCCTTTTTGTTCTTTTCTTGTTTTCTTCATTCTGGATTGAGACTCATTCCGCAGGTCATCTTGTGCCTTGCATTTTGGGATCAACCTGCTTTAAAACATCGAAAACAAACAAGCGAGTGAAATTTTTCTGACCAGTTTGCACTAGGAAAATTTCATGAGTTAGTTATGACATGTATTTAAACAGTCAAATCAAGGTTGTGTATCCTTGTGAATGGATCGAGGTTGTGTTGGGAAATGGCCGGATTATGCCGTTAAAGGTCCATGGTTTATGCCGGAAGGTTCAACGAGTTATGCCGTTAAGGGTCCACGAATTATGCCGGGAAGGCCATCAAGTTATGTCGAGACTCGGAAAGAAAAGCTTCCTTGGGTTATGCTAGGGAGGTCCACAGGTTATGCTAGGATGGTCATCGGGTTATGCCGAGACTTAGAAGGAAAAGGCTCTTTGGATTATGCCAGGGAGATCCACGGGTTATGCCAGGATGGTCTTCGGGTTATGCCGAGACTTGGAAAGAAAAGACTCCTTGGGTTATGCCAGGGAGATCCAGGGGTTATGTCTGGATGGTCATCGGGTTATGCCGAGACTTGGAAAGAAAAAGGCTCCTTGGGTTATGCCAGAGAGATCCACGGGTTATGCTAGGATGGTCATCGGGTTATGCCGAGACTTGGAAAGAAAATAGGTCCTTGGGTTATGCCAGGGAGATCCACGGGTTATGTCGGAACGATCATCGGGTTATGCTGAGACTTGAAAAGAAAAAGGCTCCTTGGGTTATGCTAGGGAGATCCACGGGTTATGCCGGGATGGTCATCAGGTTATGCCGAGACTTGGAAAGAAAAGGACTCCTTGGGTTATTTCAGGGAGATCCACGGGTTATGCCGGGATGGTCATCAGGTTATCTCGAGACTTGGAAAGAAAAAGGCTACTTGGGTTATGCCCCGAAAATCCACAGGTTATGTCGGGATGGTCATCGAGTTATGCTGAGACTTGGAAAGAAAAGGCTCCTTGGGTTATGCCAGGGAGATCTACGGGTTATTCCAGGATAGTCATCAGGTTATGCCGAGAATTGGAAAGAAAAAGGCTCATTGGGTTATGCTAGGGAGATCCACGAGTTATGCCGGGATGGTCATAGTGTTATGCCAAGACTTGGAAAGAAAAAGGCTCCTTTGGTTATGCCAGGGAGATCCACGGGTTATGCCAGGATGGTCATCGGGTTATACCGAGACTTGGAAAGAAAAAGGGCTCCTTGAATTATGGCAGGGAGATCCACGGGTTATGTCGGGATGGCCATGGGGTTATGCCGAGACTTGGAAAGAAAAAGACTCCTTGGGTTATGCTAGGGAGATCCACGGGTTTTGACGGGATGGTCATTCGGTATGCCGAGACTTGGAAAGAAAAGGCTCCCTGGGTTATGCCGGGGAGATCCACAGGTTATACCGGGATTTCTAGGGAATGGACCCTATGCTACCATGAATTTTCTTTTGGGATTTTTATTTTTTTTACCTCTTTTCTTCTTTCTTTCAATCTTTTCTAACTTTATTCTTATCTTCTTCATTTAGCACAATGCGTGAGAGAATCAGAGGTGAAACTACCCTTTTGGTTGATTTTCTGCTACGAAGATGTTCTAGTGCTTGTGTATTGTTTTTCTCTTCCAGGTTGCGTCCATTTCTTGTATGGTTGCCGAAATTACACATGTTTTAACGTTCAACCAAGAAAAGTCTGTTAGTTTCAAAAAGGTAGTTGGTTTTGTGGCCTTGATCATCTTGATTTCTTGATCGCAGTCCCTTTCCGTCGAGAAAACTTGTTGTTCGTAGATCTTAAAAAGGGGAATTCCCTTGAACTTGACAAAACTCAAAATTTTAGGTATTCATGATGATTTGCCCATGTGGGCACTGGCCTTTTGCTTCATTGTATTCTTATAACCTTTTTCTTTGGCCTTATTTCTTTCTAAAAGGTTTTTCCTTTAGGGAATATCAACAAACAATGGTCAGTCAAGATTGGACTAACGCACTAGCTGAGGCCGGGCATTTTCTTTTGCTTTTGTCAGGCAGAGCCCTGTAAAAACAATTCTACCACATTTTCCTTTGTAGAAAATTTCGGAGTTGTCACGACCCAAACCTTGGCCGTGATGGCGCCAACACAATGCTAGGCAAGCCCGACCATGTTATCCGACCAGCCAAATATTAGTTTCAGGTGATCAAGTTAAACTTAAACAGCAAGTGTTCATATCAAAATGATAAACGTAATAGTAGAAGCATACAAAATACAGTCCCAACCAAATCGTGGTGTCACAAGTCTGAGCCTCTACAGAATAACATCCTAATACAAACAAGTCTAAGCAAGATGAAAACAATAAAATGATAAGGAAGGAGAAAAAGAGGTTCTGCGGACGCTGGCAGCTACCTCGTACTCTCCACAAAAGTAGATATAGATACGTAGCTACGACAACTCAACTTCTCTCGGGCACCTGTGAATCTGCACAAAATGTGCAGGGGAGTGGGGTACGTATATTTCAACTCAGTGAGTAATAATAATAAACAATAACTGAAAGTAAGAACTCCTATACTATCACTAAACAGTTCTAAGGCAAACCCCCCACAGGTAAGTCATCACTACAGTGAGTACTCTGATCTCCAGTCCACGTTTATCTCAACAAGGTCCCACACTGACCAAATCCTCACTCGTACCACTATGGTGTACAACCAACTCAATATATGTAGATATATATATATATATATGAGTGTCTATAATGTATAAGTATCCAAGTATGTAATAGGATATGAATAGGTATAATGCTGCGGCGTGCAGCCCGCTCCAATACATATACCGCTGCGGCGCGCAGCCCACTCCATTTAACGTCGACGGCGCTCACCGGGGGTGTATACAGACTTCGGAGGGGCTCCCTAGGCCCAAGCACTATTATACTGCGGCGTGCAGCCCGATCCACACATATATTACTGCGCCGTGCAATCCGATCATATATATATATATATATATATATATATATATATACACTATTGCGGCGTGCCGCCCAATCCCATAATACACACCAGCGCTCACTGAGAATGTGTGCAGACTCAGACTCCGAAGGGGCTCCTACAGCCCAAGCGCAATAATATTGTGGCGTGCAGTCCCATCCACATGTATATTACTGCAGCGTGTAGTCCAATCCAATATATATACTGCTGCGGCGTGCAGCCCGATCCAATATATATACTGCTGCAGCGTGCAACCCGATCCAATCTAGGTACATATATATATGATACCTCATAATGGGTCCTCGACCCTGTCCCAATTAGTATAGGATTGGCCTTTCAGGCCCACTCAGCTAAATCAGGGAATTTCCACCCTAAGTAATCTATCTCTCACAGTACACATCTAGTACTGGCTTTTAATATGCTATTCAGCAAGTTTTACGGCTGAGTGTACGTTTCCAACATGATATAAGGGTCACCTAGCCCTATAGGTACCCCAAATGCTCTACAGATCGGCACAAGGCCCCAAACATGGCTATTAGCCCAATTACACAGTCATAATCTCATTATCAGTCATAATACACAGTATACTATTAGCCGGGAAGGACGAAGTCCAAATCCCCAATCACAATGTCACCACGCTCGTCACAAGCCGTGTGTCTCATCTCAATATAGCACTGTAAAGTGCGAGTACGGAGTTTCAAACCCTCAGTACATTATTTACTACAACCACTCACCTCGACCTAGTAGAAGCCTTAGTCCGCTTTCCTCACAATTCAACCTCCTCGGATGACGAATCTGCTCAAAAACAATGAGAACACATCAATATAGGCTAATTAGGCACAATTATTCGAAATAACTCAATTTGCATCAAAACCGACAAAGTTCAAAACCTGACTTTTGGTACGCTTCTCAAAAAATTACAAAAATTACATATTCGGAACCCTCGTCTCAATACGAGTCTATGCATATAAAGTTTTCCAAAATCGAACTCCGTTTGCCCACACAAATCGACATTTTACCAAAGCCCTGGCTTAGGCTAAATTTCCCCATAATTTCCCCCAATTTCAGTAAATTGTAGGAGGATTTCATGATAAAAACGCGTAATTAAACCACAAAAGTTACCTCCGACAATACCCCGATGATCTCCCAGCAATTCCCGCCACTTTCTCTCTCTAGGGCTAACAATGGAGTTTTTAAGAGTGAAAACCCGTATATGAGATGTTCTGCAATTTAAGTGTCTGCCCAGGTATTTAAGCCTTCGCGAACGCGACACTGGCCACGCGTTCGCGATGAACAAATTTTGTAGCCTCCAGGATTACTCTACGCGAACGCGTGCTCCCTGCCATGTTCGCGATGTTCAACGCCCCCATACCTACGCAAACGCGTCCGAACCTCTCGCGAACGCGATGCCTCCGAATTCTGACCCTACGTGTTCGCGTTCAACCCATCGCGAACGTGATGAACATTCTCCGGCACCCTTCACGGACGCGTGACCTCCTACGTGAACGTGATGAAGAAATCTCTTCTGCATATATTGCAACAATTCAGCTACTGCCTAAGGCCAAAAATGGTCCGTTTGGACCCCCGAATTCATCCCGAGGCCCCCAGGACCCCAACGAAAACCACCAACATACTCTATAACATGATGCAAACTTGTTCCAATCATAAAAACACGCCCTCAAACACGGAAAACATCGAATCCAAGCAAATTCAAGCCTAAGTTTTCATTCAAACTTCCGCAACCGACATTCGATCAAAAACCCGACCAAACAACCTCCGAATGACATGAAATTTTGCAGGCAAATCCAAAATAACCTAACGGAGCTATTGCAACTGTCCGAATTCCATTCCGACTCCCGGATCAAAATCTCACTTATCGATCGGATATCGCCAAAATTCAACTTTAGCCAATTCAAGCCTAAAACTACACCGGACCTCCAAATTCACTTCCGATCGCTCTCCTAGCTCATAAGTGACCTCCCGGAGCTGACCGAATCATCAGAATTCGATTTCGAGCTCTCTAACTCACAAGTCAACATCCATCTAACTTTTCTCAACTATTCCTTCTTCTAAGAGACTATTTGTCTCAATTTCAACAAAACTCAACCCGGATTGACTCAAACTTACCCAAAATGCATATTGCAACATTAAAAAACATATAACGGGGATAACGGGGCGATAACTCACATGATGATGGGCCGGGTCATCATATTCTCCCCAACTTAAGAAAATGCTCGTCCTCGAGCGGGTCAAGAAACATACCTGGAGACTCAAATAGGTGAGGATATCTACTCCGCATCTCCTGCTCGACCTCCCAAGTAGCCTCCTCCACGGGCCGCCCTCTCCACTGCACCTTGACTGAAGCAATCTCCTTGGACCTCAACTTTCGAACATGTCTACCCAGAATAGCTACTAGCTCCATACAATAAGATAGATCACCATCGAGCTGAATGGTACTGAAGTCTAATACATGAGACGGATCCCCGATGTACTTCCAGAGCATAGACATATGGAATACTGGATGAATACTGGACAAACTGGGTGGCAAGGCCAACTCATATGCCATCTCTCCGACCCTCCTGAGTATCTCAAAAGGACAAATGTACCTGGGACTCAGCTTCCCCTTCTTCCCGAATCTCATTACAACCTTCATGAGTGAAACCTTCAGCAATACTCTATCACCAACCATGAAAGCCAACTCTTGAACCCTACCTGCATAACTCTTCTAGCGAGACTGTGCTGTGCGAATCCTCTCCTGGATCAACTTTGCTCTATGCAGAGCATCCTGAACTAACTCAGTCCCTATCAATCTATCCTCACCAGGTTCAAACCATCCCACGAGAGATCTACACCATCTGCCATACAATGCCTCGTACGGGGCCATCTGAATACTCGACTGATAACTGTTGTTGTAGGCAAACTCAGCAAGTGGCAAGAACTCATCCCACGAACCACCAAAGTCAATCACACATGCTCGCAACATATCTTTCAAGATCTGAATAGTGCGCTCAGACTCCCCGTCTGTCTGAGGGTGAAATGCGGTGCTCAACTCAACCCGCGTACCCATCTCTCGCTGAAATGCCCTCCAAAACTGAGAAGTGAACTGAGTGCCTCTTTCAGATATAATAGACACTTGGACACCATGCAACCCGACAATCTCCCAAATAAAGATCGCTGGCAACCACTCCGATGAGTAAGTAGTACTAACTAGGATGAAATGTGCGGACTTAGTCAACCGATCAATAATCACCTATACAAAATCAAACTTCCTTGCTGTCCGAGGGAGTCCAGTAACAAAATCCATGGTGATCGTCTCCCATTTCCACTCGACAATGACCATACGCTGAAGAACACCGCCCGGTCTCTGATGCTCATACTTGACCTGCTGGCAGTTAAGGCACTTGGCGACATGCCGAACAATATCCATCTTCATCCTTCTCCACCAGTAGTGCTGTCTCAAGTCTTGGTACATCTTCGCGACACCTGGGTGAATAGAGTACCGCTAACTATGTGCCTCCTCAAGTATCAACTCCCACAAACCATCTACATTGGGCACACATATACGCCCTTACATCCTCAGAACACCATCACTGTCGATAGTCACATCCCTAGCATCATTGTGCAACACTTTGTCCTTAAGGACAAGCAAATGTGGGTCATCATACTGTCGCTCCCTGATGCGATCATATAAGGAAGATTGAGAAACAATACAAGACAACACTCGACTCGGCTCCAAAATATCCAACCTCCCTAGCCGATTGGCTAGGGCCTGAACATCATAAGCAAATGGCCTCTCCCCAACTGGGATAAAAGCTAGGCTGCCCATACTAATCGCCTTCCGACTCAAGGCATCGGCCACAACATTGGCCTTCCCCGGATGATATAAGATAGTGATGTCATAATCCTTAAGCAACTCCAGCCACCTCCGTTGTCTCAAATTAAGGTCCTTCTGCCTGAATAAGTGCTGAAGACTGTGATGATCCGTGTACACCTCACATGAGACACCTTACAGGTAATGCCTCCAAATCTTCAAAGCGTGAACTATGGCTGCTAGCTCTAAATCATGAATAGGGTTGTTCTTCTCATGGGGCTTCAACTAGCGAGAAGCATAAGCAATGACCCTACCCTCCTGCATCAACACACAACCAATACCAAATCTTGAGGCATCACAATACACAGTATAAAGATCTGAAGCTGACGGCAGTATCAAGACTGGTACTGTGGTTAGTGCTGTCTTGAGCTTCTGAAAGCTCTTCTCGCACTCCTCGGACCATATGAAGGGAACACCCTTCTGAGTCAATCTAGTTAAGGGTGAGTCAATAGAAGAGAATCCCTGAACAAATCGGTGATAATGCCCTGCCAATCCCAGAAAGCTACGAATCTCAGTAACTGAGGTCGGTTTGGGCCAACTCTGCACTGCCTCTACCTTCCTCGGATCTACCTGAATACTATCACAGGACACCACGTGCCCTAAGAATGCCACGGACTCAAGCCAGAACTCACATTTGGAGAACTTGGCATACAACTTCTCCTCTCTCAACCTTCGCAACACAATACTCAAGTGCCGAGCATGCTCCTCCTGGCTACGAGAGTAGACTAGAATGTCGTCAATGAACACAATCACAAATGAATCAAGATAGGGCCTGAACACACTGTTTATCAGATGCATAGTGACCATATCTGGTACTGAATGCAGTCTTCATAATGTCGGACTCCCAAATCTTCAGCTAATGGTAGCATGAACGAAGATCAATCTTCGAGAATACCCTAGCTCCCTGGAGCTGATCAAATAAGTCATCAATACGAGGTAGAGGATACTTATTCTTCAATGTTACTTTGTTCAGCTGCCTGTAGTCAATACACATCCTCATGGATCCATCCTTCTTTTTAACAAACAGGACCGGTGCACCCCACGATGACACACTCAGCCGAATGAACCCTTTATCTAGGAGTTCCTAGAGCTGCTCCTTCAATTCCTTCAGCTTAGCTGGTGCCATCCGATATGGAGGAATAGAAATAGGCTGAGTGCCTGGCACCAAATCGATCCCAAAATCAATATCCCTATCCGGCGGCATGCCCGGCAGGTCTGAGGGAAATATATCAGGAAAGTCCCGCACAATAGGAACAAAATCAATACTGGGAGTCTGAGCCTCGACCTCCGCACAAATGCTAAATAAGAGAGACATCCCTTCCCAACCATTCATTGGGCCTTGAGGAAAGATATTACCCTGCTGGGTACATAATCAGCCGTGCCTCGCCACTCAATCCTCTGAATGCCCGGCATAGCCAAGGTGACTGTCTTAGCATGACAGTCCAGAATAGCATGACACGGAGATAGCCAGTCCATGCCTAATATAACATCAAAATCAATCATGTTGAGAAGCAATAGGTCCACTCGGGTCTCCAAACCCCCAATAGTGACCAGACAGGACCAGTATACATGGTCCACAACAATAGTATCCCCTACCGGGGTAGATACATGCACTGTCAGCTCAAGACACCCTCGGGTCGTGCCCAAATGAGGAGCAAAATATGTAGACACATAAGAATAAGTAGAACCAGGATCGGACAACACTGAGGCATCTTTGTGGCAGACTAAAATAATACCTGTAATGATAGCATCAGAAGCAACAACCTCAGATCAGCCCTGAAGAGCATAGCATCTAGCATGTCCGCCTGATCGGCCTCCCCGTCGAGGGTGACCCCTATCTGACTGACCTTTACCCCTAGCTGGCGGGGCGGGTGCTGAAGTAGAAGGACTAGAAGACGAGGGATGCCCCCTCTGCTGATAAGACCTGGAAACAAGATGGTGACACTCTCTACGGTGGTGCCCAAACTCTCCGCACTCATAGCAACTACCCGGTGCTGGGGGCTGAGACTGATAAGGACCCCTGGCGCTGGAGTGGCCAGCTCATGAACTAGGCCGAGAAGAACCCTGAGCAGATGGAGCATGTGAAGAACTCTGAGCTGGCATGGCACTAAGAGACGGCTGACTCTGGTGCGAACCCTGATAACCCTGGCTAGAAGACCACCTACGGCGATCTGAGCGGCCCGACTGCGAAGATCTGAAAGAGCGACCTCGGCTCTGCTGACTCTGGCCTCTGGCCTCTAGTCTGAGTGCCACTGGAACTAGCTGAACCTCGAGGCCTATTGGCCTCCCTCTCATCCCGTTCTCTATGATGATCTGTCTCTATGTCGCGAGCAACATCCACAACATCCTCAAATGTACGACTCAAAACCCTCTCCCCAGTCATCAGAATATGAATGGGATAAATGAGGCCATCCACAAAGCATCCAATCCTCTCTCTGTTGGAAGGAACCAACCACGGTGCATATCTAGACAATTCTGTAAACCTGATCTCATACTCTGACACTGATATGTCCCCCTGACGGAGACCCTCAAACTGCCTACGCATCTCCTTTCCCTAAGATCGAGGCACCCACTTCTCCAAGAACATAGTGGAGAACTCGGGCCATGATAATGGTGCTGCCCCTATCGGTCTGCGGCTCTCATAAGCCTCCCACCAAGCGAAGGCTAGTCCCTGGAACTGGAAGGTAGTAAATGACACACCACTGGATGCCAAGATCCCTGCCGTACGGAGCATCCGACGGCATTTTCCAGAAAACCTTGGGCGTCCTCGCCCGGAGCACCAGTGAAAACTGGAGGAGATAATCTGCTGAACTTCTCGAGACGACGGCTCGTCGTCAGGCATCACCGGAACAACATACCCCAGGGCTGGTGCAATTGGCGCAACTAGAACAGTTGGTGCAACTGCCTGAGCTGGGGCTGCCTCTGGCGTTTGAAGTCCCTACACAACCTGCTCTGATGTGCGAGCTGTGGGGGCTTGATGACCACCCCGGTCTGAGATGTCACTGCGGTAGTAGTAGCTGAAACTACCTAAGCCAAACCAGTGCAGACAAATAATATCTAGGCCAATGCCTCCTGAAGTCTAGGAATGACAATAGGCATTGCCGGTGCCTGAGCGGGTGCTGTTGGAGCCTCACTATTGGGAGGTGATCTTGAATAGGGGCAACACATGTGGGTCTACTGGCACTCCTACTGCTCTACCACGACCACGACCGCGACCACGGCCTCTAGTGGTAGTGGTGGTCGTCCTCCACGTCCGGAAGCTCGAGTTCTCGCCATCTGCGAGAGAATAGAGTGTCAAAGTTCAGTTCAAGTAAAAAATAATCGCACAACAAGAATTCCAAGAATTGAAACTTTCCTAAAAGGTTTGCAGCCTCCCGAGGATAAGTACAGGCGTCCCCGTACCTATCCACGAGACTCTACCAAACCAGCTCATGACTCGTGAGACCTGTTAACCTAGGCTCTGATACCAACTTGTCACGACCCAAACCCTGGTCATTATGGCGCCCAACACAATGCTAGGCAAGCCCGACCATGTTATCCATTAAATCAATGAATTATTAGTTTCAGGTGATCAAGTTAAACTTAAATAGTAAGTGTTCATAACAAAATGATAAATGTAATAGTAGAAGCATACAAAATACGGTCCCAACCAAATCGTGGTATCACAAGTCTGAGCCTCTTCAGAATAACATCCAAATACAAACAAGTCTAAGCAAGATGAAAACAACAATATGATAAGGAAGGAGAAAAACAGGTTCTGTGGACACCGGCAGCTACCTCGTAGTCTCCGCAAAAGTAGATCTGGGTACGCAGCTACGACAACTCAACTGCTCTTGGGCACCTGTGAATCTGCACAAAAAGTGCAGGGGAGTGGGGTGAGTATATTTCAACTCAGTAAGTAATAATAATAAATAATAAGTGAAAGTAAGAACTCCTATACTATCACTAAACAGTTCTAAGGCAAACCCCCCACAGATAAGTCATCACTATAGTGAGTACTCTGATCTCCAGTCCACATTTATCTCAACAAGGTCCCACACTAACCAAATCCTCACTCATACCACTACGGTGTACAGCCAACTCAATATATGTAGATATATATATACGTGTGTCTATAATGTATAAGTATCCAAGTATGTAATAGGATATGAATAGGTATAATGCTGTGGCGTGCAGCCCGCTCCAATACATATACCGCTACGGCGCGCAGCCAGCTCCATTTAACATTGACGGCGCTCACTAGGGGTGTATACAGACTTCGGAGGGGCTCCCTATGCCCAAGCGCTATGATGATGCGGCGTGCAGCCCGATCCACACATATATTACAGCGGCATGCAGTCCGATCCAATATATATATATATATATATATATATATATATACTGCTGCGGCGTACAGCCCGATCCCACAATACACACCAGCGCTCACTGAGAATGTGTGCAGACTCAGACTCCGAAGGGGCTCCTACAGCCCAAGCGCAATAATAATGCGGCGTGCAGTCCGATCTACATATATATTACAGCAGCGTGCAACCCGATCCAATATATATACTGCTGTGGCGTGCAGCCCGATCCAATATATATACTGCTGCGGCGTGCAGCCCGTCCAATCTAGGTACATATCTATATGATACCTCATAATGGGTCCTCGACCCTGTCCCAATTAGTATAGGATTGGCATTTCAGGCCCACTCAGCTAAATTAGGGAATTTCAACTCTAAGTAATCTATCTCTCACAGTAGACATCTAGTACTGGCTCTTAATATGCTATTCAGCTAGTTTTATGGCTGAGTGTGCGTTTCCAACATGATATAAGGTTCACCTAGCCCTACAGGTACCCCTAATGCTCTACAGATCAGCGCAAGGCCCCAAACATGGCTATTAGCCCAATTACATAGTCATAATATCATTAACAATCATAATACACAGTATACTATTTACCGAGAAGGACCAAGTCCAAATCCCCAATCACAATGTCACCACGCTCGTCACAAGCCGCGTGTCACATCTCAACATAGCACTATAAAGTGCGAGTACGGGGTTTCAAACCCTCAGTACATTATTTACTACCACCACTCACCTCGACCCGGTAGAAGCCTTAGTCCGCCTTGCGCTTTCCTCGCTATTCAACCGCCTCGGATGACGAATCTGCTCTAAATCAATGAGAACACATCAACATATGCTAATTAGGCACAACCCATTCGAAATAACTCAATTTGCGTCAAAACCCACAAAGTTGTCAACACCCGACTTTTGGTACGCTTATCAAAGAATTACAAAAGTTACATATTCGGAACCCTCGTCTCAATACGAGTCTATGCATATAATGTTTTCCAAAATCGGACTCCGTTTACCCACTCAAATCGACATTTTACCAAAGCCATGGCTTAGGCTAAATTTCCCCATATTTTCCCCCAATTTCAGTAAATTATAGGAGGATTTCATGATAAAACGCGTAATTAAACCACAAAACGTACCTCCGACAATACCCCGATGATCTCCCAGGAATTCCCGTCACTTTCTCTCTCTAAGGCTCAACAATGGAGTTTTTAAGAGTGAAAACCCGTATATGAGATGTTCTGTAATTTAAGTCTCTGCCCAGGTATTTAAGCCTTCACGAACGCGACACTGGCCACGCGTTCATGATGAACAAATTTTGCAGCCTCCAGGATTACTCTACGCGAACGCGTGTTCCCTGCCGCGTTCGCGATGCTCAATGCCCCCATACCTACGCGAACGCGTCTGAACCTCTCGCGAATGCGATGCCTCCGAATCCTGACCCTACTCATTCGTGTTCAACCCATCGTGAATGCGATGAACATTCTACGGCACCCTTCACGGATGCGTGACCTCCTACGCGAACAAGATGAAGAAATCTCTTCTGCAGATATTGTAGCAATTCAGCTGCTGCCTAAGGCAAAAAATGGTCCGTTTGGACCCCCAAATTCATCCTGAGGCCCCCGGGACCCCAATGAAAACCACCAACATACTCCATAACATGATGCAAACTTGTTCCAATCATAAAAAATGCCCTCAAACACGGAAAACATCGAATCCAAGAAAATTCAATCCTAAGTTTTCATTCAAACTTCCGCAATCGACATTCGATCAAAAACCCGACCAAACGACCTCCGAATGACCTGACGTTTTGTAGGCCCATCCAAACTCACGTAACAGAGCTACTGCAACTGTCAAAACTCCATTCCGACTCCCGGATCAAAATCTCACCTATCGATCGGATATCGCCAAAATTCAACTTTAGCCAATTCAAGCCTAAAACTACACCGGACCTCCAAATTCACTTCCGATCGCTCTCCTAGCTCATAAATGACCTCCCGGAGATGACCAAATCATCAGAATTCGATTCCGAGCTCTCTAACTCACAAGTCAACATCCAGCTGACTTTTCTCAACTATTCCTTCTTCTTAGAGACTATTTGTCTCAATTTCAACCAAACTCAACCCGGATTGACTCAAACTTACCCAACATGCATATTGCAACATTCACAAGCATATAACAGGGATAACGGGGCGATAACTCACATGATGATGTCCGGGTTATCACAAGAGTTTGGGGTTAAACAGAAAGGGATCCCAAGGGAAGAAAACAAAAACGGAATGTAAGGGATGAATTACAAAAGAAATGTCCCTTTTTCAGGGGAAAAGCAAACTTATCTGGGGTGCATGCTAACTTCAAATCGACATGACATGCTTCTTGTACTGGACGTCCGACCTGTCCCCATTTTCGGCTTCTCATGAATCCATTGATCCGCATTTCTGAACTAGGGAACCCTGCCAGTACTTCTAGTGGTGAGGTACCTATTTTCGACCGATAGCGCCCTTTACAGGTTTTCGCTAATTGACCTCTCTCGTGTTTCTTCCCAACGTCACCCAATAGTGCTCCTGGCCAATTTTCACTAAACGGACTCTCTCATTTTTGTTTCTCGGCTCTGGTCACCTCATGGTGCCTGAAGGTTTTCACCGATAAGACTCTCTCATTTATTTCTCTCCATATTGAATTCTTTCTTTTCATCTATGATGCCCCTTAGCGTTCATGCATTTGGTTATTGATCCGAAGGACTTGTGCTTGGTTTTGGGGAAAAGAATTGTGGATAGGATTACAACTTTGGAATCATTTGGTAAGCTCAAATGGTCGAACCGTTATAACATGTGCCCCAATTTTAGTTTTGAGGGAGGGGGAGGGGGATGATTGAATTTTTGGTTTGGTGTGACTAAACCTCAGATAGAGGTTACCTACGTATCCTTTTAGAATCAAGTCAGAACGTAGTTCAGGATGCTCATTTGGTATAATTTGTTTTCTTTGAATGGAGGTTGGTGACCTTGGATTTCAAAGAGGGTGGCCAAAGGAAGGTAACCGGCTCAAAATGGTTTGAAAAAGGGTGGATAGTGTTTGGGTAGCGAGAAAAAAAGCCTTCATCATCTCAACTGCGTCAAAACCTCATCGAAGTAAACTTAGACATAGTACCTTTTGATTGCATCTGCATTCACTGCCATTTCGGGGTCATTGCCTTCAACATCGCCAAGATATAACGCTCCTCTCGGTAGTATTTTCCTGATGATGTAAGGATCTTTCCAATTAGGAGCGAATTTTCCTTTTGCTTCCTGGTGATAGGGAAGAATGCGCCTCAACACCAATTGTCCGACTTCAAAATTTTTGGGTGGTACTTTCTTGTTGTAAGAACGAGCCATTCTTTGTTGGTACAACTGCCCGTGACACACCGCGGCTATTTGCTTTTTGTCAATTAAGGTTAGTTGCTCCAAACGAGTCTTAACCCACTCACTGTCTTCAATATCTGCTTCAACAATGGTTCGGAGCGAAGGAATTTCTATCTTCGCCGGTATCACAGCTTTGGTTCCATAAACCAATAAGTATGGGGTGGCTCCCGCCGGTCTGCGCACCGTGGTGTGATATCCTAGTAGGGCAAAAGGCAACTGTTTATGCCACTGCCTGGAACTTTGGATTGTTTTTCTCAAAATATACTTGATGTTTTTGTTCGCTGCTTCGATGGCATCGTTGGCTTTTGTCACGACCCTAGTTCACCAATCGTGAACATGTCATGACGGCACCCAGTCCCCACGAATAGGTAAGCCTAACACATTGCGGAAAATACAAGCTTATGCACATTTAATAATAATTAGCGGGAAATGAGATAAAAGGAATGTATTCCGTGCCGCTTGGCACATACACTCGTCAAACACACTGTGAAAAAAAAAATACTACCAAGACCCGGAATCCCACGGGCAACACAGACTAAGAAAGAGTACAACTGTGGATCTATACATCAAGAATGTCTATACAACGGAACCAAGGGAAATAACTGATATCACTAATGAGAATAGAAGGGGACTCTCCGGATCCGCGGACGTAGCAGATCATACCTCAAGTCTCCTCACAGTGCTCCTAAATCACCTGTAATGTGCCTGATCTGATGTACCTGGATCTGCACAACAAAAGTGTGCAGAAGAGTAGCATGAGTACACCACGGCGGTACTCAGTAAGTGCCAAGCCTAACCTCGATGGAGTAGTGACGAGGAAGGTCAGGGCCCTACTGAGAGAAAACAGTTACAAAAATGATAATAACAATAATAAGCAGCTTAACGATATTAATTCCGAAATAACAACAATAAAATGATTACTACAACCGTCTACAATTAACTAACAACAATTAACAAACTCAATTAATAAGTTCAGGACCTATGGGAATTGAACCCACAGTCCCATTAACAGTACCCCTGGGTCTCCGGGAATCGAACCCGCAGCCCATTAACAGTACCCCTGGGTCTCCGGGAATCGAACCCGCAGCCCATGTCTCAGTAAATCTAAGGATCTCTGGGAATCGAACCCGCAGTCCGCATCTCAATAAATCTCAGGATCTCCGGGAATCGAACCTGCAGTCCACATCTCAATAAATCTCGGGATCTCCGAGAATCGAACCCGCAGTCCACATCTCAATAAATCTCAGGGATCTCCGGGAATCGAACCCGCAGTCCACATCTCAATAAATCTCGGGATCTCCGGGAATCGAACCCGCAGTCCACATCTCAATAAATCTCAGGATCTCCGGGAATCGAACCCGGGTCTCCGGGAATCGAACCCGCAGCCCATGTCTCAATACCTCAGGATGTATCTCAATGATCTCAGGATCTCCGGGAATCGAACCCGTAGTCCGTATCTCAGGATGTGTCTCAATATCTCAGGATCTTCGGGAATCGAACCCACAGTCCGTATCTCAATAATATATCAATAAACTCCGGGTCTCTGGGAATCGAACCCGCAGCCCTTGGATCTCTGGGAATTGAACCCGCAGTCCACAAACAATAGCAATCCGGGTCTTTGGGAATCAAACCCACAGCCTTGGGATCTCCGGGAATTGAACCCACAGTCCACCAACACAACAAATAAAGAAAACGCACACGGAAAATATAATATGCTTAACTACAACTTCACCGAGGACTAGTGCCAACAATTATCAAGAAGTTCGGTAGGACAATTAGGCAACTAGACAGAAAAATCCTACCTAATCATGCTTCCCTAACGAATACCAGGTAAATGTCACAATTTAATAAATTAAGAACAAGAATATCACGAATTGAACAATTCAAGTAAAGTGAGTTACAACAACCAGCGCATGTACACGCCCGTCACCTCGCGTACAAGGCATTTAAACTATCACATAATATCCTAAGGGTAAAGGTTCCCCCACACGAGGTTAGACAAGCCACTTACCTCGATTCCGGTACAAAACCGCTAAGAGACAACCCTCTTGCCGCGAATATTCGACTCCGAGTGGCCCGAATCTAGTCAAACCAATTACACAGTATAAATAACATCGCAAATAACTAATTAAAATGATAAATTACAGCTACAACGCGAAAGTGGGTGAAATGACCAAAATACCCCTGAATCCATCGGCTCGGAATTGAAATATTTTTACGTTTTCAGAACCCTCGTACTCTCACGAGTCTAACCATATAAAAATCTCCCAAATCGGACCACAAATGGCCCTTCAAATCCCAAATTTAAAGTTTTTGCTCCAAGCCCTAATTTCTTACAATTTTGCTATGTTTTCATAAATTTCAAGGATGATTCTTCAATAAAATCATGTATTTAGTTCATAGGACTTACCTCTAATCACTTCTTGTCAAAACCCCTTCAATTCTCGTCCAAAGGCTCTCAAGAATGACAAAAAATGGTGGAAAAATGGGTTTGGTTCGCGGATGAAATGTTTTATAACTTTCTGTCCAGGTATTTTGTTCACTGCGATCGTGGGAAATGCTTCGCGATCGCGGAGAACAAATTCTGGCCCAAAAATTACCCTTCGCGGTCGCGGGAAATGCCTAGCGATCGCGGTGAACAACTTCCAGTTCCTCCGGACAGGCTTCAGTCAAATGGTCATAAACTTTTACACACAACTCCAAATGACGAATGGTTTGATGTTCTGGAAACTAGACACATAGGGCTATAACTTTCGTTTGTTGATCATTCCCTGAATCCTTATATATGTCGAGATACAAGCTTCCAAATCCATTTATGTGTTTTAGATATCCTTCTCGGACAGCATAGAGTATAACGTACATAACTTTTGCTACCTATCTCCAAAAGTGGATTTCTTTATCTTTCTGAAAACTAGACACAATGATCTACAACTTTCGTTTTTGAATCACCTCAAAATACTTTTTAGATAAAAAGATATGATCTTCCAAAGTAGGGCCTGCGCGACAGAAATTTCCTCTTCGCGATCGCGAAGCCATCTACGCGATCGCGATTCATTAGTTCTTTTCTCAGATTTTACTCACCGCGATCGCGACCAATACCCCGCGATCGCGTAGAGCACTGCTGTAGCCAAAAACCAGCAGTGAAAAATGGCCTAGAAATGGTCCGAAACCACCCCGAAACTCACCCGAGGCCCCGGGACCTCAACCAAAAACACCAACACTTCCTATAACCTTATTCAAACTTGTTCCAATCATCCAAACACGTCCATAAACACAAAAATTATCAATTTACAACGGATTCGAGCCTAAATTTCTTAAAACTTTCCGAATTGCACATTCGATCTAAAACACGACCAAACGACGTCCGAATGACCTGAAAATTTGCGGACATATCCAAAATCACATAACGAAGCTACAGAAATTGTCGGAATTCCATTCCGACCCCCGGATCAAAATCTCACCTATCGTTCGGATTCGCCAAAATTTCAAACTTCGGCATTTCAAGCCTAATTGAGCTACGAACCTCCAAAATACTTTCCGAACGCGCTCCCAACCCCAAAATCACCTAACGGAGCTAATGGAACCATCGGATTTCCGTTCCGAGGTCGTCTTAACACTGTTCCGGCTACGGGCCATTTTCTAACTTTAAAGCTCTCATTTAGGGACTAAGTGTCCCAAAATACTCCAAATTTCAGAACCGACTCTCCCGGCAAACCACAATAGCAGAAATGAACTTAGGGGAACAGTTAAATTGGGGATTGGGGCATAATTTTCTAAAACGGCCGGCCGGGTCGTTACATCTTCCCACACTTAAAAGATTCGTTCGTCCTCGAACGAGCATAGAAAACATATCTGGAGTAATGAAAAGTTGAGGGTACTGGCTGCGCATATCCTTCTCGGTCTCCCAGGTCGCCTCCTCGACCGGCTGGCCCCGCCACTGAACCTTTACTAAAGCGATGTTCTTTGACCTTAGCTTCCCGACTTGCCTGTCTAGAATGGCTACTGGCTCCTCAACATAAGACCGATCCTCGTCTAGCTGAACATAAGTGAAATCCAACACATGTGACGGGTCACCATGGTACCTCCGGGCATTGAGGCATGAAATACGGGATGGACTCCGGCTAGGCTGGGAGGTAACGCCAACTCATAAGCAACCTCCCCAACATGCCTCAAAATCTCAAAAGGGCCAATAGATCTAGGACTCAGCTGGGCACATTAGCCTGATATAATCTGAAGATATTCCCTCTTGTTCAACAATTAAGTCTTAGAGCCTAATTCTAACATCCGGAATTCTATGTCAAGCTTGTTTTCATCAAGAGATCACTCAATATTCCTCAAACGCCATCCTCAAACATGATTGCATAACCTTGCTGGATTCTTACCTTGCAACACTAAATCCACAGGACCACGATAATATTTTATGATCAAATTAGCCAAAAATTCAACGAATCAGATGCTCCCATTGCACCTCACGATCTACATAGGTCTCGTTCCAACTTTGACAATACTGACACGACGGAAAAGATGTGCTGATATCCATAACCAACTACTGAGTCAACAATTCATTGGGTCTATACTCCTGACAAGATCCATTACCTTGTCCTAAACCAGAGGACGATCCTTTCCTCTATAATATATTTCATATAATCAGTTGGCACTAATCCCAAATCACATAATCTCATCTCACCCAGTACGAACTGCTCAGGCAATAAGTCACATCAGACATAATCAAAAGTCCCACAAGATGACACAATGTTCCAGTAGGCTACTGATTCGTACGTGATGCAAAAGGAAGGCGAACACTAGAGAGAACTATTCAACTCTCACATTAACATGGACCTCCTCAGAAAATAGGAAACAGAACACATAAAAGTAATTATAGACACTGAAATAAACATCACACTGTTGCGGCATGCAACCCGATCCCAACAATATGACCATGGCGGCGTGCCACCCGATCCCAACAATATAGACTCACACAAAGAGTCATATGTCGAGCTGAATAGCTCATCACATCAAAATACTGAATATCGATCATAAGCACACTAAGGTGCATGATATCGGACTCAATGAAAATATATAGCGCTATAGGCTATGAACTCAAGCACAACTGAGGTGCGACATAAGATATGAGCCTCAAGAGCCATCATGCTCATATAACATCACCGCTGAGCAGAACCTCAACACATAAGGAACTTACCAAGCCGTCGCACACTCATACGGCGCAATATATCTTTACTTGAATTAACTAACCGCGAAATAAGACCGCGACTATCCCTCCATAAAGGGCGCATTGCTGGAAGAAACATAACTGGCATGATGCAAGGCTCACTTCCACATTTAAATCTATCCACCGACCTTAAGTCTATCCTGGTCGTGCCAAGCTAAGTCAATAATATTTCACAGGTCTATAACCCACTAAGCAGAGTACCCTCCAGGCATAAGTTCTAAAATGGATGATATCACCAAAATCCTCATACTTGGTTTAAATTTCTAACCAATCAAGTGACTACAAGTCACACCTATACAATCTTCTTGTGGGTCAAGCTCCCACCATCTTCCGAATAATTAAACGGACCTGCACATTCAACCCACCGGATGCACTAACACTGAAAAGCGATCAGGAGTCCCTAATCGGGATGCAAAGCCTTTCTCATAGAACACCGATCTCAAATGATACTGATGTTAATACCCATCTTACTCAAAACAGTGACACTCTTTCCCTGCTCATCCGAGCTCTTTATATCACATTCATTGACCAACTTGTGACCTTGGTCCTTACTTCAAATTTTCATACTACTCACTGCACCCCACGTGCCGATATACGATAGGCACAATTTCCATCATAGCTCTAGAACCGACGATAGGCTAATACTTCATCACATAAGACTTTTCATTAAGCTCACCTGCAGGAGAACTATAACAACATACGGCGAATTCTCATAACCATCGAATATGCCAATCCATAAGTAGTGGTCCAAGCCACCATAACCCTTCCCGAGATCTGCCTACTCATAACAAGCCCTTAACAGAAGAATACTTCAGAATAACATCAATCACTGCGGCCGACAAGTCTCAAATGCACCGCCACAAATCACATGCATAATTCGATCACGTTGCATGAACCGGTCATTGACACTAATACGCCAACTCAACTATGGCTGATCAATCTACTTCCTTCCAGGTTATCCTTGATTGCCTTAGAAATGTTAATATCTTCCTTCAATACCTAACTTATTCCAACCGCACTTACCCCAAGTGACCTTAAATCATGAGGCCATGCTATCTTAAGAACGACGACCATTTCATGTCTCTCAAATACTACACCACAAGTCAAAACATCATAGATCATTTTGTGCCTTTCTTCATAAGTTGCTTCAAAAGCTTGAGCCTCAACTGTACTCATAGACTCAGAATTATCAAACACCACACTTTACCTCTTGAATTCACTAGGACCGCTATTGAGAACCATTCGGCCCTGACTTGGCCCAGTACGCAACCAACTCTACTGAATGTTTATAACATATGAATACCCTCTCGATAAAGCACCCAGCGGAATCACTTCCCGCGAAGCCTGCACCTATACGAGGCATAAGTCATGAATCTTTCCTCAAGTTTGAACATAAGCCAGTAAGGCTAACCATAACATGCATTCAACAGTACATATACTCAAATTACCACACATGGTCGTTTCCCGTGGCTGCAATAACACAATAATACGCTAGTATCCAGAATTCACACCGGTAATTAACCATGCGACCCAATATTAAGCGGTGGGACTCTCCCACTTAGCCCAAAGCCACAATTACACGACTCTCGAACACATTAGAACCATTCTCTCGAGTCATTTACTATTATTCAACTGCAACTCACTTGATCCAACGAATATAACCACATGTGCTCTATTAGCACTCTAACATCATAGGGTATGACCTCATCCCAATACAACCAAACATCTTCTCGCTCCATGCACCGAGCATTCTCTACCAACAACATCTTAAAACATACTATGATTCTCACACGCCTACGAAGCACCATGTAGCCTTTGTCAAATAT
Source organism: Nicotiana noctiflora (assembly GCA_032618575.1). Taxonomy (NCBI): domain Eukaryota; kingdom Viridiplantae; phylum Streptophyta; class Magnoliopsida; order Solanales; family Solanaceae; genus Nicotiana; species Nicotiana noctiflora. Next base: position 2,487 of record JASVEL010001972.1, on the reverse strand, counting down.
TTCCCTGCTGATAATAAAATGCAGAGTTTATTAGGGACACGAGGAACATCTAAAGTCCCAACATTATACCATACGAGCCTCAACTCTTGCCCATCCGCAAGTTTTCAAGAACTTTGGAATAGCACCTAAATACATCGTAGGCCAAATCTGACACGACATATGACCCATAATTACATCGTTGATAGTGAAATCCTTTCACTTGACACGAAGCCTTAAGATACATCTTGCTAATCCATGATACTAGCCCTTAACATTCGTACGTCTTCATCATAAAACAAGCCCAAGGCATTCGTTTGGTACATGTCCTTCTTAAGACAGTTAAACTCATTTTCCCCAGTATCTCTGTTGGCTGAATCCTTCGCTAAATAGATATCTCATATGAACCATATAGTCTTTATTACCACCAACTATTTTTAGATCTACATCCACCTTGTGATTCTACCATTGCTGTGACGATTTGGCGGTTAAGTAAACCTTGTCACGACCGTACTATCAACCGAATGCCAGAACCTAGTGCACCCCCATGTGCACAATTGAAGATCTCTCAATTCTCTTGCATTATCGATATGGACGACACGCGGTAACAATAGTTGAGTAAATTCTTGACTCCTTTGAGATCTCTCTGCAGCGTCACGAACCGTCGGTGCATACTTGATACCGAGTGCGCAATTTCAACACACGAGTGGATACAAAAGAACATATGACATAGGCTTCAACTGAATAAATGACGCACGATAAGGAATTCAAAGAATTGAAGAGTTTCCTAAACAGTTACATAGCCTCTCGTAGATAAATACAGACGTCTCCGTATCGATCAGCGAGACTCTAAGTAACCGGTCCGTGTCCCGTGACTCCTATGAACCTAGAGCTCTGATACCAACTTGTCACGACCCTAGTTCACCAATCGTGAACATGTCGTGATGGCACCCAGTCCCCACGACTAGGTAAGCCTAACACGTTGCGGAATATACAAGCTATGCACATTTAATAAGAATTAGCAGGAAATGAGATAAAAGGAATGTAATCAGTGCCGCTTGGCACATACACTCGTCAAACACACTATGAAAAAAAAATACCACCAAGACCCGGAATCCCACGGGCAACACGGACTAAGAAAGAGTACAACTGTGGATCTATACATCAAGAATGTCTATACAACGGAACCAAGGGAAATAACTGATATCACTAATGAGAATAAAAGGGGACTCTCCGGATCCGCGGACGTAGCAGATCATACCTCAAGTCTCCTGAAAGTGCTCCTAAATCACATGTAATGTGCCCGATCTTATATACCTGGATCTGCACAACAAAAGTGTGCAGAGAAGAGTAGCATGAGTACACCACGGCGGTACTCGGTAAGTGCCAAGCCTAACCTCGATGGAGTAGTGACGAGGAAGGTCGGGGCCCTACTGAGAGAAAACGATTACAAAAATGATAATAACAATAATAAGCCTGCTTAACGATAATAATACCGAAATAATAACAATAAAATGATTACCGCAACCGTCTACAATTAACTAACAACAATTAACAAACTCAATTAATAAGTCCGGGACTCGTGGGAATTGAACCCACAGTCCCATTAACGATACCCCGGGTCTCCGGAATCGAACCCGCGACCCATGTCTCGGTAAATCTCGGGATCTCCGGGAATCGAACCCGCGATCCACATCTCAATAAATCTCGGGATCTCCGGGAATCGAACCCGCAGTCCACATCTCAATAAATCTCGGGATCTCCGGGAATCGAACCCGCAGTCCACATCTCAATAAATCTCGGGATCTCCGAGAATCGAACCCGCAATCCACATCTCAATAAATCTCGGGATCTCCGGGAATCGAAACCGCGGTCCACGTCTCAATAAATCTCGGGATCTCCGGAATCGAACCCGCGGTCCACATCTCAATAAATCTCGAGGATCTTCGGGAATCGAACCCGCAGTCCACATCTCAATAAATCTCGGGATCTCCGGAATCGAACCCGCGGTCCACATCTCGATAAATCTCGGGATCTCCAAAAATCGAACCCGCGGTCCACATCTCAATAAATCTCGGGATCTCCGGGAATCGAACCCGCAATCCACATCTAAATAAATCTCAGGATCTCCGGGAATCGAACCCGCAGTCCATATCTTAATAACTCAGGATCTCTGGGAATCGAACCCGCAGTCCACAACAATATCACTCCGGGTCTCTGGGAATCGAACCCACAGCCCTGGGATCTCCGGGAATTGAACCCGCAGTCCACCAACACAACAAATAAAGAAAACGCACACGGAAAATATAATATGCTTAACTACAACTTCACCGAGGACCAGTGCCAACAATTATCAAGAAGTTCAGTAGGACAATTAGGCAATTAGACAGATAAATCCTACCTAATCATGCTTCCCTAACGAATACCAGGTAAATGTCACAATTTAATAAATTAAGAACGGGAATATCACGAATTGAACAATTCAAGTAAAGTGAGTTACAACAACCAGCG